>CAWUFW010008477.1:527500-883790 GCA_963921515.1 Calotriton arnoldi | reverse complement strand
TCCGTACAGCACACCCGAACGAGCAAGTACGATGCGCACAACAGCAAAAATTCCGGCCGAGCCGTACTCACCCAAACCAGGTCCTGTTCTCCGACCGAGGCGAACCGGAAACGCCGAATCGAGTCGCACGGAAGGGAAAATGCAGCCCCGTCCGGCCGGACAAGTACGATGCGCCTTCCGTACGCGCCGAACCCGCCGCCACGCACGGCACGTCAAAGCATCCGGGAGAGGCGCACATAAGCTCCGAATCGCGCCACAACACGATCCACGGCTACGAGACGAACACAGCACAGACGAGGACGACGCGAAGCGACGAGGACGAAGCGAAGCGACGAGGACGAAGCCAAGCGACGAGGACGACGCGAAGCAACGAGAAGGACGAACGACACGAACCAACCATGAATCCCTTCGTCCCGATCATACCAATATTCTACATCTACTACCGGAACAGGCACGGACGCGTACGGCGAGAAGGTAAGTCAGACACCAACCACAAAACACATACAACACGTACACGACACATCACACACATACACTGGGAATCTGAATATACTTGACACAACAGCAGCACCATAGGGGCGGGATGCCCATCACCAATGCCACATATGCACACAGGGGCCTGAATGCGCGCCACCACCCCAACCCAGGGGGCTGGATGCCCACCACTACTACCACCCTCAGCCAGGGGGCAGGATGCCCACCACTACTACCACCCTCAGCCAGGGGGCAGGATGCCTACCACTACTACCACCCTCAGCCAGGGGGCAGGATGCCTACCACTACTACCACCCTTAGCCAGGGGGCTGGATGCCTACCACTACTACCACCCTCAACCAGGGGGGCAGGATGCCTACCACTACTACCACCCTTAGCCAGGGGGCAGGATGCCTACCACTACTACCACCCTCACCCAGGGGGCAGGATGCCCACCACTACTACCACCCTCACCCAGGGGGGCAGGATGCCCACCACTACTACCACCCTTAGCCAGGGGGCAGGATGCCCACCACTACTACCACCCTCACCCAGGGGGGCAGGATGCCTACCACTACTACCACCCTTAGCCAGGGGGCAGGATGCCCACCACTACTACCACCCTTAGCCAGGGGGCTGGATGCCTACCACTACTACCACCCTCAGCCAGGGGGGCAGGATGCCCACCACTACTACCACCCTTAGCCAGGGGGCAGGATGCCTACCACTACTACCACCCTTAGCCAGGGGGCAGGATGCCTACCACTACTACCACCCTTAGCCAGGGGGCAGGATGCCCACCACTACTACCACCCTCACCCAGGGGGGCAGGATGCCCACCACTACTACCACCCTTAGCCAGGGGGGCAGGATGCCCACCACTACTACCACCCTTAGCCAGGGGGCAGGATGCCCACCACTACTACCACCCTTAGCCAGGGGGGCTGGATGCCTACCACTACTACCACCCTCAGCCAGGGGGCAGGATGCCTACCACTACTACCACCCCTAGCCAGGGGGCAGGATGCCTACCACTACTACCACCCTCAGCCAGGGGGGCAGGATGCCCACCACTACTACCACCCTCACCCAGGGGGGCAGGATGCCCACCACTACTACCACCCTTAGCCAGGGGGCAGGATGCCCACCACTACTACCACCCTCACCCAGGGGGGCAGGATGCCCACCACTACTACCACCCTTAGCCAGGGGGCAGGATGCCCACCACTACTACCACCCTCACCCAGGGGGGCAGGATGCCCACCACTACTACCACCCTCACCCAGGGGGGCAGGATGCCTACCACTACTACCACCCTTAGCCAGGGGGCAGGATGCCCACCACTACTACCACCCTTAGCCAGGGGGCTGGATGCCTACCACTACTACCACCCTCAACCAGGGGGGCAGGATGCCTACCACTACTACCACCCTTAGCCAGGGGGCAGGATGCCCACCACTACTACCACCCTTAGCCAGGGGGCTGGATGCCTACCACTACTACCACCCCCACTCATAGGATGGACAATGCATGACACAACAAGCACACCACAACCTAGGGAATGCAAGATTAAGACATCCCCCCACCACCATGACAAGCGTGTGAGCAGGCTGTGTCAAATGCCTACAACACCGAACATGACATTGAACATACAATGTGACCCCCTAGCACATGTGCCACACATATATGTGTGTGGCACCCACAATGCAAGCAGCCCATGACCATTGTGGCAATGGGGCCTAAACCCCCATCATCACAGTGACCAAAAGGCAAGTGTGGGGTCCATAGCTGAAGCACATTTTGACCATTGTGGCAATGGGGTCTAAACCCCCATCATCACAGTGACCAAAAGGCAAGTGTGGGGTCCATAGCTGAAGCACATTTTGACCATTGTGGCAATGGGGTCTACACCCTCATCATCACAGTGACCAAAAGGTAATTGTTGACAAAGAAAGAGCTGCAACTGCCAAACTGCATGGATCATTCCTGGTCACAGAACCAAAAACTCATCTGTGGCAAAGTAGTGTATGTGTCCCATTGCAACATAAATTGGGGGAGCCAAATACTGCAGTGCAAATGAGACATTCCTTTGGCCATGTGCAGACAAACAACACCCATGGGGGCTGAGACCGTCAACAGTCATCAATGACACAATGACAGAAGTGACCATCAGAATGCAGACCCACATATTTGCACCAATGGGCACACAAATGCAGATACCCTGTGGAGACAGCAGATGTGAGGTGAACAGATACCATACCATGGCAGCAATGGGACACACAAACCATGATCACTGTGCTGACCGATGACCTAGGGAGTCCCAGGGACAGCAGGGGAAACACACCAAACAACATACAGCCAATGGCACACCCAAGATATGCCAATGCAGTGGTGCAGATGCACAAACACAAACAGGCAGACCAACACTGTCATCATACACAGCAGGTGAGGGGGTGGGGGTGCCAGTGTCCCCAGGCAACAACACAACACATGAGGAGAGCTGAATACCAATCATACAGATGTGCATACACTGCCACACTAAGGTAACTCATGGATCCAAATCCCCTATGTGGGCAAGCAGGCATTGACAGGTGAGAGGGAGCACAAAACACACATGTCACACAGGCACGTAGGAACAACAACTGACACAGCAAGTCACAGACACACCACAGCACCACCCCCAGGGCCCCCACAATGTGGTGACCCTGGGCTGAAGAAAAATACCACTGTGATGACAAAGCTAAATGTCGTTCACACTGTGAACCACAGTCAGGTGTCCTGAGCAACAAACTACCATCACACCTACACAAGCACAAATCAATCAGCATGGCCAGTAAGCCAAGGCCAACATGGAGGCAGGGGACTAGCTGGGCAACGACTCTCATCTGCACACACTCAAGACCACACCCCTCGACCTCCAACAATGTGCAGCAGTGAAGTACACATGCACTGGTGACATTGCACATGCACCCATGACTATTCCAGGGTGGTGGGTGGGAACCAAGGTGTAGAAACACATCACACATGGACACTCAACAAGACTCCTGAATGTCTGACACACTGCACACTACGCTGTACATGGACATGACGGCAATACCACACCGACCAATGGGATCCCAGCCACAGTCACACACCAATGAAGAAGCCAAGGTCACCCACAAAGAACACACATAGACAACAACCAACATTGCAGCCCGGACCCTAAGGAGTGCCAGCAGTCACACACACAACGTGTCACAATCACTGAAAGATAACACAAACTGGAAATCACATGACAGGGGCAAACAACAAGTGCCAAAGGGAAACCTGACTGTGACCCATCTGCGTCAGCACACAAACTCTGCCCTGACAGCAAACACACCTATGGGTGACACCCTGATGACCAGTAATGTGCCATGCACCCACATCACAGAGAACACAGGGAGAAGACTTTGGGGGAACATAGCTCAAGTCAGCAAGCATCACAAACAGGTACAACACTAGGGATCACAGCATGCGCAGATGAATGGAAGTGAACACACAGACATGCACATACAACACACACCTTGGGCGCAGGCAATGTCACACGTGTACACACTGCCATGAGGGGACTCCACTCCTGTGTGAGGAAAGCTGTGCCATATGTTGCCTCAGTAGGGCCCTATCATGTCAGCTGAGCACTTGGTCACACAATCAACAATTAGCACCAAATGAGGGCTCCCATCACATCAGCCTGGTCATGGATGTGCCAACGGAATCATCAGCACAGATCCAACACACTTGTATAGCAATGTTGCACTGACTACACGGATGAGTCCCTCCCCATTGATGCCCAAACCTGCATGTCCACTGGAGATGGCAACACGGTCAGGGAAGTAGACAAATGCAACGATGGCAGGCACAACAGATGTGCAGGGGTGGAAGCCACAGATATGAAATTGCCAATGTAAGTAGGAAACCCATTGCCAAATACTGAACACATGACACCCTCAGATGCTGCTATTGATGACATGGATACACCACATGATAGGACACATTCCCCCTGGACCACATGGGTTCCTGCACAGTAACACTTCATAATCATGAGACCAGATATCACCATCACTGCAGCAAGGGCATGGTTAGCTGCACCAACAACATGTACATCTGAAGCATGAGCACTAGAGAAAAGAAAGTTGCTTTATTCAGCATATGTGTTGAGGCCAAACGAAGTCCTGAAAAAAGAGCAAAGGCCAATGGCCAGTCCATTGTCAAAGTTCAAACAGGGTGACACTGGCAGATGTCACCCTACGCATGCCTGCACAATACCAGGGACAATCCACTAGGAGGGGCAACCGGGGGGCAGGCCAGGCACCGCAGGGACAGGATCAGGGCTCACCAGGGGGAGTCAGGGAAGGGGTGGTGGGTGCTGGAGAGCCACTGACAACTGCAGTGGAGGTGTCTGACATGGTGTGTGCCGGCACAACTGGGGGCATGACACAGATGTCGTGGGTGCCGGCACAACTGCAGTGGACCCTGCAGATGGGGTGGACAGGTCCGCCACTGCAGTGCCCAAGTCAGACAGGGCGGTAGTGGACTCCACTGCAGTGCCTACCTCCAGGGGAGGAGAATGGGGAACAGGCAAGGTGGGTTGGACAGAGGGGGGGACACCCTCACCACATCAGTGGCACAGACAAGCGCAGCGGGGGTGTGGTGCTGGGAGAGCAAGTGGCAGGGGGAGAAGGCCGGAGCATCTTGGGGATGGTATATCTGTGGGTGGGGGAACCTGGGGCAGGGTGTGGTGGGGGCACCTGTGCAGTGGGGGCCTGAGGGATGGAGGACGGAGACCTTGTGCCTGAGCTGCAGGGCGGTGGCGGGGTCTTGCTCTTAGCACTCCGGGGGGACTTGCGGGTGGGGGCCTCAGTCCGTCTGCGCCTGGGGGAGGGTGTCCGGGGGCGAGGGGCACTCTGCTCCGTGTGGGTGGGCTTCCTCTTCCCCCGGGATGCTGGAGCAGCTTCATCGGTGGGGAAGAGGCCGAGGTCACAGAGGAAGAGCTGCTGTGACTTTGGGGTTGCAGGTGAGGCAAGGGAGGGTGCTTTGGAGGGAGAGGGAACTGAGGACTGCGCAGTGCATGTGGATGCGTGTGTGTGTTCCAGGGCCCCATCCCCTGTGAGTCTGGCTTCAGTCCCCTGAATGTGCGTGCGTGTGCGTTTTGTCATTGGCGTGTGTGTCAGTGTGCTGGATGTGTGTGTGCTGGTGTGTGCCAGTGTGTGTGTGCCTGGGATGGGTAAGGTGCTGGGGAGTGTGGATGGAGCAGAGGCAGGAGGGGTGAGGGACCGTTTGAGGAGGGACACTGCTGCCGTCAGGGAGGAGTCCATGGACCTATTGCCCCTCTGTAGGTCAGACATGCCCGATGAGATGCCCTCCATGAACGACACCAGCTGAGTCAACAGCGCGGTGTGCGCATGGAGGACACTCAGCATGGCTGTCTGCCCTACATGGAGCTGGCGAAGGAGGTACACAGACTCCTCACTCAGGGCAGCAGGTGACACAGGGGCAGGGGGTGCGGTGCCTGGCCCAAAGGAGACACGCTCCCGGACATGGGAGCCTCCACGGACCTGGGGAATGGGAGCCGATGGGAGGGCGGTGGTGGTGCTGGTGGTGGCGGGGACAGCAACACTAGCTGGGGTGTGGTGGCTGCTGACACCCGCCTCCACAAGGGAGTCATCCTCCGAGTTGCTCTGGTCCTCAGCTGAGGTGGATGCTGCTGAGGACTCCTCGGTGTGGCTCCCCTCGCCCTCCGTGCCACTGGGTCCCTCCGACCACTCCTCGGCTGCTGACCCAGTCTGGCTCTCCGGCTCCTCCTGGTCCGTGGAGCTGTCCCCTTCCGTGGCCGTGGATGTATCTGCAAACAATGGGGAAACAGACAGACATCAGTCACCTGCACATAACGCACACACCACTGTGAGCACAGCACATCACAGAGCAAGCCCTGGCATCATTAGTTGTGCATTGCTAAAAGTGCACTAATTGAACAGGAGAAGTCAATTGTCAGTCTGATGCCAAGCATGGCACTCACATCCCACATGGCCTTGCACCCATCTGTCTGGTGTCTGTTGGATTGCAACACCCCAGTGTTGACACATGCACCAAGTACACAGTAGTTGGACAGTGCAGAGGACACGGTGTGGACACATCACAGCTCTTGCCACTGAGTCAGTACAGGTTTACGGATGTAAGGGATGCCCAGAGTCAAATAGGAAATGCATGTGATGCATACCAGCGACAGACACCATGATGCACCCATGTCCTGATAGCCAGCGCCACTATGGTGTGCATGTAGCACATGTCACTCCCCTGCAGGATCACCAATCAGTAGACACATGCCATGGCGGAGGCATGACTGCAAAGTCATACATCACTGTCTCAGTGATGTATGACTTTGCAGCCAGACAACAACACTCTGCACTGTGTCACAATAGTAGGTCATGGGGAATGCAAGTCCTGGAGCTGCACAAGTGCACATGTACATCCCCCCCACAACACATCCTCTTAACCCTCATCTGTCCAGGTCATACCTATTGGACATATGGGAGACCTGTGACACTACCCTCGGAACCTGAGCCCCTCACACTCTGCTGTGCATGGGGAACAGCTGCCTGAACTTCACATTTACATGCCCCAGTCTGCATGGGCAGCTGATCAGACACCTATGTGTCACACAAGTATCGTCTCCTATGGTCACATCTCCAGTGGCATGCTGAGCCCCTACCAAGAAACTCCACAGCAGTCCTGGCGACTAATCCACAGCACACTGACACAGAGGCAGACACCTGAGGGGCAAATCACTGTGCACAATGTGTCCTCTGATACACGGGAGTGGGAGTACAGAGTGTATTGTATGGCCTGGAGTAGGCATGACTGTCCAGCCCCACATGAATGAGGGATGAGCCCTGGACTGTAGGCAGCTGGCTAAGTATGTGTGACACACGTCATATACATACTCCTGGGGCCCAAACATTGTTCCCACCCGCAGCATGGGTGTGTGCCAGGTACCCCAGCCACATGTGGTGGATCAGCTCAGCAATTGGACCACAGATCAAAGTAACACGCTGAATACATGTCAGAATACAGGCATTGTGTAAGCAATGGACCCACCCATGATGCCCACCACAGAGTCAGGGAAACAGATGCTGTCTCCCACCTTGAGTCAAGCAAACTGCAAGGACACAGTCCTAAGTGACAGAATTCCCTGCATGTAAGGGCCACACCTGGGTATCAGATGAGGAGTGGGCAGTGCACAATAGAGGGACATGGCTCCTGGACAACATGACTGCTGTACTGTGGCAGTTCAACCTGGCCCGAGGAGGGCACATAACATGTTAGACAGAGTACACAGTGCAGTCTTTGACTCACCCCCTCCTTGCTGCTCTCTGGCCTTCAGCTGCCCATCCAGGTCTGGAAAGACCACCGCCAGGATCCTGAGCATGTGGGGGTCAGGGTCCGTGTTCCGCCCCTCCTGCGAGGAGGCGACAGCTTCAGCTGGACCCGTGCAATCCTCCGGGTCCAGCCCCGAAGGTCCTGCCACCTCTTTTGGCAGTTGCGGATCCGGCGCTTGTAGACCCCCACGGACCGGACAGCCCGGACGATGTCCTTCCAGATCTCATGCTTCCGATGGGCAGAAGCCTGTCAGGATGACAAAGTGATAAGGACATTACACACATGCAACATATCCGTGCATGACACAGTTGCATATACATGTCGCAATCACAGGGGCACATGGTGTACCCAGGCAGTGCACGGCTGCCCATGGACAGTTTTCCAGAAGTCACTACATGGTATCATAGCATGGGGAGTAAAACCCTGTTCAGAAGCACTGTCACTGCACCATACCTGTCCAGTGCAAGTCACTACACACTATGGGGGTGACAACTACTCAGTGAGCCTGCTAGCCAGTGGTGTGCTGACTCTCAGCCTTGCTAGTCAGACAAAATGCACATTCAGAAAGGCAGTGCACAGAACACTCACCTGCTCCCCTGGTGTCCCATACAGCTTGCTGTACTGTGGAAGTAGGCTGTCCAGCAGGGCCTGGTTCTCTTCAAGGCTGAAGGCTGGGGCTCTCTCCACAGTACGTGCCATTGCAGGGTCCAGAGGGGCAGAGACAGCAGCAGTGCAGTGGCAGATGTCGTCCTGGAGCATGTAGTGCAGGCAAGTGGGCTCTCAGGGGAACATGCAGCAATATATATGTGCTGGAGAGGCAGATACTGTCCCTTGTGTCCAAAGTGATAGGTCCAAGTCGTTTGCATCTTCTGAATCTGGCCAATCCATGGAATAGCAGCACCAAAACACGCCCACAGCATCCTTCAAATCTTCAACTTCATGACATACATGATTTTGCAACATTGTTGTGGGTGACCAACTGATTTTCCAGCAACCGACTCGTTCGAATATTCGAAAACGCGTCCGTTGCCAGGCAAGCCCATTGTCAATGGGTGCGCACCGATCGGTCCATTGAGGTACAACGCGCACAGGGGTACAACGCGTACCCGCACACATTGAAAGCAATGGGCCGGCCGGAGGCACCGATCGGTCCATTGCTGTTCAACGCGCACTAGGGTACAACGCGTACCCGCACACATTGAAAGCAATGGGCCGGCCGGAGGCACCGATCGGTCCATTGCTGTTCAACGCGCACAGGGGTACAACGCGTACCCGCACACATTGAAAGCAATGGGCCGGCCGGAGGCACCGATCGGTCCATTGCTGTTCAACGCGCACAGGGGTACAACGCTGTACTCCGCACACATTGATATAGCAATGGGCCGGGCCGGAGGCACCGAGTCGGTCCATTGCATGTATCAACGTCGCACAGGGGTACAACGCGTACCCGCACACATTGAAAGCAATGGGCCGAGCCGGAGGCTTCCGGTCGGTCCATTGCTGTTCAACGCGCACAGGGGTACAACGCGTACCCGCACACATTGAAAGCAATGGGCCGGCCGGAGGCACCGGTCGGTCCATTGCTGTTCAGCGCGCACAGGGGTACAACGCGTACCCGCACACATTGAAAGCAATGGGCCGGCCGGAGGCACCGATCGGTCCATTGCTGTTCACCGCACAGGGGTACACGCTGCCCGACACATTGAATGCAATGGGCCGGGCCGGAGGCACCTATCGGTCCATTGGTACAACGCAGCAGGGTACAACGCGTACCAACACATTGAAAGCAATGGGCCGGCCGGAGGCACCGATCGGTCCATTGCTGTTCAACGCGCACAGGGGTACAACGCGTACCCGCACACATTGAAAGCAATGGGCCGGCCGGAGGCACCGATCGGTCCATTGCTGTTCAACGCGCACAGGGGTACAACGCGTACCCGCACACATTGAATGCAATGGGCCGGCCGGAGGCACCGATCGGTCCATTGCAGTACAACGCATCACTGTACATGTGACTGGCATATGTCAGCATGCCTGTCTCAGATGGACATATGCCAGCCACAGATAGCTCCCAGGGAGTGAGGGGCACACCTACATCACGACAGCCTGTCCAAACCTTATCATAAGGCATGTAAGGCTGCATTTCCTATTGTGTGTATGTTGGTGTACATGTTGTCCTGTGGGTGTCACCTGTGGGCAGCCACCCCCAGGCTGTGCACGTGTTAATGGGGACAGGATCCTGGGTGTTACGTGTACGTGACCACTGTGATGTGCAACTGTTCATATCTGTGCATGTGCCATGGTCACATTTCACAGTGGTGTTTGTGTATGTCATGTCACATACCCCGTGAGTCCCATGTGGGACGGTATGTTTGAGCCAGGGTGTCCCAGTGGCACAATAGTGATGGCCCTCCACAGTCTTTGTGCATGTAGTGTTTACAATGTCTCTGATTTCATGTGCACAATGGGAGACAGTCTCCACATCCACGTTGTGTGTGCATGGACTCTGATGTTGTGCGTGTGTGTCACAGACGTCCATGGCTCTCCTGCCATGGCAAGTGTGGCCACTACCTGTGGGGGTCATGTTTGTTTAGTTGTGGTTACACATGATACTCCAGGTGATGCCAGTGTCCATGTGGCATTACAGGGTCCCTGGGAATGTGCCTGTCGTTGAGCTGTGGTGCCTGGGGCACATCTGTCCTCACATGTCACTGGGGGGGTGACTGTGACACAGCATCATGATATCCAATGGGCCAACCTGGGACAAATTGATGCCACCTGTAGGACCGTGTTGACAGATGTTGGCCATGTATGTACCATAAATGTCGTTCCGGTACTGCACACTTCATGTAGTTGTGCCTCATGATGATGTATGTTGGGATCTTGAGTGTGTTCAATGCCGCATATGTGGGGTGACTGACGATCTTGCTTACTTCTCCTCTGCACTGCAGGGCTCCTGCTGTCCATCGGCCATTCCCAGACCTGGCAACGATGGTGGAGACGGGACAGCATCCGACGGTACCGCTTCACCAGGCAGCTGATTGAGGATTTGGCAGTGCAGTTGTCCCCACATTTGCAGCCTGGCCGGCCGTATCCTACAGCGCTGACCCCCAAGGTGAAGGTGATGGCAGCCCTACACTTCTTTGCCACCGGTACCTTCCAACATACTGTGGCGTCTGCTGGTGGGATGTCACAGACCATGTTCAGCCGTGTGCTCCGCGATGTTTTGGCGGCAATGTTGCTCTTCCTGAACCGGTACATCTATTTCCCTAGACTGCGACGACTCACTGACGTGAAGAGTGACTTTTATGCCCTGGGGAGGATGCCGCATGTAATTGGCTCCATTGATGGGACACATGTGGCTTTGGTACCACCACAGGCCCAGGAGCAGGCCTACAGGAACCGCAAGCACTACCACTCGGTCAATGCACTGGTGGTGTGTCTTGCAGACATGACCATCACACACGTGTGTGCCCGTTTCCCTGGTTCAGCACACGATGCCTTTGTGATGAGGAGTAGTCGCATCCCCAGGTTGATGGCACAGATGCAGAACCAGCGTGCCTGGCTTGTCGGTGTGTACTGACTTTGTGCCATTGTGTGTGATCTGATCTGTAGTATTCCGCCCACTTTTCCAAGTCAGCTGATGTGCACTTGTCTGTCCGTAGGTGACTCGGGATACCCCAACATGCCGTGGTTGCTGACACCCCTCAGGAACCCTGTGACACCTGCCCAGATGCGCTACAATGAGGCACATGGTCGGACCAGGAGAGTGATTGAGCGGACCTTTGGTCTCCTGAAGAGCCGCTTCCGCTACCTGGACAAGACCGGAGGGTCCCTCCCATATGCCCCTGCGAAAGTGTGCAAGATTATCATCGTCTGCTGCATGCTCCACAACCTGGCAGTGCGGAAGGAGTTGCCTCTCATCCAGGATGACGATGACCAACATCCGCCACCTGTGGAGGATCCTGGCCTGGACCACGATGCCAGTGACGATGATGATGATGATGGTGATGGTGATGTCCGCACACAGCTCATCACCAACTTCTTTAGCTGAATGTGAGTATCCTGAGGTGTCATGTGAATGATGTGAGTTGGCATGATGTGTGGGTGGTGCTCTGGTGCTGTTGGAGTGTGTCCATGGGCTACTTGACAGGATGTGTTTTGCGATGTGTGGTGACAGGTGGGCTGTACTCCCCAACAGTGTTGACATGCTAACTTGGTTCTGGGTGGGTATCTTGTAACATGTATTGTGCATGAGTTTTGCTGTTCTGTCCTGTACTGCATTGCTTTTGACTGTGTGTCATTTCTGTCCTTCACAGGGTACTTTCAGATTCGTTTGGTCAACTGTGTCCACCGACGACGTGATTGCACATCCAGGCTGGTAGCTGTTGTGTCCCTACAGGTGATGTGCGCCACACCCATGGACTTCCTTCTGTCTACAGTTGTTGACTGTGTGCCCGCTACCAGGTGGGGTTACCTTGCATCTGTAGTGGTTACGGCATGTTGCTACTGTGTAATAAACCTGTGCTTCACTTAGTGATGTGCGTTGTCTGTGGTCACACATTTGACTGCCATTTGCTTACTGCACCTGTGGGCTACTTGACTACAACTGGGAATGGGTGTGGTGTCTGTGCATTGCACCGTCTTCCCTGGCAACATCAGTGTAGGCAATGAGTCAGATGGCCTAGGTGTGTATGTGTTGTGTAGCCCTGGTGGTGTGTCTCCCTCATATGTGTCACGTTGCCTGTACTCACATGCCTGTGTTGTCCTTGCTGTTGCAGTTCGCATACACTGTGTAATTTTGCAGTTCATCATCCCCATAACAGCACCCACGTTGGAATCACGACAGAGGCAAGTATGGTGTATTAGTGTGTTTATTGTGATAATAGTGCATAGGATGGATTGTGCTGTACATGAATCTTGCAATCCCAAGTTCCTAGATGAATAGAAAGTCCAGGTAGACAGGATCCCCAGTATCGGGGCCACAGTTGTCTGACACATTGTTCCAACTTGTACTCCCCATGCTATGTGTGGGAGTAGTGTTGCCATCAACAGGGTGAACAGTCTGTGCACAAAGGCGAAAATCCAGAACAGGTTCAGGCTTCCTGGGAGTTGCGCTTGGCCATCAGCCTCTCACTTTCCCCTCCTCGGACGACCCCTCTTCTTGGGGGGGGCCCTCAAGTGCAGGCTGCTGCGGTGCAGGGGACTCTCCGCCAGAGTCCTCCTCCCTCCCTGTGGCAGTTGCAGTTTGTTCGGTACCAGATGTTGTTGGCACACAGGGAGGTGTGGACTGGTTGCTGTTCATCTGGCGGAGGCATTGTAAAATGTCCCTGTGCACCGCCGTCATCTCATGTAGTACATCCCACTTGGACTCCACGCGGGTCATGTGGGAGTCCACACGTGACATGTGGGAGTCCACACGTGACATGTGTGACTCCACTTGGGACATGTGGGAGTCCAAGCGGGCATGATGGGCAGCCTGCTGCTGTTTGATGTCTCTGAGGAGCCCCACTACCTGGCTGAGCTCTCCGGTGCTGGACTGGTACGCATCAGCTATGCGTACCAGTTGTGGGTCTTCATGCACACCAGCAACGTCTGCAAGCAGCGACCTCTGTCTCCCACCCCTCCCACCACCCCTGCTGACATGTGCAGTGTGTGCAGTTGCACGCACAGATAACCCTGGTCCACCTTGGGGGTTGGTGGTGGTGGTGGTGTCCATGGCCCCAGGTTGGTCCAGGGTCACTGCGCTGGTGTTGTTCCTTATTCTGTCCATGTCGGCAGGGATGGTATTCGTGGTGACAGTCGTTGGAGGGGTGGGTGCAGGGGGTGCAGCTGGTGGACCTGCTGGTGCTGCAGCTGGTGGTCCTGCTGGTGCAGCATGTTGACTTGCACCGGATGTGCCAGGTTGTTCTTCATCGTCCGAGGAGGACAGAGGCTGTATGACGCCAGTGAGCTCGGCATCCTCTTGAGCCTGGGACTGGGACTCCTCAGCGTCTGCTGCTGTGTCCCTATCATCACCTGTTTTTGGGAGACACAAACAATGTATGTCATGTTTCTGCAGGCATCAGTGGTTGACACACCTGACAGTTGTGACTGTGCCTCGGGGTGCGGGCCTGTACATTGTATTGTCCTAAGTCGTCACAGTCAGGGGTTGATATTGGTGTGGCACATTGTCCTGCATTATTTGGGCATTTCTATGTATTCTCTGGGGTGTGAACATGGTCTGCATTGATTGTGTTTGGTTGTCAGCCAGACCTCCTTCCCACCCACCCACCCACCCAGTCAGTTATCCCACCATGGAACGTGCTTGCATTGCAGGGAGTGTAAGTTGTCTCTCAGGATGTCAGTCAGTGGTGTCCTGCTGTTTGTTGGTGCACAGTTGGCAGCAGGGCCTTGTGCTCCCCACAGCAGTAGCCAGTGTCAGCCATCTTGTGAGTCCTTCTCCACTCCCTGTGATGTGAGCATGGTTCAGGGTGGTGTTGATGGGACAGTTGTGGGGGTGAGCTATGTCTGTGACTACGACTCCCATCATGCTATTGCCTCCACCCCCCTTCCCAGCATGCCCATGCTTCCTTCCTTTTGACTCTGCTTCCCTGTGGGGTGGGCTGGCTGTGCTGACAGGATGGCTGGGAGTGTTGTCCTGGCAGTTGTTTGGCTAAGAGTCCCAAGAGTGTCCCTGTGCTTCACACAACATAACCCAGGGTGGTGGTGCTTTGTGGGATCTTGTGTTAGGATGGAGGGCATTGCATTCTACCAGGTGGGTACTGTGGAGTTTGTGTTGGGGGGGGGTGAGGGGAGGTGCTGGTGACTATAGTCAGTGCTGCAAGTCCCCCTTCCCACCCAGCCAGCCAGATATCCCACCATGGAACGTGCTTGCATTGCAGGGAGTGTAAGTTGTCTCTCAGGATGTCAGTCAGTGGTGTCCTGCTGTTTGTTGGTGCACAGTTGGCAGCAGGGCCTTGTGCTCCCCACAGCAGTAGCCAGTGTCAGCCATCTTGTGAGTCCTTCTCCACTCCCTGTGATGTGAGCATGGTTCAGGGTGGTGTTGATGGGACAGTTGTGGGGGTGAGCTATGTCTGTGACTACGACTCCCATCATGCTATTGCCTCCACCCCCTTCCCAGCATGCCCATGCTTCCTTCCTTTTGACTCTGCTTCCCTGTGGGGTGGGCTGGCTGTGCTGACAGGATGGCTGGGAGTGTTGTCCTGGCAGTTGTTTGGCTAAGAGTCCCAAGAGTGTCCCTGTGCTTCACACAACATAACCCAGGGTGGTGGTGCTTTGTGGGATCTTGTGTTAGGATGGAGGGCATTGCATTCTACCAGGTGGGTACTGTGGAGTTTGTGTTGGGGGGGTGAGGGGAGGTGCTGGTGACTATAGTCAGTGCTGCAAGTCCCCCTTCCCACCCAGCCAGCCAGATATCCCACCATGGAACGTGCTTGCATTGCAGGGAGTGTAAGTTGTCTCTCAGGATGTCAGTCAGTGGTGTCCTGCTGTTTGTTGGTGCACAGTTGGCAGCAGGGCCTTGTGCTCCCCACAGCAGTAGCCAGTGTCAGCCATCTTGTGAGTCCTTCTCCACTCCCTGTGATGTGAGCATGGTTCAGGGTGGTGTTGATGGGACAGTTGTGGGGGTGAGCTATGTCTGTGACTACGACTCCCATCATGCTATTGCCTCCACCCCCTTCCCAGCATGCCCATGCTTCCTTCCTTTTGACTCTGCTTCCCTGTGGGGTGGGCTGGCTGTGCTGACAGGATGGCTGGGAGTGTTGTCCTGGCAGTTGTTTGGCTAAGAGTCCCAAGAGTGTCCCTGTGCTTCACACAACATAACCCAGGGTGGTGGTGCTTTGTGGGATCTTGTGTTAGGATGGAGGGCATTGCATTCTACCAGGTGGGTACTGTGGAGTTTGTGTTGGGGGGGTGAGGGGAGGTGCTGGTGACTATAGTCAGTGCTGCAAGTCCCCCTTCCCACCCAGCCAGCCAGATATCCCACCATGGAACGTGCTTGCATTGCAGGGAGTGTAAGTTGTCTCTCAGGATGTCAGTCAGTGGTGTCCTGCTGTTTGTTGGTGCACAGTTGGCAGCAGGGCCTTGTGCTCCCCACAGCAGTAGCCAGTGTCAGCCATCTTGTGAGTCCTTCTCCACTCCCTGTGATGTGAGCATGGTTCAGGGTGGTGTTGATGGGACAGTTGTGGGGGTGAGCTATGTCTGTGACTACGACTCCCATCATGCTATTGCCTCCACCCCCTTCCCAGCATGCCCATGCTTCCTTCCTTTTGACTCTGCTTCCCTGTGGGGTGGGCTGGCTGTGCTGACAGGATGGCTGGGAGTGTTGTCCTGGCAGTTGTTTGGCTAAGAGTCCCAAGAGTGTCCCTGTGCTTCACACAACATAACCCAGGGTGGTGGTGCTTTGTGGGATCTTGTGTTAGGATGGAGGGCATTGCATTCTACCAGGTGGGTACTGTGGAGTTTGTGTTGGGGGGGGGTGAGGGGAGGTGCTGGTGACTCTAGTCAGTGCTGCAAGTCCCCCTTCCCACCCAGCCAGCCAGATATCCCACCATGGAACGTGCTTGCATTGCAGGGAGTGGAAGTTGTCTCTCAGGATGTCAGTCAGTGGTGTCCTGCTGTTTGTTGGTGCACAGTTGCCAGCAGGGCCTTGTGCTCCCCACAGCAGTAGCCAGTGTCAGCCATCTTGTGAGTCCTTCTCCACTCCCTGTGATGTGAGCATGGTTCAGGGTGGTGTTGATGGGACAGTTGTGGGGGTGAGCTATGTCTGTGACTACGACTCCCATCATGCTATTGCCTCCACCCCCCTTCCCAGCATGCCCATGCTTCCTTCCTTTTGACTCTGCTTCCCTGTGGGGTGGGCTGGCTGTGCTGACAGGATGGCTGGGAGTGTTGTCCTGGCAGTTGTTTGGCTAAGAGTCCCAAGAGTGTCCCTGTGCTTCACACAACATAACCCAGAGTGGTGGTGCTTTGTGGGATCTTGTGTTAGGATGGAGGGCATTGCATTCTACCAGGTGGGTACTGTGGAGTTTGTGTTGGGGGGGTGAGGGGAGGTGCTGGTGACTATAGTCAGTGCTGCAAGTCCCCCTTCCCACCCAGCCAGCCAGATATCCCACCATGGAACGTGCTTGCATTGCAGGGAGTGTAAGTTGTCTCTCAGGATGTCAGTCAGTGGTGTCCTGCTGTTTGTTGGTGCACAGTTGGCAGCAGGGCCTTGTGCTCCCCACAGCAGTAGCCAGTGTCAGCCATCTTGTGAGTCCTTCTCCACTCCCTGTGATGTGAGCATGGTTCAGGGTGGTGTTGATGGGACAGTTGTGGGGGTGAGCTATGTCTGTGACTACGACTCCCATCATGCTATTGCCTCCACCCCCTTCCCAGCATGCCCATGCTTCCTTCCTTTTGACTCTGCTTCCCTGTGGGGTGGGCTGGCTGTGCTGACAGGATGGCTGGGAGTGTTGTCCTGGCAGTTGTTTGGCTAAGAGTCCCAAGAGTGTCCCTGTGCTTCACACAACATAACCCAGGGTGGTGGTGCTTTGTGGGATCTTGTGTTAGGATGGAGGGCATTGCATTCTACCAGGTGGGTACTGTGGAGTTTGTGTTGGGGGGGTGAGGGGAGGTGCTGGTGACTATAGTCAGTGCTGCAAGTCCCCCTTCCCACCCAGCCAGCCAGATATCCCACCATGGAACGTGCTTGCATTGCAGGGAGTGTAAGTTGTCTCTCAGGATGTCAGTCAGTGGTGTCCTGCTGTTTGTTGGTGCACAGTTGGCAGCAGGGCCTTGTGCTCCCCACAGCAGTAGCCAGTGTCAGCCATCTTGTGAGTCCTTCTCCACTCCCTGTGATGTGAGCATGGTTCAGGGTGGTGTTGATGGGACAGTTGTGGGGGTGAGCTATGTCTGTGACTACGACTCCCATCATGCTATTGCCTCCACCCCCTTCCCAGCATGCCCATGCTTCCTTCCTTTTGACTCTGCTTCCCTGTGGGGTGGGCTGGCTGTGCTGACAGGATGGCTGGGAGTGTTGTCCTGGCAGTTGTTTGGCTAAGAGTCCCAAGAGTGTCCCTGTGCTTCACACAACATAACCCAGGGTGGTGGTGCTTTGTGGGATCTTGTGTTAGGATGGAGGGCATTGCATTCTACCAGGTGGGTACTGTGGAGTTTGTGTTGGGGGGGTGAGGGGAGGTGCTGGTGACTATAGTCAGTGCTGCAAGTCCCCCTTCCCACCCAGCCAGCCAGATATCCCACCATGGAACGTGCTTGCATTGCAGGGAGTGGAAGTTGTCTCTCAGGATGTCAGTCAGTGGTGTCCTGTTGTTTGTTGGTGCACAGTTGCCAGCAGGGCCTTGTGCTCCCCACAGCAGTAGCCAGTGTCAGCCATCTTGTGAGTCCTTCTCCACTCCCTGTGATGTGAGCATGGTTCAGGGTGGTGTTGATGGGACAGTTGTGGGGGTGAGCTATGTCTGTGACTACGACTCCCATCATGCTATTGCCTCCACCCCCTTCCCAGCATGCCCATGCTTCCTTCCTTTTGACTCTGCTTCCCTGTGGGGTGGGCTGGCTGTGCTGACAGGATGGCTGGGAGTGTTGTCCTGGCAGTTGTTTGGCTAAGAGTCCCAAGAGTGTCCCTGTGCTTCACACAACATAACCCAGGGTGGTGGTGCTTTGTGGGATCTTGTGTTAGGATGGAGGGCATTGCATTCTACCAGGTGGGTACTGTGGAGTTTGTGTTGGGGGGGTGAGGGGAGGTGCTGGTGACTATAGTCAGTGCTGCAAGTCCCCCTTCCCACCCAGCCAGCCAGATATCCCACCATGGAACGTGCTTGCATTGCAGGGAGTGTAAGTTGTCTCTCAGGATGTCAGTCAGTGGTGTCCTGCTGTTTGTTGGTGCACAGTTGCCAGCAGGGCCTTGTGCTCCCCACAGCAGTAGCCAGTGTCAGCCATCTTGTGAGTCCTTCTCCACTCCCTGTGATGTGAGCATGGTTCAGGGTGGTGTTGATGGGACAGTTGTGGGGGGGGCAATATGTGTGACTGCGACTCCCATGATGCTATTGGCTACACTGACTTGGCCAGCATACACAGAATTCCTTCCTTTGAGTGGTCTTCACTGTGTGTTGGTGTTGTTGTGGTGGCTACATGTGTGGATGTGTGTGTTAGTTCTATTTGTGCCACTGCCTAGCTGTAGTTGTGGTTGTGTTTGTACATGTGTTGGCACAGTTGGATGTGACTTTTTTGATGGCATGTGTTGTGTTTATCTGACTGACATACACATTTTGGGATGATTCTGTTCTAGTTGCTGTGTAATTGCTATGTGTGCATGGTTTGACTCTCCCCTTGACAGTGATGTGTGTGTTTTGTGGCAGTTTATTGTGTACATTTGTTGTGTACTCACCAGGCTCTGGGATGTCCTCTAGTCCATATATGCTCACTGGCGGTAGGATGGCCCGCACCTTCTCCTCCCAGGGCCTGAGGTATATTGGCTTGGCAGGAGGGCCACTGCCGGTGTGTTGGCTGTTGATGTAATCTTGCTTCAGCAGTTTCCGTACCCTCCTGCGCACGTCATACCACCTGTTCTGGATGTCGGTCTTTGTGCGCCGACATGGTGATTGGGCGTTCACCCTGTTGATGATCCTCTCCCACATCTTGGTTTTCTGCGACATGGGGGTCTGTTGGACCAATGTGCCAAACAGCTGTGGCTCTACCCTGAGGATCTCGTCTACCAGGACTTCCAATTCACAATCTAGGAACTTGTGATTCTTCTTGGGGGGCATGGTGATGGGTGGTGATGGTGGGTGATGTGTGTGTTGGTGTGCAGGTGAGGGTGTGTGGGTGTGTGTTGTGCTGGGTGTATGTGAGGTAGGTATTTGTTGGTGTGCTGCTGGTGTGTGGCTTGTGTGAGGGATGAGCTGTGGGTGTGTGGTTGCTTTCTCTTGGGTGCTGGCAGTGGAATGGCATTTGCAAAGGCTCATGGTAGTGATTTGTGTCCTTTATATAGGTGGAGTTGTGGGTGTGTCTTTGTTCTCTGTCCCCACCCCCCCAGTATTTATTGGCTTGGTAATTGCTTGTTTGGCCTTTTTTGGTTAATTTTTCCTTTGTGCTGTTTGTGTATGTTGGAAACGTTCTTGTGACCGAGTCGGACCCTGCATTGGTCTCGTACGGTGTTTTCCGTTTCGTTCACGCTGTGTTTGTGCAGTTTTGTATGCTGCGTACGCGTCGGTCGCGGTGTATTGTGTTGCTTCGGCTCGGTTTTGTATGCGTGTCGGTCGTACGGCTTGTCCTCCGTCCGACTCGGTCGTGTTTTTCGCGCCTTGCATCGTACTTTGCGGGTTGGAGTTGGCGGGTACGATTCGGTCGGATTTGTTCCGGGTGCGTGTCGGTCGGTTGGATTCGCGTGTTTTTCCGGCCGGATTGCAATTTTCCGAGCGGCTCGGTCGGTCGGCTTGGTTTCCTGACGTGTCGGTCGGATTTATCGCGGCTTGCATCGTACTTGGCGTGTCGGGCGCCACTGGTACGTGTCGGTCGGTATTTTTTCCGGATCCGAGTCGGTCGGTGCTTTTTCCGGCCCGAATCGGAATCGACCCCATAGTGTGCATACATAACATCAAACTGTTCCTACATTCTGTGCTTGCTACCCTCCACTGCGTGCCAATGAGTGGATGATGTCAGGGCCAGCTCTAGCTCTGAAGGCCAAGGTATGTCCACCATTTCCTCCATATGGCATCAATCCTACAAGGGCAGCCCCTTGCAACGTAGTTTGGTTCTTCCAATTTGTCACACCAGTCCATGCCCTTAATGCAGGTTGCCAAAGGCGGAGCCATTGGAGAAATCCACATTCTAGCAATATCACGCTTGGACACCACAGATCCCAACCCCACCAACATCCTATCTCCCCTGGGCCCTCCCACATCATCCAGTATACCGGGCTTGCCTCAATACGAGACCACACCACCTGGGAAAGAAAGTGACCACAACAGCCCAGTATGTGCGTATGACCGGACAGGATCAGACCATATGATAAAAATCTCCCTTCGGGTATCGGCACCTGGGGCATTCAGGGCTATCTCAGATCCCAGGTTTCCACAGTCGTAAGGGTGTAAGGCCAGCCTGATGCAGATACTTGAACTGCACCAATCGGAGCCTTGCCAATATTGCCAGGACCGGAGCGGCCATACACGCACTGCGCCAATCTGCCTCACCCAGCTCCCCCACGCACACCTCCCAACTGTCTTTCAGGGGGCCCACCAGATCAGGTTAGTGTACCACAAGAGTCCTGTAGATCTGCTAGATCCCACCCTTCCTCAAGTGGCCAATATTCAGGGACCCCCATCTCAATCCCCACGGTATTCATGAAGAGCATGGCGCAGCTGGAGGTACCTAAAAATAGGAGGCAGGCATCTGAAAACTAGCGCACAAGTCCTGAAACGCTTGGATGCGGTCCCAGTCCCAACGTCTCCCATCTTTGAGATCCTTATGTAGTCCCATCCCCTAAATGCTTGTAACTGCGCTAGATGTGCCAGCCATCTACCTGCTCACTGGGGGGTCTCGAGCGTAAGTGTAAGGTCCCAGCCAGTCCAATGCAGAGCAGCTCTCCACGCCCGGAACACCCCCTGATTTGCCTACGGCAGGGAGGTTGGGGTAGGGGCTCCATAAAGTACAACATCACCTTGTCTAAGTCTAGAAGGGACAGTTTATTCTGATATGCCGGGTCTCCCCACCCCCCATCCATTGTATCATTGATAGGCACCAGTTGGGCTGCCCAGTAATAAAGGCGGATGTTAGCCACGACGAGGTATCCATCATAAACTGATCTGACGCACTTGCCCAATGTCACCCTCAGGGGCTTACTGGCCCAGATACATCTGCGCCCCATTGCAGCCAAGGCGGGTGTTGTGGATATTTTAAGAGTACTCTAAGGAACAAAATACTTTTGACTGACTAATATTCTCTTGTCCATTTGCCTCACAAACCTTTCTGGATTGGGCCTGACGTGAGTCTGTCACTGGTGTTTCTCATTCTCCCAGTGTCTGTTCATCCCTTCCTTTATCGTACTTTTTGAAAGAAAATTTGCCATTAATTGTATTGCAACTATTACATGCACTAGATTGTAGTTGTTTTTTATGTATGAAGCAGGTTTTCCCATGCATGAGCTTCATTTATACAATTACTTCCTGCCTCGATATGCTCTCCTTGTTGCCTCTCATACAGCTCTCTGATACGTGCAGCTCTTTTGTGCTCTACGTCTCCGGAGAAGGCCTTGCTGTTAAATAATCATTAAGATAGTCTTGTAGGTGTCATCAATTCTGCTTTTTTAAGTATAGTAGCATTTGATATTTGGGGCTAGATTGTTAAATTTAGTCGTATCAGCTGTGTATGGGGTGGGTAGTTAATGAGCTTGAGGCTATAGTCCGCTGCTTGCAGTTAAAGGATGGGGCAGTTAGCAAGCGGATTCCTTTTGTAACTGCAGGTATTGATGTGCTGTGGCCTGTACGGAGTTTAGTATGGCCCAGGGTGGGGAGGGGGTTATGGACTGGACTCCTAGGGAGCTGGATGTAGACGGGTGAGATGAATGGGCTTCGGCCTTTATGGAGCGGCGGGTGGACTGTGCCTATTAATAGCCTGAATTCCTTCTAATGAGATATAGGTAATTAGGAGACTAATGGGCTGAAGCCTTATTATTATGACTTTTTTTCGGAGTTTTATATAGCACGAACTTGACCCGAAGGTATCAGAGGGCTTTACATGATCACCAGTTGCGTTACAAACAGACACATTTATTTTTGTTGGACACGGGGAGATGAAGTGATTTGCCCAGAATCACAGGATGTTGAGCGTCCCTGCCGAGTTCCCCAGCTTCGAGGTCGACTGCTCTAGCCCTAAGGCCACATCCTCTCCCCAATTAATGAACTGAATGTGAGATCACGGGATACATGGCCAGGAACCTTTTTAGTGAGCTGAAAGTTTGATCATTTGATTGAATTGCTTGTGAGGTGAGGGCTGATTGTACAAAAGGCTGTAACTCAGGTTGTTATGCCTTTCATTGGAGCACTGTTGGTGGGCAGGACCTTGTAGTAAGCTGCATGTTGGCTGGATGCGGTCGATCCATTGATTGATAGTAGGCTAGTGCCTTTTTGATGAGCAGTGTCTAGGCTGAGTCCTGTTGTGTTGAATGTATTTTGTTGCTTTCCCTTAGTGAAGCAACGAGTGCCACTTAGACTTCTTAGACCCTACAGGATACATTTTCCCATCTGCACTCTATTGAGGATTCCAGTCTTTTTTGTGCTGGTTGGGTGAGAGTTGCTGGCAAGGTTTGAGTAACATTGTGCTGCAGGTGTTCCTGTTGGCGGTCTTATGAATTAACATTTAAAGAAACCAGACTCTTACAGTAAACTTGAGTCCATATTCTCCAATTTTAAATCTTTTTGGAAAATCGTTCTTCCCTTAATTGAATGTTTTCATAGCTGAGGTGGGACTCAGTCTTCACGTCTAGGCCAACAGCATATTTTCCATAGTATGAAGCTGTGAGAAACAAAATTTGCTTCAGAAATCATACACTTGCTTTCAAATGTGGCACACCAGACCAGAATGGCCAGAACGTCGGTCGAATGTGCCGAACCCTTGAACCAAATGATGAGAAGAAAGGGGTGGGTAATTATCTCGGGTGCTGTCACTCATACTCTGGTAGCTGTGGGTGAAATTGTACTGGCTACTGGTGGGCTAGATGCATTTCTTGGAGCAGACCTTGTAGACTTTCTTTGAGTTGCTCTTGGAGTCCTTTTGATCAGATTATACAGTGAGGGCTGTAAGAGTTCAGGCATTGGCTGGACAAAGTCAGCCCTTTAAACTCTATCAAAGCAAGGTCAAGTGTATCTTCTTACCACAGGAGAGTGCAGTCTTCCTGGTTTTGGTTCATTGGGAGCCAAAAAATAGTCTTTAGAGAGAATCTGTTCCTAATGAACAGTTGCAAATCTGCAAAGAGATTTAGAAACTCAAAATATGGAAGAGAGTGTCTTTGGAAGGGGGTCCCAAAGGGTAGAAAGTTGGTCTTAAACTGTCTACAATTCATAGATAGGCCACATTTCCTTGTTGTCCTCAGTTAGAGTGGTGTGCTTCACTACTAGCTGGTGCACTCCCATGCCACAGGTATATCTGGCCCATTTGAAGCGACCAATTCAGTACTTGGAATTCTTGATACTAACTAGAATTCTGACTTACCCAGGATTATTAGAAGTCTTGACGCTCTATTTTAAGGAGGGTTAATCCCCAGGAAAGTGAGAATCTAGGGCTCTAATAGCCAGTCAAACCCTTTACTGAAAAATATGCACAATTAGGATTCTTTCAGTTCTCAGTTTATAGATTTGTTAAATGTCAAATTATTCTTTAGAGTAAGTAAAATGTGAGTTAAAATCAGAAGCCAAATTCATTAATGTATGCAATAATGCAGTGTGTTTTTAAGAAATGTAAGTAGTCACAGCACACTAGAAAATAGTAAAACTAATTATATGCCATAATATACAAAGGGACCAACTAGTACAACAGCAGAAATTACTTAACTCCTCCCCAAGTAGCACATCTTTACAATGTTTCAGACAAAGACAGCACACTATTTCGTGACATGTTTTTATGTAGAAAGGCATCACTAAAATGTTATTTGCACATTAAACAAATAAGACTGTTAATTTCCAAATGACCTACTTATAAACTAATATTATGGGACAGTAACATGAGAAATGCAACTTAATACAATGGACTATTCTGCAGTGCGAACATACAAGCTGAGTTTTAGCTCATACTTTTGAAATATTTTGCAAGCACCTCACTTCAGTCAAGCAAGCTAGGAGTAAAAATGTTATTTCACATATAGAAAAAGGCCGTACCTAGAGCTGACATTCGATGTTTTTCTTTTCATAATGTGGCTTAGTGTGGCCTGGTTATGTTACCTGAACCAAACCTATGTTAAGCATTATTTTCTAAATGATAAATAATTTCTCATAACCCTCCCTCTGATAATTGTAAATGATCACACAACCAACCTATTACAACTTAGTCATCATTCTTGATCTTGAAGGATTATCCCTCTGTAAGGCTTTCAGATTTTCGTAGACCTCTGCCTTTTTTTCATAAAGAGCAACGTCTTCCTTTGTCATTTGTCTCATTGTCTTCTTCTTGTTCCTGCAATTACATCTAAAACCCTATAACACAAATTGAGCTACAAAACTTAAACATTAAAGAAGCACTAATTAGGACTATAATTATTACTAATTAAACAATAATCTTTACTGATATATCTTTGCCTATCCTACTAATTCATTATCCTATCTTTTCCCAGATTCTCCTAATGGGTTAATTGCATTCACATTGCTAGTCAAGTTATCAATATAAAGTTTAATCCTCTCATCATTATCTGGAATATAAATACAATACTGTGTCTTTGTTGAATGACAAATGTCTTCTCCTTTTGTTAAAAGCATATCTAAAAGCATTCTTTTTTCAATAAACATCAGTCTAATCACAAGCACCTCATTAATCATAGCTAAATCACCTGCTGTGTTATCTGCCAAAGGCTCTACTAAAGTGAACAATTCTCTAATCCTCTCATCATTTAAAGCAATTACTATAAGAGGAATGAAAACACAAAATACATCTAATACTTGTTGACTTACATTCTCTCTTTTCACTCTCTCATGATGCACATCATTGAAGCTATTCACATGATAGATTTTAGGAAAGACTAAAGCTAAATCACAAGGACCTGCCCAACCTTATGGAAGTGTAGGAAAAGGTAGTTTTATTTCAGTTATGATAATTACCTCATCATATAATATCAACACTATCTAGCATGCAGAACCTAAAGTATAAAATATAACTAGAAGCACTCTTACTGTTCCCTACAATAACTGATCTATCATATTCACTATGTTTGATTCATTCAAACACTCCCTTCTCTCTCCAGATTCTAAGACTAGGATGTTTTTGTGACTTTTTTAAATCAGTCTCTTCCCTCAATTCAAATTTCATCTCTTTTGAACTTATCAACCTATGTTATGTTGTGTGTATTTGCTATCGCTATCACACGGAGGGTATCCTGGTGTTGATGCAGGAGCCGCGTCTTCAGGTTCTTGCAGAATTGAAGAGGTGGCTCTGATGTGCTGGGGTAGCTTGTTCCAGGCTTTAGGGGCAAGGTAAGGGAAGGCACAACTGACTGATCTGGTTCTATGTATGTGTGGGATGTTTGAGTGTAGGAGTCCAGCTAAACATTGGTGGCTAGTGGGTTTGTAGAAGTTGATGCAGGCATTGGGGTATGCTGGGCCTGTGCTGTGTAGTGCTTTGAAGGTGTGTGTGAGGAGTTTGAACATAGCTTTTTTGTGGGTGGAAGCCTGAGATGCGAGGTGATGCGTGCATGGCATGGTAGGTTAAGTGTGAGCCTAGTTTTATATGGTTTGGAGTCGTTTGGTCAGTTGTGTGTTGATTACAGCATAGAAGGCATTCCCATAGTCCAGTTTGCTGGTGATGAAGGCTTGGGTGATGGTTCTGCGGATGCTGGTGAGGAGCTGTTTGAAGTCCTTCCTCAGCATCCTTATGGTGTGCAAGCAGGAGGCAGAGACGGCATTTACTTGAGCTGCCAAGGATTGTAGATGATTAGACCACGGTTCTTGGTGTGGGTGGTTGGGTTATGTGTAAGTCTGAGTTCCTTCAGCTACCAGGGGGAGTCTCATGGCTAGGAGTGTCTACCGAAGATACCAACTTCTGTCTTGTTGGTGTTCAGTTTGAGGCAGTTGGTTTCCATCCACTCGGCGACTTTGGTGATGCAGGCATAGAACTTGGTTTGAGTGTTAGATGTTTTGTCGGAGAGGGAGAGTATCAGCTGGTTGTCGTCGGTGTAGAATAAGATGTTGATTCTGTGTTCACAAATGATGCTGGCGAGCAGGGTAACATAAGTGTTGAAGAGGATCAATGAACCTTGAGGTACTCTGCAGAGGAGGTTGTGGGAATCCGTGCAGAACCTGGCCAGGCTGACTGACTTGATTCGGCATGTCAGGAAGGACCATGTCCATCGAAGGGCAGGTCCCTGAATGCTGACATCATGCAGTTGTTGGATGAGAATGGGGTGGGAGACAGTGTGGAAAGCTGTGAAGGAGTCCAGGAGTATGAGGATTGCAATGCCTTCTCTCTCCATTCTCATACAGATGTCAGTTTCGGCACTGAGGGCTGTTTCTGTGCTGTGGTTTGACCTGAAACTGGATTGAGTAGAATTAAGAATCTGTTTTTTTACGAGGTGGGTAGGTAGTATCTTGTTGATCAGTTTCTCCTGGAATAGTTGGGTTGGTAGTTGGCTACTATCTTCGGGTCCGTGGAGGGCTTCTTGAGGAGGGAGTGAACTGTGGTGTGCTTCCAGGCACTCAGATAGGTGTCAGTGGTGATGAAGGCTGGTGAACGCTGACCTGATAGGGTCCACTTTTTAATGAAGACGTGGTAGGTGCACACATATGAGGGGCTACCGGAATGGAAGGAATGGATGTATTGCATGGTGGTCACGGTTTATTCCATAGAAATGGCTGCGAAGGTGGAGGAGTCAGGTTGGGGTTCAAAGTTGTCATAGGTTATCTTGTTGCAGAAGAAGAGGGGACAGCTTGGTGCAGAGGTCCTGTGAGGGGTAATGTAGGTAGAGGTGGCTGCTGGGGAGGTGAAATCTTTCAGGTTGGTGAAGATCTCTGTGGCGCTATTGAAGCTATCATTATTGCGGTCTGAGAGAGCAGACTGTTTGGCACCTCGGACCTGCTGGTGGTAGCGTCTAAGGGTGGATTTGTAAGTGTTGCTGTCCTTATTGTCCCAGCTCAGTCAACATCTATCCTCCAGTTGTTTGCAGTGGTTCTTGGTCATCCTCAGTTTTACCCTGTACCAGTTGGCTTGTGTAGGAAATTGGGTTGCTGGTTGAGGGGTGTGAACCCCTATTTAAGCATCAACCAAAATTCTTGTCAGAGTGAAACACAAGCAAACCCCAAATTAACCTGTGCTTAACCCTATGATAGCTTGCCACAAAAGCAGTCCGGTTTACGTTAGAGGCAATGTGTAAAGTATTTATGCAGCACTTTAAACAGTAATAAAGTGACAACAGAACACAAGAAAAATCCCACACCAATTCAATTCAGAGAAATAGAGTAAAATTCAATAGATTTAGACCAAAATGACAAAACTCCAATCAATAGAACCAGAGATATGAAATTTTAAAGATTTAAGTGAAAACAGTCCATAGAAGCACAAAGCACCAAATCTGGTCACGGTGGACCTTGACAAAGTCACAAGTTCAGGCTGGCTGCGATGGACCAGGTTAGGCCTGCTGAACAAAGTACCTTAAATCCAGGCTGTGGAGCGTTGCAAGGTCCTGCGTGAGGATGTGTCGCACAGCAGCGGCTGCGAGGTTCTGCATCGAGGATGCGTCGCAAAGCAGCATTTCCAAGGAGCTGTGCGGCTGTGATGTGACGTCCTGTGCTGAGGATGCGTCACACAGCAGTGGTTCTGAGGAGCTGTGGGGCTGAGATGCGAGGTTGTGTGTCAAGGATGCGCGGTGCAGTGGCGATTCAGATGCAAGACACTGCATTGGTTCTGCCCAAGAGACCACAGCTGAGCTGGCAGAGGA
Source organism: Calotriton arnoldi (assembly GCA_963921515.1). Classification (NCBI taxonomy): domain Eukaryota; kingdom Metazoa; phylum Chordata; class Amphibia; order Caudata; family Salamandridae; genus Calotriton; species Calotriton arnoldi. The sequence goes on along the minus strand of CAWUFW010008477.1, from coordinate 855,289 downwards.
CCTTCAGGCCCTCTTCCAAGGGTCCAGTTGAGGGCCAAGACTCACAACAGGCAGAGTTCAGGTGCAGGGTTCAAGGTGATTGGAGCCTTTTCTGTCCCTAAGCAGAAGGTCAGCTAACTGTCAGTCCTGGTCCGTGCTCGATCGTGTGTGTCAAAGACGGCCGGCATAGGCAGAAGAGCGATTTGCGTTCTAGTTTACGCTTGCATGTCTTGTACCCTGCCCTTCACCTACCTGTTACTACCGGGTCACCTCTCGTCGCGCTTGGAGTTCCTTGCCGGGTTGCAGTACGGCGGCTCCTCTTCCCGCTTCAATCCCGTTTCAGTTCGCCTGTCTCCTGCGGTGATGCCAGTCTACACCTCTGGAAACCTGTGAAAAAGAAAAAAGAGAACAAAAACTTTTAAAGAATGAAGATTCTTATAGGTTGACTGAATAAAGAATCGCGATTTTATTACAGACTAAGGAGGCTAGCATTATGCATTAACGTTTATTTACTCCACTTCCAAGTAGAACTTCTAAAAACATCACAAAGCATAATAGAATGTTCAATCCAGTAAATGCTGGTAAACCTCCATCTTTCTCCTCTTTTGTTTGATCTTTTTTTTATCAACCTTGAACCTTGAACCAAATTCTATCCAAAACCTATCCCCGTCTTGTTCTCTGCGGAAACAAATTACAACATGAACCTTTTCACATACCCTTTTTGAAAAAAAGGCATTAAACTGTAACCAAATCAGCGTTATAATTACAAACATTACCATTGCATAATGTCTTACACATTCTAAGTCTCTCCCCTCTTCCAGAAAAGGGTAGGAGGGATGATGCTAGCCTCCTTAGTCTTTAATAAAATCACGATTCTTTATTCAGTCAACCTATAATACTCGTCATTTTATGTCAAGACAGGAGGCTAGCATTATGCATGTTCAAAGTTTTTCAAGGCATAACTTGAAACATGTTCCACAGCTTTAAAATAAAATTTCTCAAACGCATCTGCAGTCGACCAATCTGCCGCTTTTAAAACATCTTCCTATCGTCCACCTGACATACATATTTTGCTTGCCATAGCACCTCTTGCAGAATGAGCTGAAAACCTTGATAAATCCACATCTGCTTCTTTCATTACCGCCTTCACCCACCTTGCAATAGTAGCATTTGATACACCCTTAAAAGGTTTCACAAAAGAAATCAACAACTGATCTTCTCCTGCACACCTATTTTCAGCACTCTACACTAATATTCCCTTGAACATCGCACCACACACAAATTTGGTGCCTTATCAAAACTTGGATGAAATATAGAACCATACCTAGTCTCTTCCACACCTCAAAAAGCACAGCATCAGTCTGGTAAAATCTACTGGAGATGTCCAAAGCTTTAACATCAGACACCCTCCTGAAAGAAATCAAACATAACAAAGTTGCCAACTTCCACAACAATTCACATACTCCCAAATACCTGTTACCTGGCCAATTCTCAAATAACTTAAATACTAAATCTGCATCCCATAAAGTCTGATACTTAGCTCTTGGTGGCCTTCTTAACCGTACTCCCTTCATCGCACAAAAGGACTTCTGCCAATAGAAATACCTTGCACCAATACATGTCCAGCTGTCATAGCAGATCTATAACAATTAACTGTTCTGTATGACAAACCTTTACCAAACAAATTCGACAAAAAATTCACCACTTCTACATCATCTGCTTGTATGGGATGCAAATCCCTTTCCAAGCACCAACAAACCCAAACTCTCCAAGCTCCTCTCTATTTTATCTTCGTACCCGGTGCCCATGACTCATGGAGCAATTCAGAAGCTGTTCCCTAAAGGGCGAGAATTTTCCAAAATTCCTGATGCCTGCCAAACTAGAAGGTTGAGCAAATCCGCTGATACCAAAGGATGTTCCTCCTGATCCACTCCTTGCAAAAGGCCTTCACATGACTGAATCAAAAAGTGAATCTCGATTGCCATTTCCAGAAAAGTTGGAAACCAAACCTGAGTTTTCCAAAACAGGGTCACCAACACCACCTGACACCTCTGTCTCCTCACCTGAACCAACACTCTTTGTATCATTGAAAATTGTGGAAAAACATAGCCTTTAACCCCTTCCGTGCTCATGACGAGCTCAGCTCGTCATGCTGCGCGGTAGCGCTGTGCGCATGACGAGCTGAGCTCGTCACGACCCCACCCGCGATCGGAATGTCCAGCACACGAGCGGAATTCCGATCGCGGTCAAGGGGTTAATCCTTCTTCCAGTACTGATTGAATACATCCACCTGTAACATTCCTGGATCCGGTCTCCAACTCACATAATCCTCTAACTGAGTTGTTAACCGGGAAGCAAAGATATCTACCCCAAAGGTCGCCAAACCTCCTGCACTCTCAGAAACAAATCCCTCCTCAGCTTCCAATCGCTGACCTCTGTCACATTTCTTAAATTCCAATCTGCTACCACATTCGAAGCACCCGGTAAATACTCTGCCTTCAACACAATCTTGTGCTCTAAACAAAGTTCCTACATCTCCTGTGTCAACTCCGTCAATTTCTTCGACCTTGTTCTTCCCAATTTGTTGATATAAGTCACTGCTGATATGTTGTCCATCCTCAAAAGAACAGAATGGCTCTCCAACTGTCTTTTGAAACTCTGCAAGGCAAAGATACCGGCTTTCATTTCCAAACAATTCATATGAAAGTCCTTCTCCATCGAATTCCAAACACCTCCTGTATCCTGACCTGAGCAACAAGCTCCCCATCCAAATTTGTTTGCATCCGATTCCAAAATGAAATTTGGCTTTAGCCCAAATATCACCTTCCCTTTCCATGCATCTAAATTTGCTTTCCACCATAGCAACTCCACCTTTGCATCCTGAGACAAAACTACTCTGTCTCCATACCATAGACCCCTGGATAATCCGGACGTCTTCAAACATTGTAAAGCCCGATAGTTTAATGGGCTTGGAAAAATCACCTGAATTGACGAAGACAAAAGGCCAATTACTCAAGCTAACTCCCTCAGTATCACCTCATCTTTCTTCAGCAAAGCTTTCACTTCCTGTCTTATTTTCCTTACTTTCTTCTCATTTAACTGTAACTGACAAGACACTGTGTCTACTACAAATCCCCAAAACTCCACACTCTGAGTTGGTGTCAAGACTCACTTCTCCAAATTTATTATAAACCCAGATTTTCCAACAAACTCTTCACCAGAACCAACTGACTGTTCAACTCTTTCAACTCCTGTCCCATTATCAGAATATCGCCAAATATATTATCATCCGGATACCCCTATCTCGTAAGTATCCTACCACTGGCTTCAACACTTTTGTAAAACACCAAGAGGCTGCTAACAAACCAAACGGCAGGCATTGAGATTGATACAGAACACCTTTCCACCGGAATATCAGGAATTTCCTGCTCTCCTCCCCTATTGAAATCGTGAAATAGGCACCTTTCAGGTCCAACTTCACCATCCAATCCTGTACTTACGACAGATCCCTCAACATGTGCACCCCTTCCATTTTGAAACGTCTGTACCTTACATACTGTTTTAAACTTCTTAGATTTATAACCTGCCTCCAGCCCATCTCTTTTTTCTCCACCAGAAAAAGCGTACTTACAAAACCTCTCCTTTCTTCTGCCTGCACTGCTATTGCATCCTTTTCTAACATCTGATTGATTTCCTTTGAAACTATATCCTCCAATTCCTTGTTGAATACCAATTGGTTTGGCTCTCTTACCTGATAAGGTTGAGTTACAAACTCTATTTGATATCCTCTCACACCTTCCAACACCCACACATCTTTTGTTATTTTTCCCCACTGATTGTGGAACAGCCTTAACCTTCCTCCCACCTTTTTGGGGATAGAACTGAAACAAATCTTCGTACTCACCTTTTACTGCGTTGGAATTTTGTCTGCGACCTCTAGTCGATCTAAATCTTCCTCCCCTTCCTCTACGGGGATAGAAGTTCCCTTGATTTCCTCCGTAATGATAGCCACTATTCGCTCTCCTTTCAGCCCCCCCAGAAAAACTACCCCTATTAAAAACTCAGTTCATGTTGAACTGGCTTTAGCTATACTGGTAAATGTTTGAACATATTTCCCCATAGATTTCACCATACTATTGCCAAATAAAAGACCCTTGGCGTCCTCACTAGACTCTCTTTTGGCTAGATCAGCCAGCTTTGGGTTAATGCACATCAAAACCGTCTTCCAACGCTCAACTAATAGGCCCGCATTAGCTTTGCCTAAAAAACATATAGCTCGCTGACACCAACCTCTCATCAATTCAATGTTCAGATTCTTTCCCTTAAGAAAAGCATCCTCCACCAAGTCAAACATCCTTGCTAAGGGTCCTAAAACATCAAGGAGTTTATCCTGACATGGTGTGAATGTTCTAAACCCTTTTTGGATCCCGACCTAACTTGAATAAGTAAGTAATCCTCTCCGGATCCAAATTCGGAGTCATTATGACTTTATACTCTATGAACGGCCGAGAACACTCCGCCTTCATCACATTACGCTCTTCCTTTTCTAAAGGCCTCCTTATCCAGTGTCTAATATACTTAGACACATGCTCAAAAGGCCACCAGTCTTTCCCACGGGGATGTCTGATATCCCAAGGATCAAAAACATTTTACCCCATAGGGTCAGCTACCATCTTAACTTTATTTGATCTTACCCCTGATAAATCCCCAAACTCCTCCTCAAAATTGTCATTATAGTCCAAATCTATTACATATTCATGCCAAGTGGATGATCCTCCTTAAACATCCATCACACCTGATGATAACTCACTTGCAGTGCTTGACTGCCCTTTCTGCATGCCGCTATGAGCACCCTCTCCATCTGAGCCACCTAGGACTCCTTTCCAACTGGCACCTATCTCTTTATGTTTTCTTTTCTTTGCACATTTACCTCCTGGTCCTCTATGCACCCACTTTTCGTCTGAAACTGAAAAGTACTCATCCTCATCTACATGGACCGCTTCTCTTTCATTTTGAAGAGCCTTCCTAACTGACTCTTGCAAAGCATTGCCCAATTCTTGTGCAATTTTCATTCTTATAACACTCTTGGCTCAATTCACCTTCCTGTGATTCCATTTTACACTTCTGATCTGCATTTTCAGAAATCTCAATTTGAATTAAAATTATTTCCATTTAAAATTATTTCATTAAATTTCTACTTTCCCATTCAATTTCACCAACTCGAACACACTCTCACCTCAAAATAACAAAAAAATGGCACCAACTGCTGATATATCCGAGCTTGGCAAACCTCGAGCTTCCCGCTGCTTAGCGACGCCCTTGCACGCCTAATTGCCTTAGAAATTGACCTGAATGCTGAAAAACAAGGCCCACCTCCTTTCAAAACTCGGGCCGATGCTTCGCGATGTGCTCTACCGCCTTTAGAAGGAAGCGCTTGGGCTCATACAAGAGCTTCCTTCTACATTTGATGACACGCACGTGCTCACCGCGCATGCATCTCGTGCCATTCTGCAATGCTCCCGACACGCGCCTGAGACAACAGCAGATGCTGTTATCGCAACTGACCCGAGCATGAGGACAAACTCAACCACTCCTCGCGTTCACCACCTTCAGGGGGAAAAACGCCAGTTTTAAAATCTACTCATCACTAAAAAAAAAATACTAATACATCTAAAGTATATCGCAACACTTACCTTCAAATCTATTGAATTACCAAAACCAGAAATCAAACCAAACATATTCCTTATTTTACCTTTAAAATCACTCTAGTTCCCACTTGAACAAAAGTCTACCTAAATTATATTTTCCAATAAATTTGGTAATTTGACAGCTTGACTATGGAAAAAAAACAACATTGCAAACTTCAACTACACTCTTTAAACACTTAACTTTGAAAATAGAATAAAACCAATATACTTATCTGCTCAGAAGCAGCAAACAAAAGAGGAGGAATATGGAGGTTTACCAGCATTTATGGGATTGAACATTCGATTATTCTTTGCGATGTTTATAAAAGTTCTACTTGGAAGCAGAGTAAATAAAAGTTAATGCATAATGCTAGCCTCCTGTCTATGAAAGCGGTAATGCGCTCAGCGCAAGCTTTATATTGTGCATTACTTATCTAATGTAGTTATCCACAGCGCTTGGAGTTTCCATTTTCCTTATGTGCATTTCTGAAGTAGCTATGTAAAATACAAACAAAGGATTAGTCATTCCTGAAGTTAAGGAACTAATCCCCATTTCTAGCCCTGAACATGTTTCTGTATATTCCTGGTTTACATTTCTATGAACAGTTCCAATTTGGAATATCTTATTTTTTTGTTTTCCTTTTTTGTATGGATATCTGTTTTGGGCTTTTTACGGACTCCATGCTTTATCACCATTATAGGGTGGTTTATATAATAATTTACACTTTCTATATATGTACTCTGCTCTGAATACATAACAACTAATTGTCCTCTCTTACTTAATTAGATGGTAATCTGATCATGCATCTACCACCACTATTTCCCAAGTGGAAGAGGGGAGTTTAACAGGTAGTTACTCACTGACTGTGAATACGTTTATAACAGGAGTGCTTGGTATTATATCAAAACCATATACATACACTAACACATATACTCTTTTCTTTACATACAGAATCACATAGAAAAATCCTGAAGCTTTCCATTCATCCCTGAGTGCGTTGTGGACATGTGTCTTTTCTCTTCCTGTGTTTCCCCCCCTTCCCCCATCTCACCATTTCTGGCTTTGACATTGTTGGGCATTCTGGGTGAGGGAAGTTGGGACCTTGCTTCAGGTCTTGCGTCTCGCCCCTGCGGAAACCTCAGGTGAGAATTACAGAGCGCGAAGCCCACATTTACTTTCCACACGGGCGAGATGGAAGAGCACCAAATAACCTTGGCAGACATAGCCCATATGATAGGGAATTTGCAAAAGGAAACTCAAGCCCTTACACTTAGGGTAGACACTTTACAGCAAGGCTCTATCCCTGCTACAGCAGCAGGGGTCAATACGGGGACGACTGGCAATTTCTGCTCCCCTGCTCCTTCATCTTCTAGTGCCAGTCATCCTGTGTTTCATATATTTATTTTATTTATTTTTATTTAAGAGTTTTATATAGCGCTGGCCAGACCCGAAGGTATGGGCGCGCTTTACAACCTATTGTCTATAACCTATTAAACCACTCCAACCGCAATACCTTTAGCCCTTCCTGAACGGTTCATGGGAGATCTGTCTAAATTTGCTACATTCATAAACAAGTGTCAATTGCATTTCATGTGCAAGCCTTCATGCTTTCCTACTGAACAAGCTAAGGTAGCCTTTGTTTTGTCATATCTAGAAGAAACTGCAGCCACTTGGTCCATTCCATTAGAAGAGCGTAATGACCCTTTACTTTATAATTATGCAGACTTCAAAGATGAGCTACATAGATTGTTCAATAGACATTCTTTTATGCAATCTGTTGATACTGAACTTTTTGAATTTGAATCAAGGTACTAAGGATTTAATGACCTAGATCTCCAATTTCAAAAGATTAGTGGCAGAGAAAGGATGGCCTGAAGCAAAGTGTAGTGGTCTCTTTTATGAAGGACTCAAAGATGAGCTAAAGGATTTATTGGCCCAGGTAGTGGATCCCCAGAATCATGTAATGCACTTATTGATTGAGTAGTCAAATTAGACCATCTTTACATGAGAGACATCGAGAAAAAGGACGTCTTGACACTAAAATGGTGATGTGTAGAGAAAAGAAAATAGAGCCTGAAAGATCTGCAGAAGAACCTGAGCCTATACAAATAGGAAGTATTAGGAGCCCTCTTAGTGATGAAGAGAGACAATGGTGGAGAAATAAGAAATTTTTACTCTATTGTGGGAAACAAGGGCACTTTTTACGGGATTGTCCAGTAAAACCCAAGAGATGTAGCGAGTCGGGAAACTACTGAACCTGAAGTCTATGAAGACAAGTACTTCGGGTAGATCAGGATTAATCGTCTCCCAACTCTTAGCTCAAAATAACTCTTTATCTGCTCACCATCATTTCTTTGTAAAAGCCCAACTCCAATGGGGAGATCAGTCCACTGAAGTTAAGATAATGATTGTTTCTGGCGCTACCGGGAATTTCATAGACATACAATGGGTTAAACAAATAGAGCTCCCTTTAGTGTCCAAGGCTGTGATAGACAAGGTCAAAACCATTGACAGGAGCAGTATAAAATCTGGCCCGTTACCCATGCTACCAATGAGCTGAGTCTCCTTATACATGATTAACATAAAGAAACTGTACAGTTTGATCTCATTCAATCACCCCAGGTCCAAGCTATTTTGGGCATTCCCTGGTTAATGCAACACATTCCGGATATAGATGGGAAAAACCATTCCATGTCTTTTCATTCTGAGTTTTGTATGTCCCGTTGCTTTCCAGAACAGGTACCTCAGAAGTAAATAGCATTGATTACTGACTCCGTTATAACTGAATTGCCCACCTGTTACCATGATTTGGCAAATGTTTTTGATAAAAAAAGGCTTCTACCCTTCCACCACACCGACCCTACGACTGCTGTATTGATTTAACTACAGGAGCACAAATACCTTGTAGTAGAATCTACGCTTTAACTTAAAAAGAAAACCTTTATCTTAGAGAATATTTGGATGAAATGTTCAGTTTTGGGTATATCAGACCTTCTCGGTCACTGGCTTCCTCTCCTCTTTTCTTTATTCCAAAATGGGAGGGAGATATCAGATGCTGCATTGATTATAGATCTCTCAATGATATAACTATAAAAAAATCGGTACCCTTTACCATTAATCCAATCCTTGCTTCATCAAGGTAAGAATGCTAGAATTTTTACCATGCTGGACTTGAGAGGGGCGTATCATTTGGTGAGGTTACAAGAGGGCGATGAATGGAAAATTGCAATCCGCACGAAATTTGGATTAAATTAGTATCTTGTAATGCCATTCGGTCTTTGCAATTTCCCTGCTGCCTTTCAATTTTTCATAAAGGAAATCTTGAGAGACATGCTGGACATATGTGCTATAGAACATATAGATGACATTCTAGTGTACTCCTCTTCGACAGCAGAACACATTGGACATGAGAGGGCTGTTCTGGAAAGATTAAGAGACAACCAACTATATGTAAAATTGGATAAATGTGAATTCAAACCTTCGGAAGTCACCTTTTGGGGTTTGTGTTATCCTAGGGCGGGGTAAGCATGGACCCTCAGAAAATAACTGCAAGAACATGCTGGCAGTCACCTCATTAAGTAAAATAAGTACAGAGCTTTTTGGGGTTTGCCAATTTTTATAGGTGTTTCATTGATACCTTCGCAGCCTTGACATCTCCTATCACTAAATTGTTTAAAAAGGTGATTACTTTCTGTTGGACTTCTGCTGCTGAAGAAGCGTTTCCAAAATTGAAAGACACTTTTATCACTGCCCCCATATTGAAGCATCCTGACTCATTCCAACCCTTCATAGTTAAGGCTGACGCATCCCTGGTAGCTATCGGGGGAGTTTTGTCCCAAAGAGACAAGGAAACAGGATATTTGCATCCTGTTGCCTTTTATTCACATAAATTGAATCCCGCAGAAAAAAAACGAATCTGTAGGAGATAGAGAGCTCCTTGCAACAAAGCGGGCCTTTGAAGAATGGTTCCAGTATCTATTTGGTGCTCTACATACAGTTACCATCCTTATAGATCATAGGAACTTACAATTTTTAAAATTAGCCCAAGCTCTGTCCATTAGGCAGTTGCACTGGACCCAATATTTCAGCGATTTTGATTTTGTGATACAATTCCAAGCAGGCAAAAAGCATGGGACAGCAAATGCCTTGTCTCGATTTGACTATGAAGAGGTGGAAATTACTATTGATCATCCTCCTATTATAGCCAGAGAACATATTTTTGGGGCCTTGTGTTTTGAAGAGAAATTCATTGATGAGGTATTACAAGCACAACACTGTAAGGAAGTTGAAGATCTAGAACAGAAACATAAAGGCATAAGAGTTCAAAACCTTCTTTATATTCAGGGGTGTTTAGTCATTCCCACACCTTTACAACACCAAGCTTTAGAATTGAGCCACACACACATGCTATCTGAGCATCTATGCTACAAGAAGTCCTTAGAATTACTTAAAAGGTCCTTTTGGTGGCCCACCATGGCTTATAATACGAAACAGTACATTCAAAGATGTCATATATGTGCTCAAAGTAAGAGCTCCTACCACCCTCTAGCTGGTTTATTAACTCTGATGCCAACACCCCTTAGCATTCTATTTCCATGGACTTTATCGTTGAACTACCAAAGAACACCAAAGGTTTACAGAAATTCTGGTTGTAGTAGACATGTTAACTAAGATGTCTCACTTCATTCCATTGAAAGCTGTGCCTACATCTAAAGACTTAGCCACTGTATTCTTACAACACATAGGGAGAATGCATGGCCTCCCTTATGTGATTGTTTCTGATCGGGGTCCCCTGTTTGTATCTAAATTTTGGAGAGGGTTAGGTACCTTGTTGCAGATTGATGTTCGCCTTTCGTCGGACCATCATCCCCAGACAGATGGACAGACAGGGAGAGTGAAACAATGTCTTAAGCAATACTTACAGTGCCAATTGCTACACTCCTCTTCAGACTGGGACACCTTCTTATGGACAGCTGAATTTGCTTTCAACAATGGAATGCATTCTTCTATTGGTCTTTCTCCCTTTTATTGTAATTATGGATTCCATCCTTGGTTCTTGCTTTTACCTCCTCCTATTTCTACCCCAACTCCTGCTGCCCTTGAGTTTGTTGATCATTGTCACCAACCTAGCGACGGCAACGCAGCAGTCAGCCCGTTCTTCCTTGCCTGGCCCGGAAGTCAGGCATCTGGGAGGAGCCACGTGGTCGCGCCAGACCTGGAACTTCAAGAAGACGGGAGATTGCGCCGGCGTGAGCAGACAAAAGTAGACGGAGACCCGAGAAGAGGAGGAAGCCAAGCGGAAGAAGACCCCCGGGAGAAAACGCAGGAAGGAGCAACGCAGAGCGAGTCCGTGCCGTTCAGGGGAGAGCAAGAAGCCCAAGCCGGGAAGGAGCCACCTCACCGCCAGTTGGCAAGGGATACCCGCCATGTCCCAGGAGGGGCGTGGCTTCGCCAGGTGCATGCCCGTTTCTTTAAATAAAAGCGTTAGAAGGGCCAAAGTAAGAAGGGGACGTAAAGGAGAAGGGAGGAGGAAAAGAAAGGGGGAAGACAGAACACATAAATAAAAAAGGGAAGAAGGGATAGCTCTAAAGAAGGGGGCTTAAAAGAAAAGAGTCTAAACAAAGAAAGGAGGAGAATATGGAGTTTAAGTGGAAGGAAGAAAGAATGGTGAAGAGAACAGCAATATTCCTCTAATGAAAGGAAAAGAAAAGGGATACAAAGCATTGCACCAATTATTTGGGCCACCAAATATTGCTGTTGTATAATGACCAGGTTGATTTAGAATTGTAAACGTGCACTGTCTCCCATAATAACGCAAACAACCACTATTCCTATAAAACAAGGGCAGACACTTACCTGCTTCTTTGTTTTTGTTGAGGGTGCTGGCGGAGAGGGCCTCCGACAGACCTGGAAGAGAAGAAGGCGAGTGAAACACCTGAACAAGGATTGTGCTCGATTGACAAATAAAATAACTGTATACGCCTAAATAAAGGAGTTATACCTCACCTTGAGACCACTCTGAATAGTCTTTAAGCGCTGATTTCTACTAAGTGGTCACATTTGGTGGAGAAGGCGGGCATAAGCCCTACCATTATAAGAAAATGGAAGCCCTAATAGAACATCTTGTGCAAGGACAACGAAAGCTCGAGTGGGCTTTGGAACGCCAGATGACTTCGGCCCAGGCTGATCGAGAGTTGCTTCGGGACACACTAAAAACCCAGACAGATCAGCTGGCTAAGTTAGCTCAAGAACAGGTACAAGCGACCTCAGGTCTAACGACATACAAAACAATCCCAGCCAATGCCCCAATGGTGACTTTGCAAAAACTGTTACCCGGAGACGACCTTGATGCCTTTTTAACAAATTCCGAACGTACGGCGAGGGCATGTGCATGGCCCCTAAAAAGATGGCCTTTTTATCTGGCTCCCTTGTTGTCCAGAGACACCCAGGCAGCATATCAAACTGCCAATCCTCAAGGGACTGCTACCTATGAGGAAGTAAAGAAAGTACTGCTAGACAGGGCAGGTCTAGACGAAGAAGCATATAGATTGCGATTCAGGCAAGAGAGGGGTAAGCCAGGTGACACCCCGAAGGTATTATATTTCAAATTGAGAACGGCTGTTGACAAATGGCTAAAACCCCATGACCAAACCAAAGAAGAAATCGTGGATAAAATTTGTCTTGAACAGTTTATAGAAGCTCTTCCTCATCAGACTCAACGGTGGCTTCGCCAGTATTCAGGACTCTATAGTGAGCAAGCTGTTGAAATGGCCACCTCATTCTCACGGGTCCAGCCCCGATTATCCTCCCACGAGGTGGCAAGACCCCACAGAAATAACCCCAGGGTCGCTAATCTGTCATCAGAACGAAAACAAAACAGAACAATCAACGAGGGTAGAAGAGCCAACCAGAATAAACCAGATCTTCAGCTTCCATCTGGTCCCCAATGTTTTGAATGCGGCGAATGGGGCCATATTGCCTGTTTTTGTAAAAATAAAAAGTGTCAGAGAAACTGATGGAGATCAATTACGCCCCAAGCCACATTTACTATACCCAGGAGATGGGTCCCGTATTTTTTGTAAGTGTACGGGTTAACCAAAAGTCAATAATTGCCTTGTTAGACTCTGGTTGCAAACAATCCGTTGTAAGGGCAGAACTTGTATCACCTGGCCAGATCCTACCCGAGAGAAACGTACATATTAGATGTGTACATGGGGATGTTAAACAGTATCCCGTATCTAGACTGGAACTTTCCACACCCTATAAGTCCACCACCGTAGAAGTAGGGGTGCTACCTAATTTGCCCGAAGATCTCATCATAGGAACCGATAACCCACAATTTATAGACATGTTTTATACTATGTTGAGCCAACTAAAAGAAAAACAAGATGCTATTCCCAAAGACGCCCTTCTAGCTCCTGAACCATGGGTGACTGATCGTAACTTTAATTTCACTCAAGTGAATGGCATGCTCTTACAACCTATCTGGGACAAAGCCCGACAGAACAATACCCAGGTGTTTCCCCATTTCCAAATAAGGAATGGACTTTTGTATCGAATCCCGGGACCCATGATCCTCCTCAGTTGTTAGTACCAAAAGAGTTTCAAGACCAGATAATGTTTTATGCCCATTCCCATTTACTAGCTGGACATCTGGGCCCAGAGAAAACAACCAAAGAAATCCTTGCAAATTTCTACTGGCCTGGTATTTTCGCCGATATAAAAAAATATTGCTTAGAATGTGAGGTCTGTCAAAAGAGAAACCCCTATTTACCTCCTAAGGCACCTCTTCAACCCCTACCAATAATAGGTACCCCATTTGAGAGAATAGGGATGGACCTGATTGGCCCCCTACCAAAAACCAACAAAGGATGCCAATATGCTCTTGTCATAGTCAATTACGCCACTCGTTACCCAGAAGCCTTCCCTCTTCATACTCCTGAAAGCAAGACCATCGCAAAACACCTGATAGAGTTGTTTTCCCGTGTTGGGTTTCCAAAGGAGATCCTCACCGATCGAGGCACTCCTTTTGTATCACGACTCATGAGCCAAATATGTAAACAGTTGAGCATCAAACATCTAAAAACCTCCGTATACCATCCCCAGACCGATGGGCTAGTTGAAAGAAACAACGGTTCCCTCAAATTACTTCTAAAAAAAATGTTGTCGGGGGAAGGAAGACAATGGGACCAAATGCTTCCACTAGCTCTCTTTGTGCTAAGAAGCCAAATTCAGAGCAGCTTAGGCTGTTCCTCCTTTGAATTGCTCTATGGCCGAAAACCCTGAACCCTTCTAGAAATCACTAGAGATGCATGGGAGAACGACATAAAACCCGAAGCAGACAACTTATTAGAATACACCCAGCAATTGAAATCCCGTATCGGGAAAGTCCGAGAATTAGCGTCAAAGAACCTAGAGAAGAGCCAAAATAAACAAAAACGACTATATGACCGAGGAAAAAGATTACGAATGTACCAACCAGGCGACTGGGTTTTGGTACTATTACCTACCTCATCTCATAAAATAAAGTCTGAATGGAGGGGCCCTTATAAAATTATAGCCAAGGTCGGTAACCTCTCTTACAGGTTAAAAATGGGAAAGCATAGGGAACAGACTTTCCATATAAACCTCTTAAAAAAGTGGCTTGGTCCTTTACCCCAAAGTGTACACATAGCATGCCTAGAACCTGGTTTTCCATTAACCCTAGACCAGCTAAGTATCAATGAAGACCTTTCTGAAGAGCAAAAGGAAGAATTAAACAGAGTATTACAACCGTTTGCCTCGGTCTTTTCCGATGTCCGAGGAAAAACACACCTAGCTCAACACTCTATCCATACTCCTGAAGGAAGTGTGGTAAAACAAAGGTCCTATCGGATCCCCGCAGCCAGGAGAAAAGCAATACTGGCGGAACTAGAGCAGATGCTAAAAATGAAAGTGATAGAACCCTCCCAGAGCAACTGGTCTTCTCCCATTGTATTGATTCCCAAGCCAGATGGCAGTATAAGATTTTGCATAGATTTTCGGGCAGTCAACAAAATCTCCAAACTAGATGCCTACCCCCTTCCCAGGGTCGACGAATTAATTGAGGGAATAAGAGATGTCAAATATATCACCACAATCGACCTTACGAAAGGGTACTGGCAGGTCCCCTTGAGGAGCGAGGATAAGGAGAAAACAGCTTTCTCCACACCGTTTGGTCTCTTTCATTTTACAGTGCTCCCTTTTGGGCTCCTTGGGGCTCCCGCCACTTTTCAAAGGCTAATGAACATCATCCTTAAAACCCATCTTGAATACTCCTCTGCCTATTTAGATGACATCATCATATTCAGCCGCTCTTGGGGCGACCATTTAAAGCATTTGCGCTCAATCCTAACTGACTTAGAAAAGGCCAACCTTCACATAAACGCAAAGAAGTCAAGAGTAGGATTTAACAAAGTCAAATATTTGGGTTATCTACTGGGCAACCTTTTGTGTTATATACAGACCACGCACCTCTCACCTGGCTGAGCAAAAACAAAGGTAATAACCCCAGGGTGCTTAGGTGCTATCTCTCATTACAACCTTTCCAGTTTGATGTGCTCCATAAATCAGGCAGTAACCTTATAGGGCCAGATTTCCTATCACGTTTTCCCCTTTTTCCCGATCAGGAAAATCCAGGGATGGGGATTTGTCACCAACCTAGTGACGGCAACGCAGCAGTCAGCCCGTTCTTCCTTGCCTGGCCCGGAAGTCAGGCATCTGGGAGGAGCCACGTCGTCGCGCCAGACCCGGAACTTCAAGAAGACGGGAGATTGCGTTGAGGAGACAAAAGAAGACGGAGACCCGAGAAGAGGGAGGAAGCCAAGCGGAAGAAGCCCCCCGGGAGAAAACGCGGGAAGGAGCAACGCAGAGCGAGTCCGTGACGTTCAGGGGAGAGCAAGAAGCCCAAGCCGGGAAGGAGCCACCTCACCGCCAGCTGGCAAGGGATACCCGCCACGTCCCAGGAGGGGCGTGGCTTCGCCAGGTGCGTGCCCGTTTCTTTAAATAAAAGTGTTAGAAAGGCCAAAGTAAGAAGGGAACGTAGAGGAGAAGGGAGGAGGAAAAGAAAGGGGGAAGACAGAACACAAATAAAAAAGGGAAGAAGGGATAGCTCTAAAGAAGGGGGCTTAAAAGAAAAGAGTTTAAACAAAGAAAGGAGGAGAATATAGAGTTTAAGTGGAAGGAAGAAAGAACGGTGAAGAGGACAGCAATATTCCTCTAATGAAAGGAAAAGAAAAGGGATACAAAGCATTGCACCAATTATTTTGGCTACCAAATATTGCTGTTGTATAATCACCACGTTGATTTAGAATTGTAAACGTGCACTGTCTCCCATAATAACGCAAACAACCACTATTCCTATAAAACAAGGGCAGACACTTACCTGCGTCTTTGTTTTTGTTGAGGGTGCTGGCGGAGAGGGCCTCCAACGGACCTGGAAGAGAAGAAGATCAGTGAAACACCTGAACAAGGATTGTGCTCAATTGACAAATAAAATAACTGTATACGCCTAAATAAAGGAGTTATACCTCACCTTGAGACCACTCTGAATAGTGTTTAAGCGCCGATTTCTACTAAGTGGTCACAATCATATACATTATATGCAAAAGACAGCTCAGATTAATTTGGATAAAGCTAAGGTTGTGTACTAGGGGAATGCAGATCTCCATCGTCGCCCATCCCCTGATTATGTGATTGAGGATAAAGTGTGGTTGTCCACACTTAACATTGCAGTTAAAGGAACACGCAAGTTCAAGCTCTGTTTCATTGGTCCCTATAAAATCGCGAAAGTGGTTAATCCAGTAGCCATGAAATTGGAACTCCCTTCCACTCTAAAAATCCACCTGGTTTTTCATATTTCTTTGTTGAAACCGGTGGCGTTGGAGATGAGATTACCTGTCCAACCCTCCCCCGGTAGTGGTTGATAATGAGCCCGAGTATGAAGTGGAGGCTATTGTGGATTCCCGAAGAGTGAGACGTAGATTGCAATATTTGGTCCATTGGAAGGGGCATGGTCCGGAGGACCGAACACGGGAACCTGCTGGACATGTCTATGCCCCTAGATTGTTACATCTGTTCCATAGACAATATCCTGGGAAACCCAAACCCGTTGGGGGTATCCTTGGGTGGGTGTACTATCAGGCCTGCTCCGCACCCGATCGTGTATGTAGACGGGGTGGAGCAAACCCAGCATAAAGACGGCCGGCAAGGGTGGAAGAGCGATTCGCGTTCTACTTGACCCGTGCCTGTCTCCTGCCCTACCCTTCACCTACCTGTTGCTTCTGGGTCACTTCTTGTCACACGCTTGGAGTTCTTCGCCGGGTTGCAGTATGGCGGTTCCTCTTACCGCTTAAATCCTGTTTTGGTTTGCCTGTCTCCTGCGGCGACGCCGGTCTGTGCCTCTGGAAACATGTGAAAAAGAAAAAAAGAGAACAAAAACTTCTAAAGAATCAACGCTTTCTATCAAGGCGGTAACACACTCTGTGCAAGCAATATATTGTGCAGTACTTATCTGGTGTAGTTATCCACAGTGCTTGGAGAGTCCAATTTCCTTGTGTGCATTTCTGAAGTAGCTATATAAAATACAAACAAAGGATTAGTCATTTCTGAAGTTAAGTAACTAATCCCCATTTCCTAGCCCTGCACATTTTTGTGTATATTCCTGGTTTAAATTTCTAGGAACAGTTCCAATTTGGAATATCTTATTTTTTTGGTTTTCCTTTTTTGTATGGATATCCGTTTCAGTCTTTTTACTGATTCCATGCTTAATCACCATTATAGGTTGGTTCATATATTAATTTACACTTTCTATATATGTACTCTGCTCTGATTACATAACACCTAATTGTCCTCACTTACTTAATTAGATGGTAAACTGATTCTGCACCTACCACCACTATATCCCAAGAGGAAGAGGGGAATTTAACAGGTAGTTACTCAATGACTGTGAATACGTTTATAACAGGAGTGCTTGGTATTATATCAAAACCATATACATACACTAACCCATATACTCTTTTCTTTACATACAGGAATCACATAGAAAAATCCTGAAGCTTACCATTCATCCCCGAGTGCGTCCGGAAGTATGACTTTTCTCTTCCCTTGTTTTCCCCTCTTCCCCCATCTCACCATTTCTGGCTATGACATTGTTGGGCATTCTTGTTGGGTGAGGGAAGTTGGGACCTTGCTTTGGAACTTGCATGTCGCCCCTGTGGAAACCTCAGGTAAGAATTACACTGACTAGCCCTTGGAGTCCCTCTGGTGGTCTTGGGTTCAAGATGCAGGTTCAGTCCTTTTCACTCAAGTAGCAGGGCAACAGAGTAGCAGTCCTTCTTGCAGAGCATCTTTTCAGTCTTCCACAGATCCAGAGGTGTGCTGAAGAGTTGGGTCCAAGGGTCCAATATTAATACCTGGTACCCACTTTGAAGTAGGAGACGTTTCTAGAGGCTTCCACCCCAAGAGGTGCTTTGAATTTCCTGCCTACCTGCCCGAGGTCCAGGTTGTCCGAGGTCACACAAGACTTGTGTCAAACCCTTTGTGAGTGTGCTTAGGCAGGGGCTTTGTGATCTGCAATTGTGGTAGGTGACAGCTCTACCCCGTTAGCAAGTCAGAGATGGCCCAACCTGACAATACATAGTCCCCTTTTGTCTCACTGTCTGGGAACAATACACAAAGACCAACTGCACCTGGTCGTGTGACCCAGGTGTTGTGTACAAGAAAGCCATGGTCACTCAGAGATGAAGGAAAAGATGATTTGCTTCTTGAATTTGTTGTACACCAAAAGATAGCACACAACATTCCCTAGTGACCACTCCTGCTCTAAACAGCAACTGCCAGAATAGGGAACTCTCAACCAAATATGCCGGAACCAGGTTCCAATGTTAAAGTGACAACCACTAAATAAAACATAACACATCTTCTCCTCTCCCCACAACAATATACATTTTAAAACGTTATCTAAATCCTTAAATAGATACTAAACAATGGCAAACCTAAAACAAAACATACACAGCTTATCCCAACAAAACTTTACATGCAAAAGAAAAATTCAAAGCTTGAACCCCTCACAATATCCAAGGTTTCAAAACAAAGAAAAAATGGAGCTAAGTGTTACATAACACACATCAATTCAACATATAATCTCGCAAATATCTGGAAACACGTGCAATTCTTCTCTCCCTCACAATTAATGAATTGGGTACACCCATTGCCATGTTTTCCCGAATTTCCAAATCCTGATCAGCACCCTAACATCCAACACCACCATCTCCTTCTCCACCATCAGGCAAAACTGAATTTTTAACACTGTCTGAAGCCATACTGTCAAACCTACAATCATTTCCAAGCCACCAACTCCCGGCTGTGTCATTGTCACCACATCAACCACCCTTCACCCTTACTACAGCCATACTTCTCTTACTTCCACCAAAATTGCGTGTTTAGAGACCTTCACAAGACGTGTGATGGAAAAAGATGTATGCTTCCCTTTCCTAGGACTTGAATGCCTCTTAATCTTCACCAAATATCCCACTTGAAATTGCACATCACTCACTCCATGCAAAGTACCATACCTTTCCTTTCATTTAGTCTGAACTTCTTCACCTTGCAATGTACCTCATCCAAATCAAGCAACCTGTCAACAGCACGTGTCCCGTCTAAAACCCAATTGGGATACAACTTATAAGAAGAGTACCTACCTCTTAACAGCACAAAAGGGGACATGCCTGTGGAAGAATACAGCGTATTACCAGAACATCACAACTTCTTGTGAACTGCTGCCCTGACATCAACCCCAGTGGAAACAGCTACTTTTATGGTATCGGTCAACATTGTGTTCACCCTCTCCATCATACCATGACCATGGGGGCGATACAATGTCACAGACAAATGCTTGATAGCAAACAACATCAGAAACATTCCCATCGCTCGGGATTTAAATTGAACACCATTGTCATGACCAAATCTTTAGGCACACCTTCCCTTCTAAAGAGAGCTGCTAGAAAATTAATGACTGAATGTGAATCAGGCTCACTCGAAAATTTGCATTCCGCCCCCGTCATAGTAATCCAGCACCATCAAAGCATATCTCATATCAGCACGAAGGTTATATATGGGCCCTATAAAATCCATGCCTAACTTTTCCCAAGGTATGTTGGGAAACTCAACTAGACACAGGGGAGTATTGTAGACTCACAAAGATTTGTCTGCTGCATTGCAACCAAAACAATTTCCTAGGAAAACATCAACTTCATCATCCATCCCTGGCCACTAGTAATAAACACACAATCTCTTCTGGTTCCTGTCATGCCCACATGTGCTTGATGCAAAAACAACAAGGTGATGGATGGAATACTTGAATTAATCTCAGCCACTGGCAATCACTCGGGCCGCAACCCAATCATTCCTGGGTTGCTTGTGTTCCGGTTCAGGGAGGACCTGGCTTGACAGTTCGGGTTGTACTGTTCTGATTAGAGCAGGGTCAAGGCTGATTTGAATATTTCTGGGTCCAAACTGAGGTGACATGGTGTGCAAAATACCGATGGATTGGGATGCAGCCCGAGTAACTACCAGTGGCTGAGATTAATTCAAGCATTCCATCCATCACTTTTTTGTATACTTTAATGTGTCACCCTAAGTGGGATGGGTATGCCCAGAAATGGATCCCGTGCACAATGTGTCACTGAAACCAAGGTGTATCCAGCTGATGAGCCCATAACTAGGGCAAAACCGCTCCTGCATTGCTTGTGTTCCAGATCAGGGAGAACCTGGCTTGGCAGTTCAGGCTGGACTGTTCCGACTGGAGCAGGGCCAAGACTGATTTGCATTTAGCTGGGTCCAAACTGAGGTGACATGGTGTGCAAAATAACAATGGATTGGGATGCGGTCCTGGGTAATTACCAGTGGCTGAGATTAATTCAAGCATTCCATACATCACTGTTTTGTATCCTTCACATGTCCTTGATGAATACATTTTATCAGCCTTAACCTCAATTCTGCTGGTGGAACCAACAAATTCCCTCACAAAATCAACTCCCCCTCCACGGTCAACTCATCGTTAATCTTAAAATATTACTTAAACTGATTCCCTATATTCCTCTCTTGGGGCCACCCCATGACAATGAACTTCTTCAAAGTAATCTGACCAGCATAATGTTCAGAACTAGACTTCCAATCCTGAAGCATTATAGAACTCTATGTGACAACATCTTAATCAACTCTCCCAACCACTCATTCAATGTAATTCTTTTTGATCACCAAGGTACCATTCAACAGGACACCTGGAAAGAAAATCAGCTCTGGAATTCCTTCCCCCGAGATATGTTTCACATCAAAATTAAACTCTTACAAATTTCAGACAACAAATACACTAACGGTTTGTGATCTGTGAGCAATGTAAACGTACTGCCCCACAAATAAGTGGAGAAATGTTTTGTTGCCCAGACACAAGCTAAAGTCTCAGTTTCTATATGGTGCTATAATTCCGTTCAGCTGAAGACAAACATCTGGAGGCAAATGTGATAGTATTTTATTTTCCTTCCACCAACTGAGTGCGAACAGCACCAAGACCTACAGCACTGGCATCCACAGACACAATAGAGTACACTTCATTTCTGAGGGCAGAAAGTGCCGGGGCTCTGTTTTCATCAGTTCTCCACACATACTTTTCACCTTTACGTAGCAAATTCCTTAAAGGCTCAGTTTGAAAAGCAAAAGGGACTATAAATCGAGAATAATATTCACACATGCTCAAAATCGATCTCAACTGATCTTTGTCTTTAGGTATAGGACTACTTTTAATGGCAACCACTAAATCAGCTTTCAGCCTGATTCTATCTCCTGAAAGTGTATACCCTAAATACTCCACTTCCCTCACAAGGAATTGACACTTTTCTTTTTAACTGTAAAGCCATGATCTCTCAATGTGTTCAGCACTCTTCCCAGCACATCAAAATGACTCTCAACATCATCATTGAACACCAAAATGTCATTCTGATATGCCATAGGATTCTTACTGTTCCCAAACAAATTAAACATCAACTTTTGAAAACCTAATGCTGGCGAGGCCAAACAGCATTACTAAGAATCTGAACAATCTAAAGGGAGTGTTGAAAGCAGTTAGTTCGAGATTCGTCAGAGTTCCACCTGGTGATATGTTGCTCTCAGATCCAGGGTAGAAAAGATTTTAGCGCCCCCTAGTTGAGCCAACATTTCTTGTTTTTTAGGAAGAGGAAGACAATCTACCAAAATGTTTTTGTTCAATGACCTGAGGTCAATACACAACCTTATGTATCCTGTCTTCTTTTTTGCCACAGCAATAGGAGAGATCCACTCAGAGGGATCACCTGATTCTCTGACTTTCTTTACACAGTTTAAACAAATGGTCCTTCAGTTGACTCCTATTATTCAGTGGGAAACTCCTGACCTTGAGCACCACAGGGACAGCGTTTTCTTTTAACACAATTTTGTGTATATAACCCTTCACCAATCGTACTCTGTCCTCAAATAATGAATCATGCATACCTAGTAACTGGTCAAAAGAATGTGGAATAAAAGTAGGAATATATACTAGAGAAATAGGAAACTCTGTACCCGGTCTCAGTACCATTCCAAACGTACCCTGATCCCTCCAACCCACAATGTGGTAACCTTTCTTGATCACATAAACTTTGGTAAAGATTGACCTGTCTTTATAAGTAATCGTTTCAGGAAAATATCCCATCATATCAGTGGTATGTCCTCTGAAACCACTGTGCGTTTATCAAAAGGACATAACTGACCTCTCCCCCACTCCTTCAAATACAATTTATCAGTGATAATGCTGATGGGAGAACCGGAATCAACTGTAACTTCCACTTCTACATTTCCAACTCCTGCATTGCATATAGGGTCACAAACTCCGACATCATTTTGAAAGGTCTCCACCATTTTGATGGACAAAGCTACTCTACTGTCATACTGTACCACTTCTTCATTGCTCCCTTTAGGAAAGTTTTCATCTTTGATTAACACCACCTTTTTGGTATTTTTACACACATTAGCCAAGTGTCCAATGTCCTTACACTTTAGACATGTAGTTCCAAGAGCAGGGCACACCTTAGCATTTACCAAGTGTGTGCTAGAACCACATCTGAAGAATGAAGGTCCTGAATTGATGGCCATTCTTTCAAATTTCTTAATATCTTTTGACGGTCTAACAGTGGGCTTGGTTTGGAAGAAATCATATTATTTTGTTCCACTTCGGCATTTCATCAAAAAACAAAAAATGAGATTTGCTGCCCTGCCCAATCAGAGGCAGCAGTGTGTGATCCAATCCAGAAGCAACTTTCAGCCCTGAACCAGACGGGGCTTGGCAGGAAATCGGAGCAGTCTGAATATCAGCTACAAAGAAAATGTGAGCACCACCAGACCGTAAGGAAAAATAGTAACTATTCATTTATGTGAGTCGGTGAACGGCCGAGAAACACGAGACGGAGCCCTCTGTTACATTGAACTGGGAATGGAGAGCGCAAGAAGGCAGCGTTTAAATCTGTACAGAGATCCATGCTGGCTCATGCTGGAATGGGTTCAGAGCTTGCGCTGAAAGCGTACATATGAACAAAAAAAAACTTGTAAAAAGGCTCACCAAAACTCAAACCTCGGAAAAATTATCCATATGCTGGGAACCTCTGATGTACTTCAACTGTTAGTTATTTGTAAGCTTTAGAATGATGTATTGAAGAGGTGCTGTCCTAAATGTGTTGCACAGGTTCAGCAGCTCGTCACAATAAGAAAATGGCAAGTTTCTGAAAGTGCCATTTTCAGAATTGTGACTTAAAATCCGACTTTATCATTAAAGACGGTTTTAAATTACAATTCCGTAGACACCAAGCTTAACATTCCTACCTGCTCCCAATTGAAATTTATCACTTATTAAATGTAATAAGTTAACTCAATGGTATTGTATGGAAGAGGAAGGCCTTGCAGTAGAGAATAACGACATTTTTAAGTTTTTGACTACCAGAACATGTAAAAGTTAAAAGTACATGTCCAACTTTTTACATACACTGCACCCTGCCCTTTGGACTATTTATGGCCTACCTTAGAGGTTACCTATATGTACTAAAAGGAAGGTTTAGGCCTGGCAAAATATTTACTTTGCCAGGTTTAAATGACAGTTTAAACTGCACACACAGGCTGCTCTGGCAGGCCTGAGACATGTTTAAAGAGCTACTGAAGTAGGTGGCACAATGAGTGCTGCAGGCCCACTAGTAGCATTAATTCACAGGCCTTGGGTACAAGTAGTACCACTTTCTAGAGCAGGTTGTCTCCAACCAGTCGATCACGAGCTACCAGTAGCTCATTGACACCTTTAGAGTAGCTCACAGTCTTAAATTCTTTTTTGAAAAATCCCAGGGTCACTTTTTTTTTTTAAAGTTAAGGGAAGCCTGTGTTTATTTTACATTATTTTCTTCAGGCTGCAGATAGCAGGGCCTGATAATTAGCCGTGATGGTGTTAAATTAATGACCCAGGGCACAGAGGTGACCAACTGAAGCACTGAGGTATTTAACTCTTAAATAAGTCCTTCTCAACTCAATATTGGAGAGTGAGAACAAAATGATGTTTCTGAATGCTAATAAATTGTAGAAAATTAAAATGAAAAGTTACCTTAATGATTAAGTTAACTCTTCAACTCTCCCAGTTCAAAGTGTCACATTTACAAACAGCAGGCCTCTTGCTCCCAGTAGCCAGTAGACACTGTGCAATATTTATAACAAAAAAATACAGTCCTTTTTTTTAAATGGGAGAAATTTATAGTGAAGTATAATATTTCTATGAAACATTAAGTCTTAATGTTTTTCTACACTTTCAATTAAGTCAATTACGTCTTAATGTTTTACAAAGCATGTTTCTTTACTTTAAATTCCTTTCATTTAAACAAATGGCTGTATTTTTCTGTGATAAATATGGCACCTTGTTTACAGGCCACTGGGAGCAATATGCTTGGTGTTTGTAAATGTGGCACTTGGAAATGGGATTAACCCTTTCCGTGCGTCAGACGGCCGGGAGCCGTCCGACGTCATGGTGGGCGTGTGCGTCAGATGGCTCCCGGCCGTCCTAGCACCCACCCACGGGTAAGCGCTGGCGCTCCAACCATGGGCTGCCCTTAATACTGCCCCCACCGGGGAAGGCAGCGGAAGCCGCCCTTCCTCCACGTTATCTAATGATTTCAGCCCGCGCGCCGACGTCATTAGATGAAACCGGACGCGCTGGAAGCCGTTTGCTTCCAGCGCGTCGGCAAGAGAGGAGGTGAGTTTCTCCTCTGGGAGGAGGGGATTTAAACAAAAGAAGCATGGGGGAAAGGAAAGGGTTTTCCTTTCCTCCGATGCCTCTTTTGAGCATTCTTGCTGCACGATCGCGTGACCGTGCAGCAGGAATGCCCACTAGACACCAGGGATTTCATTTTTTTTTTTAAGTGATTAACTGTTTGCGGGGAGCGGCCCCTTAGGTAAGGGTCGCTCCCCTTTGGGGGCGCAATGTTTTTGGCTGTTTCTGCCCCCCTAGGGGGCAGATCAGCCCATTTAAAAAAAAAAAAAATAATCTTTCCCACTAGACCACCAGGTATTTATTTGTGGTGAGTGGCCCCTTGGGCAAGGGTCGCTCCCCTTTGGGAAGCATTAATGTGGCCGTTTCTGCCCCCCTGGAGGGAAGATTGGGCCATATTTTAATAAATTCTGCCCCACTAGACCACCAGGGATATTTTTGAGAGGAGCAGCCCCTTGGGCAAGGGTTGCTCCCCTTTGGGGAGCATTATTTTGGCCGTTTCTGCCCCCCTGGGGGGCAGATCGGACCATTTAAAAAAAAAAGTATGCCCACATATGTTTGCGGGGAGCGGCCCCTTGGGTAAGGGTCGCTCCCCTTTGGGAAGCATTATTTTGGCCGTTTATGCCCCCCTGGGGGGCAGATCAGCAGATTTTTTAAACTTTTGTGTGGCCCACTAGGCCACCAGGGATTCCTGTTTTTTTGTTTTTGGATGTTGGGGAGTGGCCCCCTTGGGCAAGGGTCGCTCTCCTTTATGGGGTGATTCTTGTGGCTGTTTCTGCCCCCTTTGGGGGCTGATCGGCTATATGTTTTCAGGCCCATCTGTTCCCAAGGGGGGCAGAAGCAACTAGACACCAGGGTTTTTGGTCTCGCCTGAGCCAGCGCATGCGTTGCTCTGGCGAGAGTTTTAGTAAGCGGGTTTTGGAAATGCAAACGGTGGCTTTTGCCGGCGACCAGCTTGCGTTCGCGAGAGCGTGCACGCGCGCTGCTGCCATGCATTCCTCGCATCGCTGGCGAGGCGCCATCTGCCTTTCCTCCCCCTCCTCCCCCACCACTCCTCCCCCTCCCTCAACAGAGAGCGCGTTTCTTGGCCGCGCGTCTTGTTTTTTTTGTTTTTTTAAGTTGTTTTCCTCAAAGGTTTTGTACTGCTAATTAGTGCTCTGCATCTGTAGACATGGACACTTGAGGCCGTGCGTCTTACTACGTCTTATTGACATGTCTGAACTGGACAGTGTCATTTAAAGTCTGCACCCATGTCCTTGTTTGTTTTTGCCGTGATTAGTAGTGCTCCATACGCTTTACTTCCTACCGAGATTAGGGAACTGACATTGTTTTGTTTCTATGCACAAGTGGGCTTGTGGGGGAAGGGCCGTGAGGTGCTTCTTCCCTTTGAAGTGGCCGCACGACAGAGCGGCTAACACTCGGACATTATGTGAGATGAGGTTATCTGGCTCTGCTTAAAGTCTCAAGTTAGGGCGCCATTATCCACTGGTGCGTCGGCCGTGCCCGGCGCCTGTGACTGACGTGCCCTGTGCTCGTGTCACCAGGATGTTTACCGAGGCTCCACGCTGCTGGCCAGACGTACGGGACACTCATTCACGGCCACTTCTCACCCCTATCGGGGCTCCCCAAACACAGACATATCTCAGAAAACTCTTGCTCGCCCTTTTGATCTACTCAATAAAAACGGCTTGCAGATAAGAAAAAAAATTATGTGTAGGCGTGCACTCCCTTTCGATTTTAGATGTCAGCCTTTAGGACTGTTCTCAATGCACTTATTATTGTCACAGTATAAGCATTGACGCAAAATAAGAGTTTGCAAAATACAGCAGCGTATCACAAAGATGTATGCAAGGCCTTTATTTTTTTAGGACTTTTATAGCACTGACCTCTAATTGTACACGTCAGAACGCTTTACATGGTTGAAAACGTAATAGTAATATACAATTTGCGATCAAAGCTATGCGTAAGAAATTACAATCACAGAAAAATCACAGTTAAATTTGAATATCATGATTCTTAACCACCTTTACACTGTCATAATTTTTTTAATTGGGTCGATCAGTTGTACATAATATCTTCTTGGTTATATACAAGGTAACAAAAATACTTATATTACTTTTTTATTATAACTTTTCAACATGCTGCACAGCATCCACAATGCTCTATAAAATAGCTTAAAAACATTGGCAACGCCGAGAGCACTGGCTGAACACTTATAAGGACCCAAAGGCGAGACCTATTGGCTATGCCAATGCTTGTTTTAAATGTTGTTGGGGAGCGGCCCCTTGGGAAAGGGTCGCTCCCCTTTATGGGGGGTTATTGTGGCCATTTCTGCCCACTTTGGGGGCAGGTCAGCCATATGTTTTTAGGCCCATCTGTCCGAGGGGGGCAGTGTTATGTTCCATATAGGTACCCTAATATAGGCCAGGGTAACATCATACCCCTTCACCTACACTACCTCCCCTACACTACACTGTAACGAGCCTTTTAGGATTAAACCTTTACCTAGTTCTAGTCCTGGGTGCAGAAGGAGGGTTTCTCCTAAACAATAGAGTCCTATAACTCCATCAATAGCCTCACACAGTATGAATGAATATTCATAAGGGTTCTTAGAAACCAGGCTGGGGCTACACCACCTTCCTCCACATATCTACGTACACGGTTCATCCCATACGTCATCCTCACATCCAACAATGGCTAATACAAGCAACAAGGGACAAAGGAACCCTAGATACTTTCTGTATAAATACAGCACATCTTGCTAGTGTTAGTTAGAGGGAACCGAGACTTCCAGGCCGACACACTGACCAGAGACGCTGAGGCTCCTGCATGCACACGCTCCAGCTGACAGTGGTCTGAACATCCCTCACGGGGTGTCCAGCTGGAGACCAAGAAGGGCTCCTACATTCTCACTTCAGGTAATGGGGTGCGACTAAATCCTAGAGGGATTCTTGGCTTCACACCTACTCACATGCTAGGTACACTTAGGTACATCTAGATAGGCATCGTAGGAGTACGCGCTTTCTTTTATCAATGCATTTTATATTCATGTATTTATTCATGCGTAGTGCAAGATGGTAGAACTGTACTATCCATTGATATTCATTGTACTGCTAATCATATATCTCTGCTACTGTCTAATGGTTGTTGCAGCTCATATATTCTACACAAGAATAACGACTGTTCAATAAACCCTTATTGAAACGCCCAGGCTGTTTATTCTGTGTATCTCTGAGACAAGATAAGTGAGCACGAGTGACTGAGTGAAAAGTAGTACATTGTTTCCACGATTCTGAGGGATCAGGGTTGTTATGTTCTAAGGTTGCCAGAAACTATTCTCTCCCCGATAAGAGGAGACACTAGTGGCACTGTGAGCTAGCTTTTGCAAACAGGCTAACATTTCTCGGTGGGGGTGCTCAGAGTAAGTCTGCCACCAAGCCCACAGTTTATGTTATCCGAACGCGCAGGTCCTGTATGGGTAATATAGGAACAACACAACATGGCACCACCAACGATGGTTGGGCTCTTATTTAACAGTAGAATCTGAGTAGTTCAGTCGTGCTATTCTCAGAGACCCCTACTCATAAAACTCCAGAGACGTCTGGAGTGGGTGGGCACAAACTCCGCCACAGCTGATTAGGCGATAAATCCTATTTATTGGCGGTTGGTTAATCAAGCTTGAAGGACATTTAGTTCCTAAAATTGTGCATAACATCTTATCTTAGTTCCCTTGAACAAAACTTCTCCTTTACAAAATGACTGAGGGCGAAGATAACCCGGTGGTGGCTAGACGCCTCTCAATAGGAGAAGAAGAGGTGGAAGGAATTCTCATTGCACCTAAATTCAGACGTACTATCACCCTGAAACTATTAGAAAATGGTTTACAAGCCGGGGGTGGCATAGTAGGTTTCGTGATTGAGGCACACAAATCAAACAAAACAGAGGTATTTTATTCGTGGGTTACATTCCCAGCAGCAGATGCAAGAACACAGACATTTCACTACTATGTAGAAGGAGATGCACCACAGGAATATGGACCGTTCGAGGACATAGAAGTTCCACTCACGTACCAGGAACACCTATACTGGTTTCAACGCGCCCTACCCCATATAAGACACAGAGTAAGATTAGGCTCGCTCGGAGGAGACGGTGCAACATGGCCAATATTAGCAGCCTACACACCACATCCTGACATTGACACAATGCCGCAGCCAGACTTACTCTTACAACACAAGGATTTAATTAAAATCTACAGAAACTTGATACAATTCGTCATGAGGACTTTCACAGTCCAACCAACATCAGTTGCAGCAAATGGAACTCAATATCAGAGTACAGCAACTAAAATCACACCACAAACATTACACGCAGTAATGGGCAAGATGCCCACGAAACGTGAACAAATGCCATTCTGGGTAGCTCAGAAAATAATCGAGACTTCCAGGCCGACACACTGACCAGAGACGCTGAGGCTCCTGCATGCAGACGCTCCAGCTGACAGTGGTCTGAACATCTCTCGCGGGGTGTCCAGCTCGAGACCAAGAAGGGCTCCTACATTCTCACTTCAGGTAATGGGGTTCGACTAAATCCTAGAGGGATTCTTGGCTTCACACCTACTCACATGCTAGGTACACTTAGGTACATCTAGATAGGCATCGTAGGAGTACGCGCTTTCTTTTATCAATGCATTTTATATTCATGTATTTATTCATGCGTAGTACAAGATGGTAGAACTGTACTATCCATTTATATTCATTGTACTGCTAATCATATATCTCTGCTACTGTCTAATGGTTGTTGCAGCTCATATATTCTACACAAGAATGACGACTGTTAAATAAACCCTTATTGAAACGCCCAGGCTGTTTATTCTGTGTATCTCTGAGACAAGATAAGTGAGCACTAGTGACTGAGCGAAAAGTAGTACATTGTTTCCACGATTCTGAGGGATCAGGGTTGTCATGTTCTAAGTTTGCCAGAAACTATTCTCTCCCCGATAAGAGGAGACACTAGTGGCACTGTGAGCTAGCTTTTGCAAACAGGCTAACATTTCTCGGAGGGGGTGCTCAGAGTAAGTTTGCCACCAAACCCACAGTTTATGTTATTCGAACGCGCAGGTCCTGTATGGGTAATATAGGAACTACACAACAGCAGAAGCCACTAGACACCAGGTTTTTAAAAATGTTGTTGGGGAGTGGCCTCTTGGGCAAGGGTTGCTTCCCTTTTACAGGGGTGAATATTCTGGCTGTTTCAGCCCCCCTTGGGGGCAGATCAGCCTTATGCTTTTAGGCCCACCTACCCCTTAGGTTGGCTGTTGGACTGTGTGTGGACTGGTGCATCATTTGCATATGTTATTGTAATGTTTTATTTCTCCTTTTTATTCTAGTGCAAAGCTTTTGAATCTTGTTTGCTGTTTCGGCAGTGGTTGCTCTGCAGTTTTGCGTAGTTGCATTTATTTGGTAAGAATTTTTTTTTTGTTGTGTTTACTCCAAATGAGTATTATTGATATGTATGAATGAATTTTTTGTAAGTGGTGTCATAATGGCAGCATATTTAGTTAGTTTTTTGAGCATGAAATTCTTTGCGATGTGTTTTACGTTGTCTTATGTGTAATTTTCTTTTCTTATTCTTTTTTAGTGGGATATTGTTGATCCGTACTGTGTCTGTGCAGTGTAGGTGGTGGTGAGACAGCTGCTTCTGGCAAGTGTGTGTTATAGTTTTGGAGTATATAGGTCTTTGTGATAAAGCCGCATTTTGTTTATTACTTACTTTACAAAGTGGTTGTTGTTATTGACTTGTTTGACAAGTTACCTTTATTAGTAAGGATTATGGCTAGCCGTAAAATTACTGCTCAGCAGGTGATTGGTATGTTTTTTGAATCTTCCTCTGACCAGGATTGTGAGACTGACAGTGCGTCTAAGGGAGAGGAGGTAGTGCAAGATTCTGGCAGTGAGTTGTCTGTCCATGAGGAATCATCTGATGATGAAGCTACTCTCAGTGCGGATGAAGTGCCTGTTTTAGAGCAGGACACTGATGTGTCGATGGTGCAGCAAGAAGCATCGGGATTGCAGCCTGGGGCTGCAAGGCTTCCTACTGGAAGTGCTGGACTCTGGGTTGATCCAAACATGGTGCAGCCGGTGTTGCCTTTCTTTAGTGGTGATGCAGGGTGTAAGGTGGATTGTGAAAATATTTTGCCTATACAGTTTTTTCAATTGTTTATGGATAATGTATTTTGGCCGAGATTGTTGAGCAGACTAATTTGTATGCTGAACAGTTTTTGAGGGACAACAGTGCCAGACTTAGGCCCCGCTCTAGAGCTACCCGGTGGACTCCCACAAATCTGGATGAGATGAAGAAGTTTTGGGGTTTGAGTTTTTTGATGGGCTTGATAAGGAAGCCGTCCCTGGCTTCATATTGGTCTACCAGTCCCTAGATGGCAACAGCCATATTTCCTGCAATTATGAGTCGCGATCTGTATTTACTTTTGCTTCGATGCTGCATTTTGTTGATAATGCTTTGGTGTTGCCATGAGATCACCCTGACTGTGACCGTCTTTTTAAGATTCGGCCTGTTCTTGATCACTTTGTAGATCGATTTTCAGAGATCTATACTCCAGGGAAAGAAATACCTGTTGATGAGTCTTTGGTCCTGTTTAAGGGCCGTTTGGCTTTTAGGCAGTACATTCCTAGCAAGAGGGCAGGTTATGGAATTAAGATGTATACGTTGTCTGAGAGTAGGACAGGATATGTCTATAATTTCCGGGTGTACACTGGTGGGGATTCCACTATTGACCCCCCCTGGTTGTCCGTCCACTTTTTGAGTTGCAGAGAAAATTGTGTGGGAACTTGCTAGAGGACTGTTTAACAAAGGTCACCATTTGTACCTTGATAACCTCTACACGGCTGTGCAATTGTTTTAGGAATTGTTCAAAGTGGCCACTCTTGCTTGTGGCACAATTTGCTCTAACCATAACTATTACCCAAAAGAGCTTGTTTGCAAATAGCTTCAGAAGGGACAGTGCAGTGCCTTGCGCAGTGAGGAACTTCTAGCTGTGACATTTGTGGACAGGAGGGATGTGTACATGCTGACTACCATCGATGATGACAGAACTTCATCTGTAACTGTTTGGGTCAGGTTGCTGAAGTGTGCAAACCAGTGTGCATTGTAGACTACAATAAGCACATAGGGGGTGTCGATAGAGTAGATCAGAGGTTGGAACCTTACACTGCTTTTCGTAAGGCTTACATTTGGTATAAGAAGTTGGCCATCCATCTCTTCAATTTAGCAACTTGTAATGCTTTTGTTCTGTTCAAGGAGTGTTCTCCTGCGTCAAAGATGACTTTTGTTCAGTTTCAGGAGTCTGTGATAAGCAGCCTTGTTGTAGTGGAACAGGCAAGTGTTCCTAGAGCTGGAGTGGTGGAGGATGAGGCTAGATTGAAAGATCGCCACTTTCCTGATTTAACTCCTCCCACGCCCAAGAAAAACAATCCCTGTAAGAGATGTAGAGCCTGTTTGCGAAGAGGTATGCAGAAGGAGAGTCGTATGCACTGTGCTGATTGTCCTTCTAATCCTGGGCTGTGTGTGCCCACATGTTTCAGATTGTATCACACTCAAAAGAGTTTTTGGGAGCAACTGTGAGTCTAATAGTGGACTGCCTGGTCTGTATCATTTTATATAGTTGTTGTTCAGTTTCACGGTTGGCATTAGAATGATGTCTTGAGTTACCGCTGTTGTGTTTGTAGTTATAGTTTTGTATCTAGTTCCAATTGATTTGTTTTTTCTTTCTTGTTAAAAAAAAATGTGATGATGGTGTGTGTGGACTGGCGCTTGGCTGGCAGTGTGCGTGGAATGGCGCTTGGCTGACGGTGTGCGTGGACTGGCGATTGGCTGGCGTGTGCGTGGGCTGGCACTTGGTTGGCGGTGTGCATGGGCTAGCGCTTGGCTGGCGGTGTGCGTGGGCTGGCGTTTGGCTGGCGGTGTGCATATGGGCTAGAGTTGTGGGTGGGCTGGTGCTTGGCTGGCAGTGTGCGTGGGTTGGCATTTGGCTGGCAGTGTGTGAGTAGTGACTTACTGCTGGTCATTACACACTCTGCTAGTCAAACGCCACTGCACACACTATTTCAACCACCAGCCAGTGTGATTGCTGTGTCAGTCATGTGGGCGCATGAAAGTGATGGGCCCTTGAATGGCGCTGTCTGTTGATGTGAATGTTGTAATGTGCTGGGCCCGTGGCTGGCGGTGTGAATGGTCTTGTGTGTCGCGTATGAAAGGTGTGTGAACGGCCTGTAAAGTGGTTGGTGCCTTGCCGAGGCTTTACAGCTCACGAGCTGTGAGTCATGGGTTCAGGTTTTTAACCTTTTCAATTATTTACAGTGCATTTCCTTTTTGTGAAATCTCTTGTTAATAGAATTTTACGCTCTGAACTTTCACTCACCCTCGTGCCAAATCCAACCAGTATGTGTGTGTACTTAAGAAATTGTTTGTTTTGAAGTAATATTTGTCTTTTCTGTCTCTCTCTGCCAGGGTGTACATTGTCTTCACATTGTCTGTTGATGTGAGTGTTGTAATGTGTTGGGGCCGCAGCTGGTGGTGTGAAAGTGTGTGTCAAGTATGAAAGGTGTGTGAATGGCCTGTAAAGAGGTTGGTGCCTTGTCGTGGCTTTACAGCTCACGAACTGTGAGTCATTGGTTCATGTTTTTAACCTTTTAATTATTAACAGTACATTTCCTTTTTGTGAAATCTCTTGTTAATAAAATATACATTTTGAACCTTTCACTCACCTCGTGCCAAATCCAACCAGTATGTGTGTGTACTTGAGGAACAGATGGATAGGCAGTCATATTGGTCTCATCTGTCTTTCTGTGCTAAGGTGTAGTCTGTCTCTAGGGAAAATTTTCCAACTTTAGATATTTCTGTAAACCACAAAAATGGGGAGTGCTGGGTGGTATGCCTCTCATGGGGGATCCACGCAAGCCATACCTCGCTGGACTCCCCGGGTGTCCTGTTTTCAGAAATGTGTGGGCTTAGTAGTTTCCCAAGTTGGCCGCCGAGCCCAGGGCCAAAAACCCAGGTGCCCCCCCCCCTTGCAAAACCAGGTTGTTTTGTGATAGGTAATGTTGATGTCTCCTCAATACGTTTTGGGTCCTTGCCTGTCACGGATACTTGGCCCACCCACACGAGTGAGGTACCCTTTTTATCTGGAGACCTGGGGGAACGCTGGGTGGTAGGAAATTTGTGTCAGCCTGGCGATCCCACAACTTTCCCACACAAAAACTTGAGAAAAAAGTGATTTTTACAGCTAAATTAGAGGTTTGCAGGGGATTCTGGGTAGGAAAACGTTAGGGGGTCCACGCAAGCCATACCTCCTTGGACTCCCCTGGCTGTCTAGTTTTCAGAAATGTGTGGGTTTGGTAGGTTTCCCTAGATGGCCGCCGAGCCCGGGGCCAAAAACCCAGGTGACCACCCTTGCAAAACCAGGTTGTTTTGTGATAGGTAATTTTGATGTCTCCTCAATGCGTTTTGGGCCCTTGCCTGTCGCGGGTACATGGCCCACCCAAGCAAGTGAGGTAACATTTTTATCAAAAGACTTTGGGGAATGCGGGTGGGTGGAACTTTGGGTAACAGAACCTGGTGAGAGCCAGACAAGTCACCCCATCCTGGAATGCCCTGGGTGTCTAGTTTTCAAAAATGTATAGGTTTGCTAGGTTTCCCTAGGTACCGGCAGAGCTAGGGTTCAAAATCCACAGCTAGGTACTTTGCAAAAAAAGGGTCAGTTTTCACTGTAAAAATGTGGTGTGTCCCCGTTGCGTTTTGGGCCGTTTCCTGTCGCGGGAACTAGACCTACCCACACAAGTGAGGTATCATTTTTATTGGAAGACTTTGGGGAATGCGGGGTGGGTGAAATTTTGTGGATCCACGTAGATTCCAGAACTTTCCGTCACAGAAATGTGAGAAAATTTGTTTTTTTTTATAAAGTTTGAGGTTTGCAAGGGATTCTGGGTAACAGAACCTGGTGAGAGCCAGACAAGTAACCCCATCCTGGATTCCCCTGGGTGTCTAGTATTCAAAAATGTATAGGTTTTCTAGGTTTCCCTAGGTGCCGGCAGTGCTAGGGTTCAAAATCCACAGCTAGGCACTTTGGAAAAAAGGGTCAGTTTTCACTGTAAAAATGTGGTGTATCCCCGTTGCGTTTTGGGCCGTTTCCTGTCGCGGGCACTAGACCTACCCACACAAGTGAGGTAGCATTTTTATCCGAAGACTTTGGGGAATGCGAGGTGAGTGAACTTTTGTGGATCCACGCAGATTCCAGAACTTTCCATCACAAAAATGTGAGGAGAATGTGTTTTTTTTTTTACAAAGTTTGAGGTTTGCAAGGGATTCTGGGTAACAGAACCTGGTGAGAGCCAGACACAAGGGCCATTTCCTGTCACAGGCACTAGACCTACCCACACAAGTGAGGTGCCATTTTTACGAGAGACATAGGGTAACACAGAATTGTAGAGCAAGTGTTATTACTTATTGACTTTCAATGCATTTCTGCCTTCCAAATGAAAGACAATGTGGAAAAAAGAAGTCACTTTAAAAAATATCCTTTAATTCACATGCTAGTATGGGTACTCATAATTTCGGAGATGTGCAAATAGCTACTGTTTCTAAACTTTATATTTTGTTCCAATTTCAGAAATACAAAGGTGTCTTTTATAACGATTTTTCACTGTTTATATTTTCTCAAATGAATTGCTATATACCCGGTACACAATAAAAAACCATTGCAAGACGCTGCTCAGTTATTGGCTCTGGGTTCGTCGGGTTCTTGGTGAACCTACAAGTACTATATATCCCCACAAACAAAAAGATCCAGCGGATTTAACTGTATATTGCTTTAAAAAATCTGTCATACTTAGAAGAAGTTACAGGTGAAAACGTTGGCACAAATGGCTATTTTGTTCAACTCATTTTCAATTTTTCCTATTTTCAACTGTTAGTTTCTATAAAACAAACCTTGAAGGATCTACACAAATGACCCCTTGCTGAATTCAGAATTTTGTCTACTTACCTGAAATGTATAGCATTCCAGGACCCAGTATTGTCTCCATACCCATTTCTACCATTAACTGGAAGAAGGTTAAAAGCACAAAAAATAGAAAAAAAGGCTATGTCTCAGTAAAATGCCAAAACTGTGTAAATAATTTTGGTTTTCTGACAAAAGTCTGTCAGTCCCTGAAAGCTGGGAAGATGGTGATTTCAGCACCACAAACCCTTTGTTGATACCATTTGCAGGGAAAAAAACACTTTTTCCCCCCAAAAAAGAATTTACCGGTATTTTGGTTAATTTCTGGGTCCCCTCCAGGGAAATCAACAAACCCTGGGTACCTTGAAAATCCCCATGATTTTGGAAAAAAAGGACGCAAAATTGGCATGGATACCTTATGTGGTCAAAAAGTTACAGGGGCCTAAGCTCGAACCACACCAAATAGCCAAAAAAGGCTTAGCACGGGGAGTGGGGGAAGGAATCCATATAAACAAAGTTAACTCTTCAGTTTAATTTTCTCCCATTTCAATGTGTCGCTTTTACACACAGTAGGCATCTTGCTCCCAGTGACTGGTTAACACGGTGCAATTTTTTTAATTAAAAAATACAGCCATTATTTTAAGTGGGAGAAATTTAAAGTGCAGAAAAATGTTCCATATCATGAATATTTTTGCAGAGCATTTTCTGCACTTCAAATTTCTCCCATTTAAAAAAATGGTTATACGTTTGTATTATACATGTAACCGTGCCACATATGATGAAAGGTATTCCAGTGCCACAAGTACTTAGGACCAATGTTCCCTCTAATTTTTTTCCTCTGTGTGCGGCAGTGGAGGGTCTCTGTGCGCTGCAACCATGGCTATGTGCGCCAGGAACCAGACCGCGCGTGTGTGCAGCGCCAAATGTCACTCCAAACGTTTACTTAAAAAAGTGAAAAGATGGTGCATTACTTGCAGATACGTTTAAACAAAACACAGAACAAGGCATAGTAGGGCGGCCTATTTAAGGGAGTTCCTCAAATACTAAAATAGATGCTTTGATCTTATTTTGCCATAGAAAATAGTTCAAGAAATGCATGCCTTCGCCCAAGTAGCGCGGTATTGGCAGACCGCAGACCTTTACTATTTCATCTTTTTCATGTAATTCAGATACAAATTCATGCTGCCTATCTTCTCCAGATGGAACTGAAGTGCCGTTTATAGAAATAAGGCCAAAATACTGAAAAATGATAGATGAATCTGAACTAATACCGTAGTCAAAAAGGCAGAGACTGCTATACTGCAAGAACATTCGATTACTCGCACAGAAAGATTGCAGAGGTGAATCTCGAATGGGGAGAAGTCAATTACTCCCTTCAGTGCATCAGATAGTGTGAAGCAATAACTGCCCAATGCTGTTTAGCCAGTGATATTTCTGATTTTTATATATTTCCCGCATCTTCATTGCTTTGATTTTGTTCACAAGAAAGTGTCACTCTTAGCCTTTGAATGCTAGTCATCATAAGTACATTGAAATTATGAAAATGTCACACATAAGCAATCTGAAACCTTGGCAGCTATGCTCGCTTTTCTAAGAAAAGAGTACAGCAAGTTTAAAAACAGGGCATGTGCTTTCAGAATAAATTGTAAGTACAAGCTGTGTTTTTAAACTTGCTGTACTCTTTGTTAGTAAAGCGCGATGCGGGCAGATGGTGTGCTTTTCTTTAAGTATTCATGTTAATTGCAGTTGTGATTAACATGAATACTTAAACAAAAGCCCACAATCCTCCGCAGCCGCGCTTTACTAACTAAAGAGCACAGTAAGTTTAAAAACACAGCGTGTTCTTTCAGAAAGTACACGCTGTGTTTTTAAACTTGCTCTACTCTTTTGTTAGTAATCGACAGGGTTGCCTCGGCTGCCCTTGTTCAAAGGGACAATTATGGGGGTTTTCACAAACAAACAAATTCTGTAGGAGCTTTTTAATTGGAACTCACACTAGTCCACCCGTTAGCTTCTCTTCTCACCTGCCTCTCTACTTTGTGCTAGATATTGTTGCTGCATTTCCAAGGCCAACGACAGAGTTCTGGGACTAGACTGCCTGTGGACAAACAGTTTTGTGGGAAAAAGATAAGCCCAGCATAACAGTGTACCAAAAAACATGCCCTCACTCTAGCATTGATGTTTTACCACCTAACAAAGCCGGTGTGCTTTAAACATGGGTATTAAAATATTCTCGGAAAGGGAAAATAATGTAAGTTTTGGGCTACCAATTGGGTCTCCCATAATAATTGAATGCTTGCATGCACTAGACCTCATCCTGAAATCTCACCAACCATATTAGTGCAAAAAGCTGAGAGGTATGTTTGCTCTTGAGGCCACACTAATACTCAGCTGGAACATCTCAGGAATAATCCCTAAAACAGAAGATCTAGTCTAGCAACCTTTCATCAAGCAGAATGATATCTGCTGCTTCCAAGGAACGTGGGGTATGTCAGAAATCTCAGTTGATGGGTTTGTGGAACAGTACATCCCAGCAGTTAATCCAAAAATACAGGCCCCCGATGGGCAGATTAGTAATTTGGGTCACCACGAAGCTTTATTAGACAGCCCAACAACACATTGTGGCGAACACTCGTTTAAATATCCAGTATGTCAGGCTAACTAGGGTCTCGATACTAGCAGAAGAACTAGATGTACTGAAAATCTATGCCCTTTGAGATGTAATGCATATGACAAGTTCGTATTCGCAGCCCTCAAAGATACAGTTCTAACAATCAGAACTGCAGAATTAAAGCCACCCAGCATACCGTAGTGGTATGTAGCGACTTAAGTACATCCCCTGCCCAATCAAAGAGATGTTAGAAAATGTAACCACTGAGGAAGAACAATCCTTGGCATCTCGGAGGCCGACAATGAGATGGGGCATGAAAACTAGGCAGGGGTAAATACTTAACATCACCGCTAATGGGCTGTTGCCTGTATCTCTTTCATGACTGGACTTGTTTAGATGTTTTAGCCAGCAGAATCTATAAACCAGGAAACAGGTCAAGTCTGATCAACTATTTTCTGGTCAACATCAAAGTCTAGGCTGGGGTCTTGGACATGTGGGTTGTGTCATGCCCAAAATTGACCATGATGCATTAGTGGCCACAAATATGCTGATCCTAATGACACCATGCCCCTCAAGAGAATAAGGTCTTGTATACCATCCAGCAATTCTCCAGTCAAACAATAGGTCAATGAAATGGAGAATGGTGAGCTACATAAAGTGGTTCCATTTTTAATGGAAGAATCAGCTTAAGATCCCAAGAACATTCTTTCTTCTAGGGAAAGAAGCAATGGAATGGGACTGACCTCCTATAACTGAGTGAATTCAAAGCCTTCTCCTACTGGACTACCCTCAAACCCCTTGAGGCAAATCATGATCATTGTAAAAACGAGTGATTTGATGAGGAGTGCTGGCAAAGAAATCAAGAGCTCTCTTGCATTGCATCACTACTCGACCAAGGACAAGATTAACTTTGTCAAACTCAGAACAAAATATAAAAAGCTAACAGTGGCAAAAACATCAAACTCATTAGAGAATGTGGGATGAACTCATGCAGGCAGATAGAGGTAAAAATCCAAAGAGATTCTGGGAACTCATATCCCATTGCTTGAGAGGATATGGAAATCTCCAGGGGCATATATTGGTGCACACTAATTAGCCAACAATTTGAAACAGCTACACGCAGTGAGCAAAGGGGAACAAAACCCCCCCACCAAAACCTGCTAAGCAAAATAAGAAGATGGCAGGAGCATCAATTTGATCACCCTACTGCTGGAGGTAGAACTAGCTATTGAGAGTCAAAATCTGAATACAAATTCAGAGTCTGATTTAGCCCCAGCAGATCTGTATCAAGTAGAACCTACAGTATGGCGATAGCCTGATTAAGGTGTTCAGTGCAGCCCTGGCAACCAGCGCCTTACCATGCTTGTGGCAAAAACGTGCCGTTACTAAAGCCATTTTCCTACCCCTGAGGCTAAGGTTTAAAAACACAGAGTGTACTTTCTGAAAGTACACGCTGTGTTTTTAAACTTGCTGTGCTCTTTAGTTAGTAAAGTGCGGTGCGGGGCAGATTGTGGGTTCTTGTTTAAGTATTCACAGTCCTGCCAAGTGCCACGCATCAGGCGTTAGACTAACGCATTTCAGTGTGGTGCTCCGCATCACCGCACTGAAATGCATTGTCACGCATATCCGCATATGGCAACTGCCACTGTGAAAGGAACTAGTGTGTGGCATTTGGCAGCGCGCATTGTGTAGCTGCGGCGTGGTTCGCTGTTCCTGCAGGCTTGGGGCGCTGCTGGCAGGCTCACAGTGCTACAATGTATCAGCAGGTTTGATTCCGCGGCGCGGCTCTGAGTCAGACAACCTGACTTCAGGGCCGGGCCCAGCCTGGTTGTGATCCAATTGCCCAGTGGCGCCACAGGGGGTGAGGGCGTCATGTCCTGCTGCCAGAGCGCCGTGGGAAGTTTGTGAAGAAGGCGCAGGGGCTCACCGTTTTGCGGGCGGCAAATGGCTCTCAGCCTTGCTCTGTGCTGCTTAGTGCTTGCAGCGGCCTCTCCCGGCCGCCTGCTCTGTGGACCTTATGATGGCCGCTGCCCGCGGTATTTAATTCAATATTGCTGAGCCCTGTCTAAGGAGAGTCAAGTTCAGTGGATGTAGTCAGAGTTTTATGATCTATCACACTCACTGACGACCAATAAGGTTCATGCAGCAGCTGCTAAGACAGACAGGGCTCACAGCAGAGGCAGTCAGCATGGTGGACTAAAGCGGGCAGCGGCATTCCAAACCAAAATGATTGCTGAGGGGGTGGCTGGAGGTCACATGCCTCCCTGGCCTGCCCTTACATATACCTCTGTCTCTCACGCACTGACTGGGGCTTACCCCTCCCACCTCTTGTGCCCCCTTGAGAAGAGGCCACAGGGCCTCAGAGTCCCGAGCCGAGGACTCGCTCATTTCCGGCCCAGTCCCCCCTGTGTGCCTAATGGATCGAAGAGTAGGGAAAAAGTGACAAGGAGAGGTCACAGTGAACCAAAAGGGGCATATGTGAAAAAGTGAGAGGAAAAAGGAGAAACCAAAAATAAAAAATGCCACGTTTAATTATAACACGGATTGCTGATCAAGCAATCCAGAGCAACATTAGTAGCAAAATAAATTGCAATGGCAGCGCAGCTGCTCGCGTGACTGGGGTAAATTATCCCGTGACTGGATCAGATCCCACCGGCGCCGATGGCAGAGTGAATCTGTGGATGACCTTGGAGACCACCGGAGTGTTCCTCAGCAGCCCAGAACACATGCAGCTGAGCCAGAATAATGCGACTTTGCTGAGGGAGTCCACGAGGTGCAGTCACGGACCGCCAATTGCCGCAAGTAAGTGCCTGAGTGACAAGTTGCATCTCCTAGGCTAGTTAAGTTGCTAATACTAATATATAGTTTCTCGATGCTCACAGGAAGCACCCGTTCTTTCCATTCACAGATGCGTATTCACACACATTTTCCCACTGGTGTGCATAAATCAACCAAAACAGCCATCATCCAGACTTACCCATGAATCCATCACCCAATTGTTTACGTGCCTCTTGGTATAGTCTGTGTATACGGCTTCATGCACGTGTATTTCTGGTTGCGTGTCCCGATGTTTCATACAACATAAGATATTTACTAGAAAGAACTTTTGCACGGGAAATAATTAGCCAACTCTTGTGCCTTTTCCAATGCTTGTTTCTGGGATAAGAAGAGATAATGTGTGTGAGGGGTACCGTGTTCATATCCACCCACTTCTTTACAGTACTTTTACTTTCTGTCTGTAAGTT
This sequence comes from Calotriton arnoldi, assembly GCA_963921515.1. Lineage (NCBI taxonomy): Eukaryota > Metazoa > Chordata > Amphibia > Caudata > Salamandridae > Calotriton > Calotriton arnoldi. The sequence continues at coordinate 813,431 of CAWUFW010008477.1, read as the reverse complement.
ATACTATTTTATAGTGTACGCCAAGAAATAATGGGTGTAGTTTCTGGTATTTATATGTTTCCCTTGTCTTCATTGCTCGATTTTGCTTGCGATAAAGTGTCACTCAGTCGTTGAAATGTCACTCATAATTACACTGAGATTATAAAATGTCCCACATGGCAATCTGAAACCTTAGCAGCTATGTATTCATGTTAATCACAGCCCCTTCACGAGCTGTGATTAACATGAATACTTAAACAAAAGCCCACAATCTTCCCCGCACCGCGCTTTACTAACAAAAGAGTAGAGCAAGTTAAAAAACACAGCGTGTACTTTCAGAAAGTACACGCTGTATTTTTAAACTTGCTCTAATCTTTTGTTAGTAAAGTGCGGGGAAGATTGTGGGCTTTTGTTTAAGTATTCATGTTAATCACAGCCCCTTCACGAGCTGTGATTAACATGAATACTTAAACAAAAGCCCACAATCTGCCCCGCGCTTTACTAACAAGGGCCAACAGCCCCAAAGCCAGCCTTACCTGCACTCCCGACTCTTCCTCCGGCACACCGCATCCAGGAAGTGCCGGTTTTTCGCGCCGCTCGCTTTTTTAAAGCAGCGGCGCGACTCTCTCGCTGGATGTTCTGAATGTGTGCGCGCTCCACACACGGCAGTGCGCGCTCACGTTGAGAGAGATGCGCGCGCGCGCACACCTTATAGGGAACAGTGCTTAGGACATAGGTTCTTAGTCACCCATAAACATTAATCACATACATACGCACACATGTTCATACATCCCCAAAGACCACACTCTCACTGACACGCATGTCAGTCCTGTCATTGTGCCCCTGGTCAAAGTATTTTGTTCAAACCATAGTGTCTGTGTCTAATGGCATTAGGCTTAAAGTCAATGGAGCTGAGCGTGAGGGTGTCTGGTAACAATGTGCGAGTTGCTTAGCCTTCAGTAACTCACAATTATTTTCACTGACCAGAAGGAGCTCTCACTACAGAAAAGGTTGGAGACCCCTGTTCTAGAGACTTACAAGTAAATTAAATATGCAAATTGGGTGTAAGTCAATCTTACAATGTTTAAGCGAGAGAGCACAAGCACTTTAGCACAGGTTAGCAGTGTCCTAGAATGCCAACAAACACGGGTTCTGAAAACAGGATGGTGAAGACTAAAACTTTCAGGATGACCCTACAGAAAGGACCACATCCAGCAGCTTGAGGTCTGAATTTTGTGGTATTTTTGGGTTTGAGTGATGCCAAGATGTAGCTGAAGGCGGTGATCCAGTCATTGAAGATTGAGTCCAGGAGGCTATTATGTGGGGGGGTCGATGTTTGAGGAGTTCAGATGTCTAGGATGCTACTGAGACCTTGTTCCAGTCTTGATACCAAAGGGGATGATGGACGGAGCGCTTGAGCTAATCAAACACTCACCCCCAGTCAACTGATCTGGGTTTAATCCATCATCATTCTTTAGCTCACTCCACCACCCCAGTTCAGACATGGCCATATGCAAATCAGTCTGACCCTGTGCCTCATGGGAACAGTCCAGCCCAAACTGCCAAGCCATGTCTTCCCTGGACCGGAAACAAGCATCCTGGGACCGGTTTCTGGCTATTCAGCCGTCATCAGCCAGGCTAGCTTGAATCCAGTGGCAAAGTGAGCAAGGGACCTACGTCTGGGCATACCCTGCCAACTTAGGGCGAACAAAGCGATACCAAAGGGGATGATGGACGGAGCGCTTGAGCTCATCAAACACTCACCCCCAGTCAACTGATCTGGGTTTAATCCATCATCATTCTTTAGCTCACTCCACCACCCCAGTTCAGACATGGCCATATGCAAATCAGTCTGACCCTGTGCCTCATGGGAACAGTCCAGCCCGAACTGCCAAGCCATGTCTTCCCTGGACCGGAAACAAGCATCCTGGGACCGGTTTCTGGCTATTCAGCCGTCATCAGCCAGGCTAGCTTGAATCCAGTGGCAAAGTGAGCAAGGGACCCACGTCTGGGCATACCCTGCCAACTTAGGGCGAACAAAGCGATACCAAAGAGGATGATGGACGGAGCGCTTGAGCTAATCAAACACTCACCCCCAGTCAACTGATCTGGGTTTAATCCATCATCATTCTTTAGCTCACTCCACCACCCCAGTTCAGACATGGCGATATGCAAATCAGTCTGACCCTGTGCCTCATGGGAACAGTCCAGCCCGAACTGCCAAGCCATGTCTTCCCTGGACCGGAAACAAGCATCCTGGGACCGGTTTCTGGCTATTCAGCCGTCATCAGCCAGGCTAGCTTGAATCCAGTGGCAAAGTGAGCAAAGGACCCATGTCTGGGCATACCCTGCCAACTTAGGGCGAACAAAGCGATACCAAAGGGGATGATGGACGGAGCGCTTGAGCTAATCAAACACTCACCCCCAGTCAACTGATCTGGGTTTAATCCATCATCATTCTTTAGCTCACTCCACCACCCCAGTTCAGACATGGCCATATGCAAATCAGTCTGACCCTGTGCCTCATGGGAACAGTCCAGACCGAACTGCCAAGCCATGTCTCGGCATGCAGATTTGGCAATGGTGGTTCTCTGGCAGTGCGGGATGGGAAAACTGAAATTCATGATGGTGTTGTGGGACCAGATGATTGTTTACTGTGATGTCGCTGGATGTGGTGAATATTGGATATTTGATTGGCTGTCATGATATAGTTTCTTCCTAGATACTTTAATGTAGTTACAATATATATCAGTCAATCTACAAATTCTTTATGTAAGCACTTCCAGTGTTGGTACAGTGAAATCCTATTGGACTCTTAAACTGTTCAGATGCTTCAAGGTTTGAAATAACAGGTAAGTCATTTATTGGAACATCATAATCTACATTAAATTCTTCTAAATAATTCTGGTGCATGGTAATTGAATAATGTACAGAACACAACAATCGGTAGGTCAAAGTTAACTATATGCAGAAGTTGGTAAGTTGGTACAAATATAAGAATCAGACAAACGCATTATGTCTCTATAATTCTTCAACAAATTTATATGAGAGTTTCCCCCAAAATCTTGATTATAACTATTTCTACGTTCTAAATTATAATGCTTGGTAGTATTAAAAAATTATGGAGTTGTTAGTAGTATTAGGAAAATACCCACCAGGATAATTTGTATACACTAACACACCAATAAGTACAGCCAAAATAGGAATTATTTAAGTTATGTTGAAATACATGTGGATACTCCTGTTTCTTGAAGACATTTTGACCATTTTTATAAATAGTCCTTTCAAAATGCAATCCATAAAAGCAAGATAGCAAAGTACAAAAAGAAGTAATCAAGTAATTTCTAGTCAGTGTCTCAAAATTCAAACCTATCAAAAACCAAAATTCTAAAAAGAAAAAACAGCCTTTCAAAATCAGGGAAATTATTCAGTAGTTATCATTTCTTAGTCTATTCACTTTTTCACTGTGGTTCTTGGGAATCAAACACAAATTGAAGACCTTTGAATTTAATGTTTCTTTCATCCAGTTCAATCTTTGTCAGATACACCAATTCAGGAGCTGTGTACTTCTTGTTCGAAACTCTTTGACTTGTAGATTTTCTTGCAGCTTCACTTGTTGCTGTACCTTTTCTGATGATTCTCCAGTATTCACTTCAGTCTCTTTGTCAACACCTCCTTTGGCTGCATCAGCTTAGTTCACACCACTTTGTTCATAATCTTCTTGTACTGCTCTATTTTCTCTCTCTCACTTTCAGACAGATGAACTTTAGGCAGATGGGCTTGAGGAAGATGAGCTTCATTCAAGCTTCCATTTTCATTATTTACTTCTTGGTTTGCTTGTTTTTCTTCATGTTTTTTATCACTCCGCTCTGGATCCATGTATCAAACTTGATTTTTCTTTTCTGATTCAACAGTATGCTTCACCGCTTCCTCGCCAAAAGAAAGAACTGCCCTTGTGTGAGAGGTGTGTATCCAGTAGGGCTAATCTCCACTCTTCACAGACGTGTTCACCACCAAAATCACTTGTTAAGGGCCTTTCCAGCATTCTTCCAATCATAATTGTCTTAAATGATTTTTTAATAGGACCCACTCTTCTGGTTTCAGATCATGACACAATTCTGTAGACAAAGAAGGCGTAGCAATTTGCACCTCATGAGAGATAGAATGTACTGTATCAGTTAAGCACTTGCAATAATCCAAGATCAAATCATCAGTGATAGTAAGCAAAGCTCCTGATGGAATAACCAAAAGCCCCATTGGTCTTTCCAGGAACACCTCATGGGCACCCAGTCCCTTTTTCTTATTTGGAGTACATCTTATGCTTAGCAACACTAAAATAAGTGCATCAGGCCATTTCAGAGTAGTTGAAGCACACACTTTAGCAAGCTTGTTTTTGAGGGTACTATTATGCCTCTCAACAATGCCCACTGCCTCTGAATGATAACTATAATGGACCATCTGATCAATATTCAATGTTCCCTTGTCTGTCACCACTTAGGTTGTCATTCCAAATCTAGAGATCAACTCCCTCAATAATAATTTTATAAGTGTTAGTGCATCACGCCTCCATGGTGGATATGCCTCAATACATTTTGGAAATAGACATATGATAACCAGTATGTATCTCAAACAATTATATGGTGGCATGTCTACAAAATCATCCTGCAGTCTTATGAGAGGACCAGCTGTTTTACCTATGGGAATCTCAGTAGCATGATTTTTCTTTGCAACATTGTTCTGCTGGCACACTATACATCTGACAATAATCCTTTTCAGCTGTTTTCAAATGAGGTTTGAACCAGTAAGCATTAAGCAACCTCACCATCCATCACTTCCCACTTGTGTAGGTCTGTGAGTTTTACCACCTGCAGTATCAGTGAATCCAGAAAGCCAAACCTCCCATCAGTGTGTTTCCAGAGGTCTTCCTCATCCTGTTTACATACTACATGTTCCCGCTTTTTATTTTCTTCGTCTGACATCTCATTTTGTACATCTCATTTTGACAACTTGAGGCTACTATCTCATTAATCTTCATAAGATCTTGAACTGTCGTCCTCTTTCCATTAAGTTTTCGCAAGCCCATTATAGGTGAATTACATGGACTTCCCAAAACTTGCCCTAAGATGCCTCGCTGCACCATCTTTTCAATCACAGGTGTAATTCCTTACTCAAATTCACAAGAAAGTCTAAATTAGGGAATGTGTGGATACACTGCATCTGGCTTCACAGTAATCTGCACTGGCTTTGCTCTTTTAATGAGATCAACATCTTTTCAAATAAAATCCAAACCTCTCTCTTCACTGTCTGTATTAAATCGGGTGGTATGTTCTCTTCTGTGAAGACCGAAAATATATAATTTTTCACTGCCTATGATTTCAGTTTGATCTCTTTAACTGGGTATTTCATTTGAATGTAGACACCATCTGGTGTGCAATAAATTATGCAATTTAACTAGCATAACAAAAATCGACCAAACAGATTTACTGGACTGGTTTCACTAATCATGAATTCATTCTCTTTTTCAGCTGAACCTATTTTTACAGGAATAGTTAGGGACAACTTATTAACCACTTGTGTATATGAAAAAACAGGTTACTTACCTGTACACTGTGGTTATCCAGTATATAAATCTTTCATAGATTCACATGCTTGAATCTTCCCGGTCGTCATGGTGGGAGTCCCACGGTACTTAACTAAGCAGTACTATAGAAGTACATTAGGAATCATTGATAAAGAAAGTTAATTGCCATATCTTTATATTAGACCCAAACTTCAGCCAATCAGAGACAAGCATCAGACCCCATCTCCCCTGCAGAGCCACCATACCTCAGATTTCGAGCACAAGTGTGACTAAGTGAATAGTCATATAAGGTATCATGTGGCAAGCCTAAACAGGGAGGTGGACGGGCCACATGTGAATCTATGAAAGATTTTAATACTGGAGAACCACAGTGTACAGGTAAATAACCTGTTTTTTCTCCAGTATTAAATCTTTCATAGATTCACATGCTTGAATAAGAGCAGTTAGCAGTAATAATGTTCAAATGAAAGCGATTAGGCGAAGACACTTTGTTATGAAGCACACATTTTTAAGAAAAACAGCATAGAACCGCTTAATTATTCAGAGTAACCATTCTAAAAATATACATACAGCAAACAGGGCTGTAGAAGTTGCCATCTTTCTTGCGGAGTGCTCTGTAACCTTTGTGGAAAGAGGTCTTCCAGCTTTTTTGTTGCAAAAAGCAATAGCTGACGATATCCTTCGAGCAATACTGCTCCTAGAGAGAGCATAGCCTTTTCTTGGAGGTGCAAAGGATATAAGGAGCTGTTCTGACTTCCTGAAATTCTTTGTTCTATGAATGTAGAATTTTAAGCAATGTTTCACATCCAAAGAGTGCAGAGCCTTTTCAGCAGGAGTCAAAGGGTTTTTGAAGTAGGTTGCAGGATTATCGGTTTATTTAGATGAAATGAAGTTGGAACTTTAAGTATAAAGCGTGGGTTCATTCTCAACACACCCTTGTCCTCCTTAAATTGAAGAAACAGTTCTGAAACTGTGAAAGCCTGAATTTCGCTGACTCTTCTAGCCAATGCGAGGGCCAACAAGAGTGCAGTTTTCCATGAGATGTGTTTCATTTCTGCTTTATGGATTGGCTCAAAGGGTGGCTTCATGAGTTAAGTGAGAACCATGTTTAACTGCCAAGGTACTGCAGGACGTTTTAAAGGTGGAAAAGCCCTGAAAAGGCCCTTCATGATCTCCTTTACTATTCTTGTAGACTACAGAGAAAGCTCTACTGGCTTTCTGCGAAACCGGGAACTCGCCTCCACTCCAGGTGAACTTTGATCGATGAGTGTGCCAATCCTGACTTTGCTAAAAGGAGGAGATATGGCAACACTTGTTCCGGTGAAGAACGGAAAGGATGCATGCCCTTTTTAATGCACCAGTGGCAGAACCTCTTCCATGTTGCTGCATACGATTTATTAGTGGAGAAAGCTCTAGAACACTGCAGGATGGACTTACACTCTGGTTGAATGTCTAAATCTCCGAACTCATAGTCATGAGGTTCCATGCAGATAATCCCAGAGACTTTATCTGGGGGTGAAGAATCTGACCGTTGTTCATAGACAGTAGGTTGCTCAATGGCCGAAAGAGAATGTGCAGGGATTTTGACAGTATTAGGAGTTCCAAATACCAAAACTGCCTTGGCCATGCCGGGGCTACGAGAATAAGATGGAATGACTCCTTCATTTTGCGAATCACCCTTGGGATGAGTGGAAACGGCGGAAAAGCATATGCGAACATTACTGTCCACTGCAAGTGGTGAGCGTTCCCCCAAGATTTCTTCTGAGGAAACCTGCTGGCAAACCTTTCGCACAGGGTTGCAAAAAGGTCCAACTTTGGAGTGCTCCACACTTTGAATACTTGTTCCAGCTGCTCCTGATTCAGTTCCCATTCGTGACATTGGCTGCTTGTTCTGCAGAGAGAATCTGCCCATTCATTGTCTATGCCTGGGACATGTTCTACTTGCAGAGTTATCTTGTGCTCTAGCAACCACCTCCGGATTTCCTGAGCTTGAGTCGATAACGTGTGAGACCTGGTGCCCCCTAGCTTGGCCAGGTAGAACATCGTTGTGGTGTTGTCCGTTCTTACCAGAACAGAAGAGCCTTGAATCCTTGGGAGGAACGCCTCTAGCTCTAGGAGGAATGCCTGCAGCTCTAGAAACACCGCCCTCAACTCCAAAAGATTGATGTGCATCTGCGACTCCTGAACAGACCATTTTCCATGAATCTGCAAGTCTTGAAGATGTGCTCCCCAACCATCGAGAGAGGCCTCCGTTGTCATAATGTAGCTGGGGCGTGTCACCTCGAAGGATAGGCCTGGAGAGATATTGCATTCTTTTCCCCATCATGACAGGGCCTTTTTCATTGCCTGAGTGATGAAAATGATATCTTCGAAGGAGCCCTGAACCTGAATCTACTGAATATCCAGCTCCTCCTGTAGAGGTCTCATATGCAAGCGGCAATTTGGTATCAATGGGATGCATGATGATAGCATTACCTACATAGACCTGTACACTCTTACTGAAGTGGACTTTTTTTGCTCGCAGTTGAGCTGCCATCTGTATTATTTTGTGCCTTCGTTCCAGCATGAGATATGCCTTTACTACCTTGGTGTTCAAGACTGCCCCAAGGAATATCCACGTTTGACTTGGAATTAGAAAAGACTTTTCTACATTGAGCTGTAATCCCAGAGACTTGAAAAGCCGATGACAGGCCCAAGTAGAGTCTCTTGCAGAGCGGAACGTGGGCCCTTTCTCGAGCCAGTCGTCCAGGTAGGGAAAGACCTGGTGGTCCTGCCTTCTAAGAAAAGCCGCTACTGGCACCATGCACTTTGTGACTACCCTGGGGCCCGACTGAAGGCCCAAAGGGAGAACTTTGAATTGATAGATGCACCCTGCTACCTTGAACCTCAGGAACCGTCGGTGTTTGAAGTGAATTAGGATGTAAAAATATGCGTCTAATAGATCGAGAGATGCCAGAAAGTCCCCTCTGTTTATCAACAAGAGAATCTCTTGCAACGACAGCATACTGAACGGTTGTTTCTTGATATGTTTGTTTAGTCATCTGAGATCTATGACTTGTCTCCATTTTCCACATTTCTTCTTTATAAGGAAGACATTTGAGTAGAAGCCTTTCCCGTATTGACGGAAAGGAACTCCTTGTATTGCCCCCTTCATCAAAAGTTGAAATCGCTTGTTTTAGGAGAGCAAGATGTTGATGGAACTCATGGAACCCTCCGATACCTCCTGGAGGAGAACTAGCTAGAGAAGGCAACAGTGAAGAAGGAGCGATATAGTCATCCCATTCCTGACCAACCATGCCTGGGTCTTGAATGAGCTCTCCTTCCTCTGGCTGATCATCGGAGTCACTTTCAATGTAATCGTGCCTGATGGAAATACTACGAGGAGCTGACCTTTCCTCCTGCGCTAGAGGTGGCGGAGGAGTCACAGGTAATGGTGACAAAACATGTACCCCCTGGCGCGCTGGAGTGAGCGGAACTGGAGAATGAGTATCCGGGAAACATTTGTAGTAATCATTTAACATATGTCTGAAGTCTGTGACAAAAGAAGTGGGCACTAGCATGGCATTGCCCTTCACATCTTGCTGCTTCTCATACGTTTATGTTGTAACCTGTATTGTATTTATCTGGTTACTTTCTCCCTAGCTGCTCAGCCAGTGTGAATGTAATGCATGGAATGTTGGTGTAAGTGTCTTGAATGGAATGTTTGGGTGCCTGGATGCTTGAGTGTGCCAGTTGGAGTATGGGTTGAGCAGCAGGCAGACTGCTCCTGGTGGTCAAAGGGGATAGGAGCACACTGCCATCACGTCTCAGCGTCATTACCTCTAGGCATCTTGGTCGATGTAGTACATTGTTTTTCGCTCAGTACAAAGTTCGAAATGATAATTGGCTAATGCCATATTTTTAGTAGCGTATCCCTAGACATGTATTTCTGGATTCCTCCGTCATCAGTAGGGAAAAAGTTAGTAGGTTGCTGGACATGCAGCCACTTAATTTTCACAGGCACAATTCCACTCAGGGTAAGCAGGTGCTCCCAAGCTCGTCAGCTCAAGCGACTCAAGGGAGCCTTTTATAACGGTCAAAGGGGATAGGAGCACACTGCCATCACGTCTCAGCAGCATTACCTCTAGGCATCTTGGTCGATGTAGTACATTGTTTTTCGCTCAGTAGAAAGTTCGAAATGATAAATGGCTAATGCCATATTTTTAGTAGCGTATCCCTAGACACGTATTTCTGGATTCCTCCGTCATCAGTAGGGAAAAAGTTAGTAGGTTGCTGGACATGCTGCCACTTAATTTTCACAGGCACAATCCCACTCAGGGCAAGCAGGCACTCCCAAGCTCGTCAGCTCAAGCGACTCAAGGGAGCCTTTTATAACGGTCAAAGGGGATAGGAGGACACTGCCATCACGTCTCAGCGTCATTACCTCTAGGCATCTTGGTCGATGTAGTACATTGTTTTTTGCTCAGTACAAAGTTCGAAATGAAAATTGGCTAATGCCATATTTTTAGTAGCGTATCCCTAGACACGTATTTCTGGATTCCTCCGTCATCAGTAGGGAAAACGTTAGTAGGTTGCTGGACATGCTGTCGCATAATTTTCACAGGCACAATTCCACTCAGGACAAGCAGGCGCTCCCAAGCTCGTCAGCTCAAGCGACTCAAGGGAGCCTTTTAGAACGGTCAAAGGGGATAGGAGCACACTGCCATCACGTCTCAGCGTCATTACCTCTAGGCATCTTGGTCGATGTAGTACATTGTTTTTCGCTCAGTACAAAGTTCGAAATGATAATTGGCTAATGCCATATTTTTAGACTGCTCCTGGTGGGGCTGCATCTCTACAACTCACCTACCTGTAACTGAACTCAATAAATCTACTTAAAACTACATCCTGGCTACGTACTTCGTTACTACAGATTTTTGGCGACGATTCTTGAAACGAAGCTACACGTGTTTTAAAAAACAAAGGACTCTGAAACAAGAAATTTCTAAAGGAAACCTACTGAAAGTAAGAAGAAACCTTCAGTCTAAGTACAAGGCGTGTGCAAAAACAACAGTTGATGGACAGAATGCAGAACAATGTCATACATTCACCCCAGTACAGAGATCTGGGCCTAAATCCATCGTTTTTTTGCTCACCATGCCAAGTACAAGGCGTGCCAGCCCCACCAGTGTCTCTTTCACCGGACAGCCCCAACCTGCTTGTACTTCATTGGTTTAATGTATTGGGAGTTCCTGCTTCTGTGATCTTGAGCATCTTCACACTGGACGGCCCAACCTGGATGTACTTTATTTACTATTTCCTATCAATGTGACAACTTGTAGGAGTACTTTTCTCCCACCAATTCATCTAAGGACTATTCTCCACCACAGAGTGTGCCAGCAGTGATGTGTCGATTTGTATTGGTGTTATTTTTAGAGCCAACAAGTTTAACAACTGTGGTGTTTTCAAAGCTGTACAGTCATCTTTTAGTGGGCATTGGAAGAGAGATTGCTGCACAACGTGTCTTTATGCCATTTGGATTGACTTTGACCGCGTTGGATCTAAGGAACGTGGTTCTTTTCAGTTTGGTTGGTTCTCATACTGTACACTATCTGCCCTTTTTGCATGTGTTTGCTCTGTTGGGAATGCACAATATTGTTGCGGTACAGGCGGCCGGAGCACGACATTTGGTGAGTTAATTTTTTTGGACTCTCATGTTTTTTACATTTGAGGCCCCGGAGTAATTGGCAGTTAAACCGCTGTGTCCCATGGAGATATTTCTTTTGTCGTTTTTGTTGCTAAGCACACAGATTCACAGATTTTTGGCGACGATTCTTGAAACGAAAGTACATGTGTTTTAAAAAAGATCTTACTGAAACAAGAAATCTTTAAAGGAAAGCTACAGAAACTAAGAAGAAACCTCCAGTCTGAAGTACTAGGCGTGCCAGCCCCACCAGTGTCTCTTACATCAGACAGCCCCAGCCTGCGCGTACTTCATTGGCTACAAGGACTGGGTATTCCTTCTTCTATGACAACTTGTGATCCTCAGCATGACAACTTGTGTGATCCTCAGCACCACACCAGTGTCTCTTTCACCAGACAGCCCCAGCCTGCTCGTACTTCTTTGTCTTAAACTATCAGCATTTCCTGCTACTGTGACAGCCTGTGTGAATGTTTGAACTGGTCAGTGAACAGCCCCAGTATCGACACGCTTCATATGCTCAGAAACTTAAGGACTTACAAGGCTTGTACTTTATTAACTTTTGTGTGTGCACTATATTGGTGTTTGGTGGTTACTGCACACTGCCTCTTCGTGCCTTCTATGTCACCTAGGACAGTTTTGGATCTCAAGAAAGTCTTGCTTTTGGACATCATTTTTTTTAATGAAAGACAATGTCGCATGCAGCGCAAAGTTGTTTTATCTGCATGTGTTTTTGTTGCTGGGCAATGCATGATCTTTTTGAAATGGAGCATAGTCACGGTGCCGGTGGAATGAGCAGTACTTCTGCTGTAAGTACAGTCTATTTTTGTACTTGTAATTCTCGGTCATACTACAGTATTACTGCCATGTTACCAGTGATTTGTGTGGGATTTTACTTGAGAAGGAACTTGGCAGTTCAACCGCTGCGCAACATTTTGAATCGTGGCACGAGTCAAGTGACGCGCGCGCGCCCCTACCTTCAGCTTGAGGGATGCGCGGAGTCTCTTCAGCAGTGTCATCCCTGTCCCACGAGGATCCTGGAATTTTCATGGTGATCCAGCCTTCACCACGTCAGCATCGCAGCGGAGCAACGTTTGGTGCACGCACGCACCCGGAGCCACCCGACTCTCCCGTCTGTTACGTGCCGCCATCTTGGTTGGGGAGGCACGGGATTGTCTCATCAAGCGGAAGAAACCTGCAACGTTATGTTTTTCGGCGTGAGCCACGGGATATGTATTTCTTCATGTTCTTCCCATGGATTGGTCTATTTAAACTGCGACTGTGTGTAAACGCCATAGTCGTAAGTACTGTTTTATTTTTGATTGCTACACCATCTAGCGTGGTGATGCGCACACCTTTTGGAGGACACTTTGTGTACAGTGACAGCGTGGTTATACTCTCACCATCTGGTTCCATGTTCTTCACATCATTAATTTTCCGTCAGATGTTTTTCTAGTTCATTTGACAGCGCTGTGACATGCTATTTCGAGTTCAAGTAGTCTATCAGTATTGATTAGGCTACAAGGAGTCTATCTGTAAGGTTTACAGTGTGCTGCATACGATTTATGTTATGCCTACCACTACTAGTAGTGGAGTTTGTCTTCACCTGCTTTTAGCTTCTGAAGGATGAACGCTTTTCCTGGACACTTGGGAGAAGAATTTGAATGACACCATGGCATGACACGGGTGAGAGGTCGCTCACCAGCGAAGTATTTTGTTTGTGGTCATTTTGTTTTCATTTGGCCATGTTTTGCATTGCATTCCTGTTTTGTATCGTAGTCTCAGAATGTACCATTTTATGTTCTTGTGTTTTATTTTGATTGACATGCATGCATTATGGTACACATCTTTTTAAGTAGTCTCATACTGTTGTTTTTCTCACTTTTCAATCCAAATGTCACTTTACCCTTATAAGAGGGGTGTTTTAAGGGGTGTCACTCCCTTATCACTGTTGAGGGGTTTTAGTCTCTTTCAACGTTGTGTTCACAGTTCATGGGTGTAGTCACGTTTTGCTTCACTCTTTGTTTTTGTAGTGGGTGTTAGTCCCATCTACGTAGTTCTAATGGGTACAAGTCCCATTGTTTTTGTAGTGGGTGTTAGTCCCATCTACGCAGTCTGTAGTGGGTTTTAGTCCCATCTACGCAGTTCTAATGGGTACAAGTCCCATTGTTTTTGTTGTGGGCGTTAGTCCCATCTACGCAGTCTGTAGTGGGTTTTAGTCCCATCTACGTAGTTCTAATGGGTACTAGTCCCATATGTTTCTATTGTTCTTTTCACTTTTCTAACCTTCATATAGAGGTTCTAATGGGTACCAGTCCCATGTGTATCATTGTTTGTGCGGACTTTGTGACACTTGTTGGTTGTCTGCCCCTAGGCCTTCAACATTTCTTTCCCTTTAACCATTTTTTTTTAGTTCATGTTTGGTGTTGATGTTCCATGTTTCTGGTCCATTTATTCACCTATATTTTGGGGAAAGTCAGTTCGGGTGTCCTTCGCCCATTTCTAATGTTTTCTTTTAAATATTACAGGAGAATGATGGGTGGGTAATATATATTATATGTATATTTATCTTTCCATCTCCTCTACATTGTTCATTTTTCTTATTTATCTTTGCATCTTCTCTACATTGTTTATTTTTCATTACTCTTGTACTTCAGTCTTAATCTTTTATTTCATTTTCTCTTGTACTTTCTCTTGCATACCTCCGTTGTATTTTCTTCTTTGCTCACGCCTGGTTTTCTTTGGTTTCTTTGCTATGATCCTTTCAAGCTTTGGGTTCACTTTCTTCTCGCTGTTTCTCTACCTTTCCATTTTTCTATTTCTTGGAGTTCCCCTTTGTTTGAACTTTCCTCTTCTTGGTGGTTGCTATTTTTGTTTTGTAGAAGAAGTAATATATATTATATGTATATTTATCTTTGCATCTCCTCTACATTGTTCATTTTTCTTATTTATCTTTGCATCTTCTCTACATTGTTTATTTTTCATTTCTCTTGTACTTCGGTCTCAATTTTTTATTTCATTTTCTCTTGTACTTTCTCTTGCATACCTCCGTTGTATTTTCTTCTTTGCTCATGCCTGATTTTCTCCCACCAGGAGCAGTCTGCCTGCTGCTCAGCCCATACTCCAACTGACACACTCAATCATCTAGGCACCCAAACATTCCATTCAAGACTCTCACAACAACATTCCATGCATCACATTCAAACTGGCTGAGCAGCTAGGGAGTAAGTAACCAGATACATACAACACAGGTTACTACATACCTTCCCTTCTTCTACAAAACAAAAATAGCAACCAGGGCGTGGTCTCGCTGCAAATGGAGTGAGACGTACGCCATTTGAGCTCCGGGCCGCCGCAGCCAACCACAGCGAATATAAGCATTTCCACGGCCCAAAAAGAAACACGGGTGGAAGCACACGCTAGCGGAGCGACTCGAGTGCCTCCAGGGCTCGAACTCAGCTGGCGGAGATCGGCAGAGGAGACTCGGACTGAGGGAGGCTTGAGACCCGGTGGCCCGCCCGCCATTTTGGCTGCTTAGACCCCGGGTGTCAACAACCATCACCTCTGGAGGTACCCAGGAGCACCGGAGAAACCCCACGGCCTCTGAGAAGAGTGTACAGAGACCGGAGGGGACCCGACGCTGCAGACACTTCGCCACCCTGGCCTAGATCCCCGATTTTAAAGAGCCATAAGAGACGGCCGCCATCTTAATAGCCCGGACCCTGAGCGAATACGCTGGAGGCGCCCGGGGCGATCGAGGTCTGGCCCCGCGCTCCCCCACTGCTGCAGGGGCGTGAGTGAGGTCCGGAGACGCCCCGGAGCTACTGACCGGTGCACCGGCCCGCCTGTGTCCCTGAGAGGGGAGCCGGGCCTCGGCGGCCGGGGGTGCTCCCGCCATCTTGCTGCCTCGTGGACTGCCGGAGCTCAAGTAGAAGCTAGCAAACAGCCGCCAACAGAGGAGCCCGGGTGTACAGCGCCTGACCAGGTACGGGAACGAGGGGGGGTTGGAGCGGCCGCTGGGGGGGACTGAGTCGATGGTCTGGGCAGCTTGGGACTGCACTCCGCGGTCGGGTTCTTGGGCCTAAGACCTACCCCAGTGGCGGCGCCCCTGCCTTGCTGGGCGGGACCCCCCCCCCGTCGGCTCTGGACCCACCACACTGCGGTAAAGCCCTTGGAAGTGTACCATCCTGTACCAGACCACAGCATCCTCACCGACCGCTCCTGCTGGGGGCCCCCTGTGCGCTGGCCTCCCCCTCCTCCTACACCTTCAGCGGGGAACCCGGGGCGGTCTAGCAGTTAGCGTCGGCGTCTGTGGAGAGCCGGAGAGCGGCGGGCCACAAAATCCGGAATACGGAGGGGTACGACAGGCCGGCGGCCAGCTTGAGGAACCTAGATCTCTGTCAGCGAGACTGAGGGCACCACCATCTGCTTACCCATTGGGGTAGTACAGAGCCTAACTTTCCAATGTTTAGCATCGCCAGCTTCCACCGCGGACCCGACTGATCCTCCCATCATCCCCAGAAGCGGCCACCACGCCGCAATACACTTCGAGTGGCTGACACCTTGCCCGTTGATCTCCTGGGCACCCATAGCCTGGTGTAAACGGTGGGGGGCCATTACAGTTGGGATAACCTGGTTCCTCCGCACCTTTAGAATCCACGCTTAACCGAAGGGCCCTGAGCTAGCACATCATACAACCGCACCACTGCGCCACTGGGCCTGGTCTTCCCCTGATCGCCACCCCCAGGGACTTGAAGCTGTGAACACGACCACGCGTGGGAATAGGCGGCTCCTCCTACTCCATGAACATGACCCGCTCAAAACCCGGGAAGGAGTCCTCAGCAACTCCTAAGGATACTACAGTCCTGACCATGTGGAACAAACCGGGGGCAGTACCAGCGCCTGACGCGACGCTTGTGGCCGGATGTTCATCAGAGCCGGTCACACAATCCTTCATGACCAGTTTTATGCAGGAACTTAAGTCGGAAATAGGGTCCCTGCGCACAGAGGTACAAGCTTGTGTCAAAGACCTCCGGAAAGATGTAGGAGAGCTGGGTGGGCGAGTGGACGATCTTGAAAAGACCCTGGACACCCGTACGGAGGACCAGGAACACTTATGGCAGCGGCTAGCCACCCTAGAGGAGCAACACATCGAGCTGCAGATCAAGCAGGAGGACCTGGAAAATCGAGGGCGCCGAAACAACATACGCCTGCGGGGGATTCCGCTTGGGGCAGAAGGCACAGACATAATGACTTTCGTGGCCGATCTACTCCACGACATTAGAGGAGACGATGACACCTCGCCGCCCGCTCTGGACCGTGCGCACCGAGTGTCTGGTCCGCCAGGGAGGCCGGGCCTCGTGCCTGACATCCTGACGCGGGTCCATTTCTTCATTGAGAAGGAGGCTATCCTTAAGGCAGCTCGGGACAAGCCGGAGATTCTGTACAGGGGCACACCCATACAGTTGTTTCAAGATTTGGCCCCCACGACCCTTCGGCGCCGCAGAGACTTCCGTCCCATCACGGACAAACTCAGGGAGCTTAACATCCGCTACCAATGGGGGCACCCCTTTGCTCTCATCTTTCAATGGGAGTCCAAGCGCCGAGTACTGAGGTCATACAGGGAAGCGGCCCAACTACTTCAGATCCCTGACACCCCCCCGACAAGTCCAGCACGCATGCCACCGAGAGCTCGAATCCCACTGAAGCCGCAGTGGGCTACGGTCCGTCATGCCAGACAGCCACCCTTCCGAGAGCGAAGCAATTCATCCAAAGAAAAGCAGGACATAATCCAGCACATACGATCCTTAGAAGGGGGTCAGTCACCCTCAGGCTCGCAAACACTCGTCACCAAATAACTGTAAACTGCGGATGTTGCTCAACTCACAGTGCGCTTCTCATCTCTGGGGGAGCCACCGGCCTTCGCATAACTGGCATTCCACTCTCTACTGCACCACCCGAGAGACGCAATGATTATCTTACGCCAGGACGGCGGCCCCGGAGCACACTCCAGACCTAAAGACTGGATGCGTAACACGATGACCGACCCCCACTCCTATTTCTGGGAGAGTGACATCTCCGGGACAGCCTGTGCCACTGTGCCTGGCTCCTCCCTGGACTGGAATAGGTTCTGTTGGCCATGTTGGCCATCAACCCGTCCGGGTTGTCTTGTTTATCTTTGTTCCTCTTTTCTTCTTTCTATTTCTTGCTTATTTCCCCGGCGGGGGGACCACTTGGATAATTGGGGGGACTTACACTGGAAGCCTTACTTCTTTTCTCCTTTCCACACTGCAATGAATATCACTCTGTTGAGGCTTCGAGCCTCCTCACTAGATCCCTGCTTCTTGACCCTGTTCAAAACCCAGAGACACCTGCCTGGGATCACGCGTACACTAGATACTAGACGACCATGACCTCGGTGCCCTGTTTGAAGCTCGTAACCCTAAACGTGAAGGGACTTAACTCCCCCAATAAGAGGCGTCAGATATGGCGGTATCTGTTACTACAAAACCCAGACATCGTTTTCCTCCAGGAGACGCACCTCCTTAGGGCTGACACTACACGCATGACACATTCACGCTTCCCCCTACAATTTTGGAGCTCAGCGCGTACTAGGACAGCGGGGGTAGCCATCCTCTGCAGAGCAGGCATCCAGCAGGGAGACACCAAAGTGGTCCGTGACACGGAGGGCAGACTCCTTAAGGTGGTGGTCAAGCTGGGGCATCGTACTCTCACCCTTTGCAACACATATGCGCCCAACCAGGGACAGGACTCTTTCTTGCGTAAACTCCTGCGGGAACACATAGTACCGGTAAACTCAGACCTTGTCCTGTGGGGGGACTTTAATTTAGTGTGGGATGCAGACATTGATCGCAGCGGGGGCACATTTCATGGGATGGGGGCTATGTCGGCGGCGACAAAGAGCTGTATCACTGCCTCGGGTTTGGTAGACATATGGCGGTATCACTCCCCTGAGATCCGCGATTACTCCTACTATTCTCATGCGCACCGCTCTTACTCACGAATCGACTACCTCTTCGTCTCACATTCCCTAGTCAAGGACATTCTCTCAACCACCATGTCAGATATCTCAATCTCTGACCACGCGCATGTGGAGCTACTCCTTCATGAACGCTTCTCTCATCCCAGACGACCTACTAGGTGGCGTTTTCCTCCTCACATCCTTAGAGACCCAGTCGACACAGCGGAACTACAGGCTGCCATCCTCTCCTATTTCGCGACCAACGACCTCCCGGAAACAGCCCTCCCTGTTCTATGGGATGCCTTTAAGGCTACGATACGCGGCACCCTCACATCTATCGCTATTGCCAGGGCCAGAGAGGCCCGCCTATACGAGGATAAGCTCACACGCGAAATCAAAACGCTCGAGAAAATGGACCAAGAACGCCCATTAGCGATTCACAAGCGGCGCCTAGCTATACTCAGGGGTCAGCTCCGGGCCCATAGAACCAACAAGGCGGAACACGCTCTCCTTGCATTGCGACAGCGCTATTACGATGGAGGGGACAAGGTGGGCACCATCTTGGCACGTCGCCTGAGAACACGGGCAGCTAAAGCACACATTTCTAAACTAAAATTGGGGGACGGGACCTGGGCCACTACTGAATCCGCCAAGCTTCAAGCATTCCAAAACTACTATACATCTCTTTACGCGAAAGCCACGCCCAATCCTGCTCAAATATCGGCTACATTAGACGCCTGCGACTGGGAACCCCTTAGCCCATCTCATTCCCAACTCTTGGAAGAACCAATTACACTAGAGGAACTAACCAGCGCCCTTAAGGAACTTCCACTTGGCAAAACGCCGGGCCCGGATGGGCTCCCCGTCTCGTTTTATCGTGCCTTCTTACCACAACTCCAATCGTACATGTTACGCCTTTTCAATTCTTTTACGGATAAGATTGGGCCTTCCACAGATATGGCTATGGCGGAAATAGCTTTAATCCCAAAGCTTGGGAAGGACCACACACTCTGCTCATCCTTTCGCCCCATAGCCCTATTAAACATAGACCTTAAACTCTACACTAAAATACTGGCTAAGCGCCTCAGCACACACCTTCCAGGCCTAATCGAACCAGACCAGGTGGGTTTTATACATCAACGCCAAGGGGCGGATAATGTGCGTCGAGTTGCGCACCTGGTGGGGAAGGCGCATCACTGGAGGATACCCTCGTGCCTACTCTCGCTTGACGCCGAAAAGGCATTCGATCGAGTGGATTGGGTGTTCCTCCGGGCCGTGCTGCAGAAGATAGGACTAGGTCCGCAGATGATAGCGCGCATAATGGCCCCCTACCTTGCACCGCTCGCCAGGGTACGAGTCAATGGCCAACTCACGCACCCTATCTCTATCCTCAGGGGCACTAGACAGGGATGTCCCTTGTCCCCTTTACTGTTCGCCCTCGTGGTTGAACCGCTCGCCATTCTGATTCGCCGCTCACCTGATATACACGGTATCGCCCTTGGGGGCATAGACCACAAGATTGCTCTCTTTGCGGACGATCTCCTCCTCACCTTGTCGAATCCGACAGCTCGCTGCCAGCAGTACACACTCTGCTACAGTCCTACGAGCAAATCTCAGGGCTTAAAATTAACCATACGAAATCATGGGCTCTTAACCTCACAATTCCGACGGAGGACATTGCGGCCCTGCAAACCCTTGCCCCCTACCAATGGGCTACGAGCTCTATTAGATATCTAGGACTTAATTTGACTCCGGACTTGGCCAGCTGGTCCCAAGCTAATTGGCAAGAGTACAAAAATGCAGTCGTAACCGACTTACGAGCATGGAGATCTCTGCCGCTCTCCTGGCTGGGGCGCTTAAACACAGTTAAAATGTCCATCCTCCCAAAGATACTTTATTTATTCCAGACCCTGCCAACGCCTATCCCGGAACACCAAATTCAGAGCCTACAGCGTGAGCTAGTCGCATTCATATGGGGAGGGAAGCGGCCGCGATTCTCCAGTAAAATCTTAATGCTCCCTCGCGATAAGGGTGGGCTCGCATGCCCTAACCTATTAGAATACTATTGGGCATCCCATCTCCGTTTTATACCGGAGTGGACAGCTTGGGAGAGCGAGAAGGTGTGGTTCCATATGGACAGGGCGGTTACCTGTCGCCCTCTCTGGGACCATGCATGGCTCCCTCGCGAAGCACGCTCCCGAAGTGCATATATGGCGACCCCTACTAAGACCGTACTTGAGATTTGGGACAGGCTAGCCGTCCGCAAGGGCCTCACATCTTTTCCGTCTCCACACACCCCAATTGCCCGCAACCCGCAATTTCCCCTGCTCTTCGCCCGCCCTCTTTTGCAGAATGGACAGACAAGGGTTGCAAAACGGTGCGAGATCTATTTCTAGGGAGTGACGTCAGAACTTTTGCCCAATGCAAACAGGAATATCAACTCTCGGAGAAGGAGAGATTCCAATATATACAACTCCGGCACTGGATACAGGCGTCTTCTCTAACACAGGCGGCTACACGGCCTTTCACACCGTTCGAACAGCTGGCTCGCACATTTGACAACTCTAAGGGATTGATATCTCGCATATACCAAGTCCTCCAACATTCACCGCACCCTACCCCACACCTGTACCAACAACAGTGGCAGTCTCTTCCCGGGGCCGACATTGCACCCTCTCAGTGGACACGTCTTTGGCGCGACATCCCGAAGACTTTTCATAGCATCCCCCAGCAGGAATCCGCATACAAGGTAATGACCCAATGGTACTATACACCCCTCAGGTTGCATAAAATGTTCCCCAACTCTTCACCTCTCTGTTGGCGATGCAATAGGGCACGGGGAGATTTCATACACATATGGTGGTCGTGCCCCCTCTTGACCACCTACTGGAAAGAAGTCCTCAGCCACATTAAACGAGTACTAGGCTACCCGCTACCTGAAAACCCACTCACGATTGTACTGGGCCTCAGGCCGGTGAACCTACGGGCTATGACCCGCCGTGATTGGCACCTCAGTCTTCATATGCTGGGAACTGCTAAGCGGACCATTGCCCTATATTGGAAAAAGGCAGAATCGCCCTCAGTGAATGTGTGGTTCACCCGCCTGTGGCAAACAGTGGTAATGGAACTGCTCACGGCGCGCCTACAATATCGAGACACCTAGTTTACGACACTATGGAAGCCACTGGTGGAACATCTGGGACGTCTAGAGAACGCTAGACTGCAGCCACCAAAGCTGCGGGCTTTACGCCTCTTCGACGATGTGGTACACACCGCAGATCCAAACAGATATTGGAACCCTCCTGATGGACCACCCCGCGCTGCGCCCCCACCTACCCCATACGACTTAGGCCCGGTGATACTTGACGCCCCGTCAGCTGTTGTGGTCATCAACACCGTCCCACAAGACGAAAGAGACATCAAATAGTTGCGCTGCCACTGCACCCCCTGCGAGGCGAGCTGCTCCAGGCATACTGTCATAGTGCCTTTGTCGCCCCCGCCACATCCTACCCCTTCTTCTATAGCCCCCTCTTCATCTCTTTTCTCTTTCCACTGGTCTTTCACTTTCCTTGTTAGTACACTGCTTATAGCCTGTTGGCGGCGCATATATAGTGTTAAGGCACTGCTTCGCAAGCATGAGCTCTGATGAGATAGTGCGCAGCCCGACACCTTGGCGATTTGGATAACGCCACAGGATAGTCATAGCCGTACGATACTTGCGCCAGAAAAGTGTGTAATTGAAGTCGTCTTTGGCTAGCCATGTAATTTCCTGTACTGCGCGATATCCTGGAGCTTATCCAACAAGATGTGTTGAATTTACAAAGCTTGAGTTAAGATGTGGGCCACAGTGTGCAGGATGGCCTCTTCTATATCACTATGTGGCGCTTGCCAACTGTAAAACTAATGAATGCGTTACGTTCTTCTCTAAAATGCAAATAAAAACGTATTTGAAATAAAAAAAAAAATAGCAACCACCAAGAAGAGGAAGGTTCAAACAAGGGGAACCACAAGAAATAGAACATGGAAAAGTAGAGAAAAAGCGAGAAGAAAGTGAACCCAAAGCTTGAAAGGAAAATTACAAAAAAAACAAAGAAAATCACGCATGAGCACAGAAGAAAATACAATGGAGGTATGCAAGAGAAAATACAAGAGAAAATGAAAGTATATTGAGAGAAAATATGCAAGAGATGCACAATAAGTACATGCAATAAAAATAAACAATGTAGAGGAGATGCAAAGATAAATATACATAAAATATATATTACCCACCCATCATCCTCCTATAATTTAAAAAAGAAAACATTAGAAATGGGTGATGGACACCCGAACTGACTCTTCCCAAAATGCAGGTGAAACAATGGACCAGAATAACCTAGAACATCTACACCCAACATCAACCACAGAAAATAGAAAGGGGAAGAAGAAAATAACGTTGACTGCTAACCATACAGCCAAACAGGCCTAGAGGCAGACAGCTGCGAGTGTGGCAGACTAATGCACACAAACAAAGATACACATGGGACTCGTACCCATTAGAACCCCTAATAGGAGGTATCCATTAGAACCTCTATGTGAAGGTAAGAAACGTTAACGGAACAATAGAACACATGGGACTAGTACCCATCAGAACCCCAGTGTGAAGGTTAGATACGTGCAAAGAACAAAAAAAAACACATGGGATTTGTACCCATTAGAACCCCGGTGTGAAGGTTAGATACGTGCACAGAACAGAAAACACATGGGACTCATACCCATTACAACCCCAATGTGGAGGTTAGAGTGTGAACATAACGATTGAACACATGGGACTAGTACCCATTAGAATTACGTAGATGGGACTAACACCCACTACAAACTGCGTAGATGGGACTAACACCCACTACAAAAAAACAAAGTGTGAAGCACAAGGTGAATACACCCATGAGCTGTGAACACTACGTTGAAAGAGACTAAAACCCATAAACTGTGACAAGGGAGAGACACCCCTTAAAACACCCCTCTAGTAAGGATAAAGACTAACTGTCTATGTCTCTTGTATGTTATTCATTTAAACTGACCTTTCAACTCATGCATTTAAACACTGTAAAGAAAAAAAAAAAAAACACTGCCCAAAAATACTTTAGAACAACGATCAATGTGACCAGAACAAGTCTTAACTTATGAGGCACAAATACCAGTAAAATTCAGCAAAAGTGTAAAACTCTGAAGGTGCTGAACACAAAGTCACCAGGCAGCTCACATCGTAGTAGTAGAAACCGGTATCCATATCCAGAAGAAAGGTGCTTCCAGCTGTCAGCATTAGTGGCAGATATGCAATGCCAAAAACCTGACCGCACCACCGGACTTACAGTACACACTGCCTAAGTACAGGTGATGTGCTTCCTGTCAGTGTACCTCATCCTTAAATGTGCAGATGATTTTTCAAGCTTGCATGTACGCTTGAGAATAGTAGAATAGCTTGCAAACTTAGTCATAGATGGCTGATCTCCCAAAAAAATAGTCCTGCATAAATGTAGGGATGATTACCAGATGTCAACAAAAGATCCGCAACACCAGCAGCCTTATAAAAGCTTAGTTGGACAAATCTTCTGACTGGAACTATGGGATAGAATGAGTCTGGCTTACCAGCACATGCCATAAAACTCCGTGGCTCAACATGACGTGCTGGTTACGGGGAACAGCGTAACCCAGAGGATTTCATGTTGGCTCCACGAAAGTGAAAACATCACTGAGAGTGCCCCGGGCCTTCTGCATGCCGAACGGCACCTCAGCATTGCAGAACATGGAGAGAGTTGCGCGCCGCCCCAGTCTTGGAGCTTGCGTGGAGGGAGGAAACCAAAGATGGCGGCATGCAACAGTGACGCGCGCAGGGTCGCTCCCAGCGCGTTTATGCTGCAAAGCGTCCCGCAGCAACATCCTGAGTTGCTGAGCAACAAAAACGACAAAAGAAATATCTCCATGGGACAGAATGACAAAGGTAAGAGTGCGCGCACTACACGCGACTCGTGTCTTCGGTGTTCTTGTTGCGGCTGATGACGAGCCGTGAAAGAATAGTCCCCTTCCATGTACTCTGAGGTATCCTGGATAGGATCCTCGTCCTCATTATCCATGTCCTGACATTTAACTTTCAACTGTGACGGACTGTAGGCTGGACCAAATGGGCTTTCATCCCCAAACTCCTCTGTATCCAGAAGACGAGATGAAAGTAGAGGTGATACCTTACTTAGAGATATCAGACCTGGAGACTTTTGGACAACTTCATGCCTTGGGATGTCTTTTTTGTTCTCCGTCGACATCGTCGAAGAAAGTAATTTTATGGTAATCATGGTTGAAACAGGAATCCTCATCGGAGACTAGAACACTGTTGTCAACTGAGTGACCGTCGACAAAATAGTCGATGAACTCACCTTCGTCGAAGTCGAAGATGGGGCCTTCAACGCGGTTGTCGTCGTCAATGCCGTCGACGAGGTGATCGTCGTCACCGTTCTCGTTGATGAGGCCCTCGCCACTGCCGTCGGAGTAGTCGTCGCCGGCACAGTGATAGGAACGTCCGTAGACGGTGATCTAGAATTCATTCTCGACGATGTGTCTGTCGACGGATTCTTTTTCATCGATGAACTTTTTTGAGGTGTAACAAGTACAGATGCAGAAAAAGTGGAAGGCTTCTTTTGGTCAGAACTTTTGATGGCTGTTTATGGGCTGCCTTCTCTGAAGTAGATGTTTTTTTCAGCCTTCGTCTTTTTTGAGTCCGCCTTTAATGAGGTAGAGCCCTCCTTTTTATGCTTTCGCTCTGATGTGGCGCGACTAGGACTTCTTCCTCATCAGATCCAGATCTGGATTTCTTCTTCTGTAGCCATAATAATAATCTGGCCTCTCTGTCCTTAAAACCTTTGGCCAAAAAGGTCCTGCAGTATTTACAATCCCTGGCAGAAGGCTTGGGATGTAAGCAGTAAAGACAGTCTTGTGGGGATCCTCTGAGAATAGCCTTGCCTTCCCACTAGACATGCAAGGTCTAAACAGTCTCTTCTTAGATCCCTCAGACATCTTGAAAAGGTAGTGAAGAGCAAGTTATAACACAATACCTTAAGCTGACAACAGCAAGACTGCTCCAGGAGAAAACAGAGCATGGTCAGAAGTTCACCAACTGAAAGAACTGAGCAGAGCACAGGGAGACTCCCTCGCACACGACGTGCAGTTAGTAATCTGAGGTATGGTGGCTCTGCAGGGGAGATGGGGTCTGAGGCTTGTCTCAGATTGGCTGAAGTTTGGGTCTATTATAAAGATATGGATTGGTTTAGCAATTTACTTTCTTTATCAATGATTCCTAATGTACTTCTATAGTACTGCTTATTTAAGTACCGTGGGACTCCCACCATGATGACGGGGAAGATTCAAGCATGTGAATCTATGAAGGATTTAATACTGGAGAATATCTACTACTTGGACTTCTTTTCCTGAGAGGAGTAGGTCAGGAACCTTCACCGGTCTAACTGTGGAATGGGTAGCACAAGTATCGACCACAAATTATACGGAAGGGTCATTAATAGTCCTTCTACAAATGGGACATTCTGGTCTACCTCTAGGACTGCACCAAGCATGCAGTCCTCTTCCCATCTCAGGCACCGTCATTGTACCTGAATCGGTGCTTGCGATACTCGGTGGGTAACTGCAAATTGAGAAAATGAATCACTAATCGCGGTTTGTCTTACTGGAGGTTAAACTTCATTTTGTTGAAATTGAAAATGCAATTGAAATCCTTCTGTACTATTTTGTATCTGAGGTGGAAGAGGTTTGATTTAAAAGCATAGTTCTGTGGAACTGCTTTGTATTCCGCAAAGATGCTGGTTGGGCTTGGTCCATTGACTGAGGCAGCTCAGTCAACATTTGGTTGTATAAGGTTCAATTGGGGCATCATTTGTATCCTCTTTACTATATGGCTCTGCACTAAGTCTACACTTTTTCTTCCAATTTCTATCTTTACCACACCTGTGACAAGGTTCAGATCTCATCATACCATTGTTAGTATTATTAAAACCTCTATTGCCATTTCAGAAACTTCTTCCACCTCTGGGACCCTGAAACTGCACATTTCCTGAGGCACCATTTCCCTCCTTGCTGAAAGAATACAGTCTATGCTATCTTTCTCTCCTTGGTCGATTTCTTTTTTTAATCACAATAATTACTACAATATTTTGGATAGGCTAAAATCTCGTCAAGTGATTTTGCTTGCCAGCACCTTATACTCTGCTGAATCTGAGTACTCAAGTCTGAACGCAAACCCAACACAAAACCAGACACACCCTTTTAGCTGGGTCTTCCATTCCACTGTATTGCCAGTAAATCTGCATCAAGAGCTCATAATTTTCATTTTGCGTTGTTGTAAGAAATTAGGTTATTGGTTGTGGGGAGGAAAATGCCCCACTAAGCCAACAACAACAATCCTTGTTAGGGTAAACCATAAAAGTCACTAAAATAACCTTTGCTTAACTCTCTGGTAGTTTAGCTCAAAAGCAGTGAGGCTTAACTTACAGGTACTGTGTAAAGTATTTATGCAGCACACAAACAGTAATAAAGTGTAAAAACAACACAAGGAAAATACTAAACCAATTTAGGAATATGGGATACATTTTAATAACTAATATTACACCAAAATGAATTAAATCCTATTAGTAGAACCAGAGTTATGAATTTTTAAAGTTTTAAGTGAAAAATAGCATCAAAAGATCAAAGCACCATCAGCAGGTATCTGGTCACGCATGACCGGGGCAAAGTCAAAAGTTAAGGCTGGCCATGATGGAGCGTGGATCGGATAAAAGAGGGCCTGGTCTTGGCTTACCTTCAAACTTAGAAGAAATCTCAAAGAAAAGTTCCTGAGAAGGTAAAGTTCATCGGGGTAAGGAAACCGGTGGTGTCCGAGGAGGAGGCGTCGTCATCCGAGAGCTGCTGGACAAAGTCGCAGTGAAGATCACTACGTTCGGACTGTGTTACTTTTTTTGAAGTCGAAAATGCAAAGCGGGACGAAGCTGCAGGCAGTAACCAACGAAGGCTTCACAAGGTTGGATACCCTTTCTAAGAGGAGCCGCTGAACATGATTTGCTGCTGTGGAGAGGAATGTAGCGGGAGCTACTAGAAAGTCCGGCTAACGATACACCTCAAGCGTATCGGTGAGCATAGGTCTGGGTCTCCTGTCGATTCTCAGGCCAGGTTTTGGTTGAAACTTTCCTAACTGCCAAGTTTCAGATTTTTGTTGAAGGAAGATCTTTAGCACCACTTCCAAGGGTCCAGGGCTGGGGGGGTACCCCTTGAGGGGGAAGGGAGGGGTCAGGAACCTCCAGGCATAGGCTGGCGCGGGTTCAAGGTCTCTGGAGCTTGTTATGTTGCGGTAGCTCACATAGGAGGCTAGCCAACTATCCCTTGGAGTCACTCTGGTAGTCCTGGGATCAAGCAACAAGGCAGGCCACAAGCAGGAGGACAGTCCCCTGCAGAACATGGGAGTCGTTCTGGGGATCCTCCGCAGGACCAGGAGTGAACTGAAGAGTTGGTCTGAGGGTCCAATATTTATACCTGGTGCCAGTATTTGAAGTGGGGGAAACTTCTAGTCCACCCCCACATCTGGTTCTGGAAAGTTCCTTCCTTCCCCTTTCTTCCCCAAGAGGTCTAGGGTGACAAAAGACTGATGTCAATTTCTTTTCTGAGTGTGCTGGAGGCAGCTCTTTGAAATTTAAGTGGGGCAGGGAACAGCTCTGCCCCTCCCATCCTGGCTGGGTGGCCCATCCTGCCAACACCTACTCTCCCTTTGTCTCCCTCTCTGAGAGGAATACACAAAGGCCAACTGCCAACTTTTCATGAGACCCAGGACACAGGCTGCAGGCACCAAATCGTTAGGACAATAGAATGCCAGATTTCTGAAAGTGGCATTTGCAGACGTGTGACTTAAAATCGGACTTTACCATTAAAGAGGGTTTTAAATTACAATTAGTTTGAGGCCAAACATGACTTTTCTACCTGTTCCCAGTCAAAAGTTAGAACTTATTGAACGTAATAAGGTATTCCAATGTCATTTTATGGGAGTGGTGGACCTTGCAGTAATGAAAAACTAATTTAGGAGTTTTTCACTACCAGTACATGTAAAACTTATAAAGACATTTTGTACCTTTTAAATACAATGCACACTGCCATTTGGGCTGTTTAGGGCCTAAATAAGGTGTGACTTATATGTATTCAATTCAATTAATTTTATTATGGTTTAGAACTCCAAAGAGTTCCACATAAAATGTACAAGGAGAGCTCCAATATACCGAATCATACAGTTCTTAACAACAGAGTAAAATACATTTGAGGACCTAACAATTATAAATTTCGTTATACAGTACAAACTTCATAGCAGCATTAGGCAAAACTAAAAATAACTCCACATGTAATAAAAGTATATGATGTATAAAGTGCAAGTGCGCATATATAGAAACAATTGCACAAATCAATTATAATACAGGGCAAAGTCAGTACAAATGGCTTTATACCATTTAAATACTCTAACAACTTCAACTGTGCAATTCAAAGTGCCCTAAAATACTACTTATAATGTACAGAGTATGTTGCCCAGAGGGGACCATGTTCAACATACTAGAGCTAAACACAATGTAATACTCCTCTATAAAAAACATTAAAAAATTGTTTAAAAAAGCTAAAAATGTAAAACATACTGGTTCAGAGGGTGGAGCCAAAAGGCAGTTCCGGGCCTCCTCTGCCGTAGTGATGTTGAACTTTAAAAACACTGGTCTTGATAAAAGACGTCGTAATGGCTGTAGTGGGGGACAGACAAATAACACATGATTTAGATCCTGCACCCGGTTTCCACACAGGTCACAAAGTCTGTCCTCCCTGGCTAATCCCTCCCACGACCCTGTTATAATTCGCACGGGGAGCAAATTCAACCTTAACAACAGGATAGTTCTATGCACTCCATGGGGAAGGTTCCACATGACATAAGGTTGCGTTTTTTTTATTCATACTACTCCCCACTATTCTGTCATTCCTAGAATGCCCTGAACACAGTACAGTATCTCTTTTGCGACTGACTTCATAAATTGTTTTTTGATTAGAGTTTTCAAGACTTGTTTTGGAATAGGGCTTGCGCCACTATGCCCAATTTCAAATAAGTCTAAGGCTTTCTCATAATTTCTGAAGACAACGCTTTTTCCCTCCAGGCAGGAAAAAATGTCCTGTCTTAGCACAGCCCATATAGAGCTCACATCACTATTCAGTAACGCATTACCCCACCTTAGACATGCTGCCATGGCAAACACGTAAGTCGAGAGGAGCCCGATTTCGAACAGTAGGGCTGCTATGGTGGCTGCGCAAATCAGGTTACAAATTTAGTGCCAAATGCACCCTTCCACCTTCTCAAAAAAGTCCCACTGCTGTTCATCCACTGATTCGCAAGCGTAACTCAGTACAGGCGGGATTTTAATTTTGTCAACTGATAAAACATGTGCAAAATGTCTTTGCTCACAGCATTTACATAGCCTACCAATTGCAGAGGCCTGAGATATTGCCTTACTTCTGCACTGGCCAATGTGATCACTGCTAGAGCACTTGCTTGAAAAAATTCTTCCTAAATACGGGTACAACTTCACTACATCAAGTTTATCTTTACCAAGAAACCAATACATATTTTTCTTAACCCTGCATCCATGAGACCTAAAGAACAAGTTACTTACCTTCGGTAACTATATATCTGTAAGAAACTTTAGTAGTGATAGATTCCTTACCTTAGAATATCCCCAGGCGTCAGACTGGATCCGGAAAATTTTCGGCAGCGGTACCCCTGCACGTTGGTAGGGGCGTCGTGCGGCTCCACGTCCGTCGTTGGCGTCGTGGGCGCTACTTGGATGCCGCCCACGCGCGCTGAGGTCAGTTCTGTACACGACTTTCCGTGCCAGGAACGCAGAGCCATGCAAGATACTGACCACTGGTGCATTGAAACTAGGGCCCTGAAAGGGATGACCTTAACCCTAGAAATCAGTTCGCAGAACGGGGAGGATGGGTGGGGCGGTAAGGAATCTATCACTACTAATGTTTCTTACAGATATATCGTTACCGAAGGTAAGTAACTTGTTCATCTGAAAGAAACACATAGTGATAGATTCCTTACCTTAGAATAGATACTCCAGCAATACCAACCCCGGTGGTGGGTCTGCGAACTAAGATCACACCAGAAAGTCACGGAGAACAGAACGGCCAAAGAAGCTGTCTCTCTGGACTTGGCTGTCTAGGCAATAATGCTTGGTAAACATGTGCAGCGGGGCCCACGTGGCTGCCTGACAGATGTCTTGCAGGGGGACACCATGTCCCAATGCAGTAGTGGCTGCAGTAGCTCTGGTGGAATGAGCACGCAGCCCCACCGGAAGTTCTTTTTTAGCCAAAGAGTAACAGGCTTTGATACATAAGACAACCCAGCGGGAGATGGTTCTCTTATGGACCGCCCGACCTTTCTTGTTGCCAACGTAGCCAACAAAAGGCTGGTCATCCACCCGGAACTGCTGTGTGCGGTTGAGATAAAAAGAAAGCGCACGTTTTGGGTCCAGACGGTGGAGCCTCTCTTCCTCTCTGGAAGGATGCGGAGGCGGAAAAAAGGTGGGCAAGGTAATAGTCTGCCCAATGTGAAAGGCCGTAACCACTTTTGGCAAAAAGGAAGGACGGGGCCTGAGCACAACCTTGTCCGGATGGACTGAAAGGAAAGGAGGCTTACAGGAAAGAGCCTGGAGCTCACTCACGCGCCTGGCGGAAGTGATGGCCACCAGGAAGGCAGTCTTTAACGTCAAAAGACGAAGAGGACAGTTGTGAAGGGGCTCAAAAGGAGCGCACATCAAGTACGTCCGAACTAGATTCAAGTCCCACTGAGGCATCGCGAAAGGAATAGGAGGAAAAAGGTGTGTAATGCCTTTAAGAAACCTATTTACAACAGGGGACTTGAAAAGAGAGGGCTGCTCAGGGAGCCTGAGAAAGGCCGAAATAGCAGAAAGGTAGCCCATGATAGTGACCAGAGCAGAGCCCTGCTGGGCCAAAGAAAGAAGGAACAGTAGAACCTCAGAAAGAGGGGCAGAAAGGGGATCCACAGCCTTTGCTGTGCACCATGCCACAAACTTGTTCCACCGGCAGGCGTATACCACTTTAGTAGAGGGACGCCTAGCTGCCAGAATAACGTCACAAACTTCAGGAGGCAAGTCGAAGGGAATCAACTGCCGCCGCTCAATCTCCACGCAAAGAGGTGGAGGCTGGACAGGTTCGGGTGGAGGACCGTCCCCTGCTGCTGCGACAGAAGATCCTCCCGAAGAGGCAGTCTGATCAGGGGATCCATGCTCATACTGAGTAGCTGGGGATACCATACTCTTCGAGCCCAGTCCGGAGCCACAAGAATGACTTGGGCCCGGTCGCGCCTGATCTTCTTCAGCACTCTGGGCAGAAGTGTTATAGGCAGAAAGGCGTACAACAGACC
Source organism: Calotriton arnoldi (assembly GCA_963921515.1). Classification (NCBI taxonomy): domain Eukaryota; kingdom Metazoa; phylum Chordata; class Amphibia; order Caudata; family Salamandridae; genus Calotriton; species Calotriton arnoldi. The sequence goes on along the minus strand of CAWUFW010008477.1, from coordinate 781,711 downwards.
GCAACTCCACTCGCGATGAAAAGCGTCGCCGAGCGAGTGCCGCCTTGGAAATTCCAACGCGCAGAACTGATGACATTGCGCGTTCTCTTCGCTGGCGAATAGATCTAACCAAGGCTCTCCCCACTGCTGAAAGAGACCTTGCGCCACCTCAGAGTGAAGACGCCATTCGTGATCGAGCATGCACCTGCAGCGGAGTTCGTCCGCCCTGGCGTTCAGAGAACCTGCCAGGTGTTGAACCACCAGGGACATGCCCTGATGTTCCAGCCACGTCCAGAGACGCAGAGCCTCCTGATAGAGGGTCCACGACCCCACCCCGCCTTGTTTGTTGCAGTACCACATGGCGGTGGTGTTGTCTGTGAACACCTGCACTACTCTCCCCTTGACAGAGGGAAGGAATGCCTTCAGTGCAAGCCTGATCGCCCGCAGCTCCAAAAGGTTGATATGGAGCCGGGACTCCGCCGGAGACCAGAGGCCTCTGATCTCCGCCTCTCCCATGTGGCCGCCCCATCCCAGGAGGGACGCGTCCGTCACCACTGTGAACCCCGGTTGGGGAAGGGAGAGGGATCTGCCGTCGACCCAATGGCACCACTGCAATTGTCGTGCAGTGCCCTCCGAGATCTGGACGTGATCGGACAGGTTTCCCTGATGCTGCGCCCACTGGAACTTCAGGTCCCACTGCAGAGCCCGCATACGCCACCTGGCATGATTGACCGGCAGGATGCAGGAGGCCATGAGGCCCAGCAGCCGCAGAGTCACTCTGACCGAAACCCGGGACAAGGGCTGAAAGATGGGAATCAGAGCCCTAATGTCCCGGACTCGCTGTTCGGGAGGATAGACCCGAAACTGCGCCGTGTCCAGAACCACTCCGATAAAGAGGAGCTTCTGGGAGGTAATCAGGTGCGACTTCGGCACATTGATGGAGAACCCCAACAAGTGCAGGAGGTCGGCCGTAGTCTGGAGGTGAGAGACGACTGTCTGGGGCGAGCCCACCTTCAACAACCAGTCGTCGAGATAGGGGAAGACTGAGACCCCTGATCTGCGCAGATGAGCTGCGACCACCGCCATCACCTTGGTGAACACCAGAGGGGCGCTGGTAAGGCCAAAGGGGAGCACAGTAAACTGAAAGTGCTCGTGGCCTACCATGAACCGTAGGTAACGCCTGTGGGCTGGCAGGACGGGGATGTGGAAATAGGCGTCCTGCAAGTCCAGCGCCACCATCCAGTCTTGTGGGTCGAGAGCAGACAAGACCTGAGCTAGAGTGAGCATCTTGAACTTCTCTTTGCGGAGGAAGCGATTGACGTTCCGGAGGTCCAAGATAGGACGCAGGCCTTTGTCCTTCTTGGGCACCACAAAGTAGTGGGAATAACAACCACGACCTACTTCATGCGTCGGAACGCGCTCGATGGCCCCCTTGGCCAAGAGGGCCACAACTTCCTGCTGAAGAAGCGCCAAGTGATCCCCCGACACGCGGTGGTATTGAGGTGGCATGGCTGGGGGTGTAGTCTCGAAGGGGAGGGAGTAGCCCCTTCGGACTATCTCTAAAACCCACCTGTCCGAAGTGATGGTGCGCCAGTGGGGGAGGTGATGGCGGAGCCTGCCGCCCACTGGCGTTTAATGGGCCTGAAAGTTCGGACTAGGAAGGTTTGGAGGCAGAGGTGGCAGGGGTGGTGGTCTGACCCGCCCGCTGGCCCCTTTGTCCGCCACGGCGGAAACCGCGTCCGCGCTGGGATGACTGTTGCACCGGCCTGTGGCTCTGTTGCGAACGCTGCGGGCGCCCCTTCCTGTGCCACGAAAGGAGCGAAAAGCGGAAGGCGGAGGAGGGCGGACTGCAGAGAGTCCCAAGGACTTGGCCGTAGCCCGTGAGTCCTTAAACCGCTCCAACGCGCTGTCCGCTTTGTCGCCAAAGAGGCGACGGCCATCAAAGGGCATGTCCATAAGGGTGTTTTGGACATCCCCTGAAAATCCAGTGGTTCTCAACCAGCCGTGGCGGCGAACCGCCACCGTCGTTGCAATGGATCTGCCCAGTGAGTCGGCGGTGTCTAGACCACAACGGATCATGAACTTGGCTGCGTCTCTCCCCTCTGCAACAGCCTGGGCGAGAGCAGGCCGGGCCTCCTCCGGACACTGAGACAGCACGTTCGCCACCGTATCCCACAGACAGTGGGAATAATGGCCCAAGAGGCATGCGGTGTTCACGGACCGCAGCACAGAGCTGGTGGAAGAGAAAATCTTCTTCCCAAACTGATCCAGCTTCTTGGATTTCCTATCCGGTGGTGCGGAAGGGAAGGCGGTTGGGGAAGCAGAGGCTTGGACAACCAAGCTCTCAGGGGTGGGGTGTTGGGAGAGGAAAATGGGGTCACCCGGAGCCGGGGGATGGCATCGGGCCATGTTCCTATCCACAGGAGCCCCTGTGGTGGGCCTGGACCAAGTGCCGAAAAGAACGTCCGAAAGGGCCTCATTAAAGGGCAGCAGCGGCTCCGCAGAAGTAGCTGCTGGCTGAAGCACCTCTGTCAGGAGGTTAGTCCTGACGGCCACAGTAGGGAGCTGGCGGTGTAGGGCCTCCGCCGCCCTACGCAACACCACTGCATAACTGGCTCCCTCCTCCGTAGCCACGGTAGGAGGAGACAGCATGCCAAGGTCTGGTGAGGTATCCAGACCACTGGCGTCCCCCAAGTCCTCAGCCCAGTCCTGTTCAGACTCGCAGGCTGCAGCGAGAGGGTCATCCGACCCCTCCCAGTCCTTCCCTTGCTCCTCAGGCTGTTCAACAGGCCTAAAATAAGGAGTAGGGACATGGGGATAGAAATCCCCAAACGGCGTCGAAAACGGCATCGACTGACGCCGGACCGACGCGCGTCCACTTCGGGGCTGAATCGGAGGTCGACGTCGTCCCGAGGAGCGGGCGGCGTCAGGATCGGTGCCGGTGGAGTCGACGTCGGTGGAGGCGTAACAAGGTCAACCGGCGTCGACCGGGATCCAGACCTGGATCCAAGGGTGTCCTGCGGCACCGGAGCCGACAGCGACGCCGAGGCCGGAGCCGCCGGTGAGGAAATGCGAGGACACCCAGGAGGGACCGCGGGGCCCGAAGGCGCACCTGCGGGACCCGACGGCCCAAAGAGGCGAGCCATGGCCGACAGGAAGTCCTGTATCTGGGCCGGAGTCGCTGACGACCCCGGGTAGGGCGGATAGTCGGGCGGCGACTCCATGGACTCCGCTGGAGCCGCGGGGGTGGCACCACCCGTACCCTCAGCCGCGTCACGCGACCTGCGAGGGGAAGTCGGAGAACGATGACGTTTCTTCGACTACTTGTGCTTCGTCTTACCTGACCCCGAGTGCAAAGACTTCGATCCCGACGATCGCCGATGGTGACTCCGCGCATGGTCCCTCGACCTCCCTCTGGACCGGGACCTCTCACAGCGCGGAGCTGACTGCCGAGCTTCAAGCAGCTTTCGGGACCGCTCCCGCAAAGACTTCAGCGCCATGGACCGGCAGTCGGGGCACGACTTGGGGTCATGGTCGCGCCCCAGGCAGAAGAGACACACGCGGTGCGGGTCCGTCACCGACATCATCCGATGACAGTCCTCGCAGGACTTAAACCCGGGCATCCCTAACTGCACCAGGAGTCGATATCGACTCGAAAAGGGTGAGAAAAAGATCTAAAAAAACTTAGTCAAAAAAGACTAGGGGTACCGCTCTCTCCGGATCTGCGCTTGCTGGCGCGGAAAAAGAAAGAACTGACGTCAGCGCGCGTGGGCGGCGTCCAAGTAGCGCCCGCGACATCTCGGCGACTACGACGCCAACGACGGACGCGGAGCCGCACGACGCCCCTACCGACGCGCAGGGGTACTGCTGACGAAAACTTTCCGGATCCAGTCTGACGCCTGGGGATATTCTAAGGTAAGGAATCTATCACTATGTGTTTCTTTCAGATAACCATGATTTTACTTTTTGAGATATTTATTTTTGAGAAATGATCGTCGGAGTAATGGCCTAGCTCGTTAAGAAGCCTTTGTAAACCTATTGGAGTTAAATCTAACAGGATGGCATCATCTGCGTAAAGTAGACAGCTCAGTTTCATGGTTTCTAATTTCAGTGGGTCCCCTTTACAGTGCCCCACCCTACTCGTCAAGTCATTAATATAAAGAAAGAAAAGGGGAGGAGCTAGTAAGCAACCTTGCTTCAACCCATTGTGGATTTCCACTTAACTCGACAGGCCCTGGTTGCCGCACTTTAGGACCTGTATCCAAGTTGAGGAATGCAATGCAATGATCAGTCTGAGCAAATGCGCGGGAATCCCCATTGCAGCCAGTTTCCTCCACAGCATCCCCCGGTAAACCCGGTTGAAAGCTGTGGAGGAATCTATAAAGGCAGCGTACGAGGCCATTCCCTTGCTTATTGGATATTTTACAATCAAGGTTTGAGGGAGGTGATGTTATCTAAAGTGCCACTATGCTTACGAAACTCCCCTTGCTCTGCGGGTATGAGGTCATTACCAAAAGCCCAATCATGGAGGTGAAGAAGTATTCTCTTAGCAAACAGTTTTCCGGTCGCATCCAGTAATGCGATCTGCCTGAAGCTGGCAGGGGAAGTTTTAGGGCCCTTTGTATATAATGGAACCACTATGCTTCCTCTCCAAGAGGACGGAATAATCCTGTGGGCATAGCTGTAAGAAAACACCGGATAAAGAAAATGAGCCCATGCCATGACTTCTATGTATTAAAAGGGAAGGTTTTGCCCTGGTAAAAGGTTTATTTTGCCATGTTCAATTGGAAGTTTAAAACTGCACACAGGCTGCAATGGCAGACCAGAGGCATGTTTCGAATGTCTACTTAAATAGATGGCACAATATGTGCTGCTGGCCTACTAGTGGCATTTAAATTACAGGCCCTGGGTATATGTAGTACCACTTTACTAAGGGCTTATAAGTAAATTAAATATGCCGATTGGGTGTAGGCCAATTTCACCATGTTTGAAGGAGAGAGCACAAGCACTCCAACACTGATCAGCTGTGGTAAAGTGCACTAGGTCCTAAAGCAAACAAAAACGAATTTCAGAAAACAGGAGGGGAGAAGGCAAAATGTTTGGGGGTGACCCTGCAGAGAGGGCCAAGTCCAACATCAGGGAACAGAGTGCCAACTTGAGAAGGTGTCTCTGTAATGGATTACCAGTAAAGGAATTTGTCCTACAGAAGGAGCTAGCCTTGAGCTTATCGGGCAGCATCCCGGCAGAGAATGAGCCGTCTGTGAGGTTTGTGAAGGCTATTGCTGCTTTGGAACTGGCAGCTGCTCAGGATAAAGAAACTTGCTGCACATCAACATCAAGGGAGTCGGGGGAAGCTCCATATTATGTTTGAAGGTAAGACTCCTCCGCCTCTGTCTCATCCCCTGTGCTGTGGGAACGTGTGGGTGTTTCCAGTTAGCATCTGTACCTGGGGAAGAGTGTCCTCCTGAAGAACTTACCATTTGACCCTTGCTCCCGGCCATAGTCTTCAGCTTTGTGCTTGATTGTTCTGCACTAGTAGCAAGTGGTACCGTCCCTGTGGGTGCTCGGCTATTAGAAAATCTAGAGTGTGACCAGTAGGCTTTGTGGTACAGGCGCCCACAACTTTTGTTTTAACTGAGGGTATCAAGGTGGACTGGTACCCTGGCCAGCCTCTACACTCCTACAGCTAGCCCGATGCTACGGACTAGTGGGACTCCAGTAACTGTGTTAAGACACCAGGCACCCCTCAGCAGACCCCTGACATAACCAGAGCGGTATCCTCACCAAGGAAGGTGGCCCCTTTTGTTGCTTTGGATGATGGGACAGTGGGTGCACCAGGAACATTTGACTTCATATTAACTGCTGAAAACAAATCACTGCAAAACAGGTATAAGTAACATTGCAAGAGCTTTGAAGAGTAACCCAATGCAACATGGTCTATAAAATGCAATGTTTCTATAGTGCTTAGAGTCTAGGGGCCAGATGTACGACCATTCCAAATTGCGAGTCACAATTTGGAATGTACAACAGTGTCAGAGACACTGATTGCGAATCCCAATGGGGTCGCAAAATGCGAGGCTCATGAATATTAATGAGCTACTCGCAATTTGCGACCCCATTGGGAATGGCTGGCCCTCCCAGGGATGGTGGCCTGCTGGGCTCAGCAGACCTCCATGTCTGGGACTGCTTGTCAATAAAGCATTTTTTTTTTTTTAATGCAGTCCGTTTTCCTTAAAGGAAAACGGGATGCAATTAAAAAAAAAAATGAAACGCTTCGCTTTCATTTTTTAAGGGCAGGTAGTGGTCCCTGGGACCACTGCCTGCCCTTAAAAAATATTTTTAGAGCCAGTCACAAAGGGGAAGGGGTCCCCTGGGGACCCCTTCCCATTAGCAACTCCATTACCACCCTCTTGAAGAGGGCGGTAAATTGCGAGTGTTTTGCGACTGCAATTGCGGTCGCAAAACATTCATACATGGCTAGAGACTCGCTATTAGAAAGGGAACGCCCCTTCCTAATAGCGAGTCGCAAAACACTACTTTGCGAGTCGCAATTTTTTGCGACTCGCAAAATAGTGTTTGTACATGGCCATGTAGGTTTTTGCGTGTGCTAAAGGGTTGCAAACCCGTTTGCGCACGCATAAACTGGTCGTACATCTGGCCCTAGGTGCTATAATACTGTTTGGAGGTGAGAACTGTGGCTCAGAGGGTTGAAGAGACTTCTGGTTTTCACTGTGTATCTTAGTTTAATTTGTTGTATGTTTTCCTTGTGTGTATTGAATTACTTTTCTTTTAGAAAGTAAAGTTCTAACTGGACATTGATCTTACTAGCCTGAGAGAGGCACGTGCTGTAGAGGAGTACTCAGTTATCCAGTTTGGGGTTCAGTAGTACTGGAGCCCAGTAATCCCAGACACCCCTCGTGGCCCAGGAAACCAGCCGTCATGCTGCGTAAATCCAAACTATTCTTACGCCTTGAACACTTTTTCCTCAAACAGCCAACATAATTTTCACCATCATTAATGTACAAGTAATTACTTCTGCATAGCAAGTTTGGTAGAATATCAGGCTAACAGTGTTGAGAATTTTTTTCTTTGAAGAAGCCCGTTTTGAAATGGTGCTGAAAAGCTAACTTTAAAATATATGTTTTAAACTATGAAATCCATCATTGTTCAGCAACCTTCACTTCATTAAACACGAGCAATTGAGTAGGCTAATCAAAATTTGGATAACTGACGTACCAATGGACACGGAGACGATGGACGCCTGACTGCACTCGGGAGGCGGTACATCGCTCGCTACAGGATTCTTCATACTTTTACTACGTTATTTCTTGTTGCAACTAACAAACGAACTTTGGAATTTGTGGACACGACAACATACCATCTAAGCAAATGCCTGAATATTACAGCCCTGAAGAAGTCGTAGGGTGACTAACCCTGAAGACGAAACACGTGTTGGCTGGTGTGAGGCTGAAACGTATACTCAAATAAAATGAAGATCTGATGACAAGAGGACAACAACTTGATTACTTTCTTTCTTTATTTGGACACTAACGGTGTATGTGCTCAGGGCGTCAGTTCTTTTTGCGTATCCCTGGGGATGAAGGGTTGACATCCCTATCCTTGGAGAACTACGGATAGTTGAGATCAAGGGCATGTGGGTACAATGCATTCTTGCGCCTGAATTACCTCACTCACCCATTTAGCTTCTGAAAATTTGGAGAATGCCCAAGTATGACTATCACTGTTTCATAACATTTAAGTGTCTGTTTATACAGAGGATAAATATCAGGTAACTATGGTGTAATAATGCCACTGGAGGTCTTTGTGAGGTGATAAACAAACAGCCAGGCAAGAAAACGTTTCTAAATGTCACTAGAACACTGCAACAGGTTACCTCTTATAAATTTTGAATACTAAATGTCATGAAACAATAGAATGTGTATTGAAAAGTGTACTATAGATTTCTGGGCTTCTCATTGGTTGAAATCTTTAATTTGAGGGGGATTATGTAATTTATGTGAATTGTGGAAAATAATTATTGGGTACAGGATCACTCCCATAAGTTTGGCTTTGAAGCCAAGATCATTTGTGGTGCTATGTGTAATGTCATATGTGAGGTCTTGAGCAGTTCATGACACGAGTGGGAGCTAAGTTTGCTTAACTACTTTAACTGATGAATTTCTAATTTGATAGGTTTTGTGTCAGGAACACTGTGTAATGACAACTCTGTTTTTGTTAGATTACTTTCAGGGGTGTAGCTTTTGGGGAGTTTTGGGGGTGTTACACCCCCCCCCCCCCAAGTAAATGTATTTTCTGGTAAATAGTTGGGTCCTGGTGCTTTCAGTCGGGGATGGTGAGGTGTCTGTCACATTTTACCAGGAATCCATACGCGCCGATAAAACGCATACACACTCTCTCCCTCTCTGTCCTAAAAGTCTTCAAAAATGTTGCTTATTTTACAAAATATTGTGTTTTCTCTCATTTTGTGCCTGTACCAATCCGCGTTCGTCTCCCTTTCCACTGTCCCTTTAGCCCCTCTCATGCACCCTACTTGTTGTAATATGTATTTTAATATTATATTCCAGTGTGATTATTGGAAAATCTGAACCCCCCCCCCAATTTTACTGAGCAAGCTACGCCCCTGGTTACATTGTCCAAATGCTTCCAACATAATCTTAACGGAACCTTAACTAAGGCCAAAGAACCAACAGTGCAAGACCTTCTGCAGTGTACAGCAGGTCCCTACTGAAGGATGCAGGCTTTGGAAACACCAGCACCATTTCCTCATGCTCATGGCTCTACTGTGCATGGCCTTTGTCCATGAATGTTAGCAAGGGGCCAAAGCATTTGGCTATACCAAATTCCTTGTCCACATGCAAAGCTTTGGCTGTTTGCAGTTGCTTTTGTGTTCCGGGCCTGGCTTTTGGTTTTTCCTAGCCCTCCGTCCTCGTGGTTGTGAGCAGTAGCTACAGGGGCACCGGCAGTGGGTAATGTGCGTGCAGTGGGACCCACTCTCAGCGAGTAACCACTGCACACAGCCATACTCATGCGCAATGGGTTTATGGGGGCAAGAACTGAGCTCAGGGTGTGGTGGAGATCTTTGGGCCACTGCGTATGGCTAAAGATGCTTGGCCATACTGAAAAAACTGCAGAGTAAACAGCTTGGATCCGGGATTTTTCATACAAATTATCTGTAGCTGAAACACAGCCTCTATGAAAACAAACTTTTCTAAGGTGCATAAAGTTCTCTTATACACAAAATTGAACCAAACATATTTCTGATTGTTGGTTTTAGGTTTCAGAGTAAGGTTCAAGGGTTCTCTTCCTGGACGTAATTGCCTTAAATCCACTGTTGGGGAGGCTATTCTCGAGGTATTGAACCTTTTATACCTCAATTTCTAAGCATTCCGTGGGTATGAGAATACCTCCTCCTCCATTTCACCATGTTCCTTCATTCACAGATATCATTCTCAGTTCCACGCAGTAATTTCCAATGTATTCATTTATTTATGTATTTTTTGTATTTTCATAAATCCATTATTCATTGTAAAGTGAGGTACAGTAAAAGATCTTGAACAGCCGACACGTGTTGTCAATCAGACCAGGGCTTTCTCAAGGCTTAGACGATAATGACATCAGGATATTCAGATCAATCTTGTGGCACAAAGAAAGTTCTGCATTTATAATGTTACTGCTGTCTGTAAAACATTGATATAAGCAAGTCGATGTCGGCTGTTCAAGCTCTTTTATTGTACCTCACAATGAATAATGGATTTATGAATATACAAAAAATACATAAATAAATGAATACATTGGAAATTACTGCGTGGAACTGAGAATGATATCTGTGAATGAAGGAACATGGTGAAATGGAGGAGGAGGTGTTTTCATACCCACGGAATATTTCTGATTGTTGTCTACCCTTTAACCTCTTGCATTTTTATGGCCCACACCGATGCAGAATCCTGAAACCAGGACATTAATATTTTAAATACAGTGATCAAGACCCTCAGATAGATAGCAAAGTGATTCAGAGACTAATGTTTACCGAAACGTATTAGACCGGATTCATATTTCTGAGGTTGACACTAATGGATTATTCTTTGATCAAAACCGAGACGGAAATGAGCACCGAGCCTTGTAACTGGGGTTTACTTGAAAGCAACGGGGCGGGTCCTGTAGCAGTAGCAATTAAGGTAACATTTCTTCAGTTTCCAGTTGCCTCTCTAATTCTTCGAGTAAATTGTAGCAGCCGCTAAAATCTCTATGCATTAACAATATGCGGAATCTACTTTAAATAGCTCAAATGTCGAGGAAAATCGCAATAGTGTATTCAGAGTAACAAACACTAACAAATTTGCCACAAATGTACTCGTGCAATCACGAATCTTTTCACAATCTGAGATAAATTATGAGACAGGGGCTCTGCCTTTTGTCATCGAGTGTTGCAGAGTCTTCATAGCGTCTGAAAAGCGGAGCACGTGCCAGAAGGCACCCTTCCCTGGCGATTAGGAAGGTCTGTACGTGCCCCACACAGACAGATGGCGGTGTATCGGCGGAGGGAGCGGTGCTGATCTGCTGCGGAGCACGTACAGTGGGCGGTGCAAGCGACGCCGAAAGCTTGTAAGTGGGAGCTGGGGCTGGACGCATCACTTGTTCGAACAACTGAGGACCAAAGACCGCCGCTGCAGAAGGGGACAATCACCGACCGAACACACGGCTCAGGATGAGGACGGTAAGATCACAACTGCACGCGAGCAGAGCTGACCCAACAGGGCGGATGCCGAGCTACCCTTGTGCAGCCCATTTTAAAACTCATTGTCGATATGTGCATCCAAACACCTGCTGAGTGTTGCTTTTTAGCTGCGGAGTGTAGGCACAAACTAGTGCCAGAATTCGGCAGTTCGAGTGCAGCCTTATTTTCTAGTCATCCTTGGTCACTTGGCCATGTTTCGCCAGACAACTATGCTGATCCAGGGCAGTATTGACCGGGACAGCGCCCTGGGCGGAAAGAAAAAATGGTGTTTGTTGTGGGGGGCAGCGGGTTGTTGCGGTGTGACGGCAGGAGGTGTGAGGGAGATGGGAAAAGGGCAGGGGTTGATGGGATGCTAACAATTACGCTGAGGTACATTAAGGGCTGATGACAGAGTCTTTAATGGGGCCTGAATTGAGACCAAGTGGGATAGACGAGCTGCTGCTTGCATGATGACATTAAGTCAAGCAGCTTTCTGCAGCGCTCCTCGGAATATTAGCGCCCCGGGCCTGGGCCCAGTTCGCCCATGTCCGGCCCTGCTAGTCACACGCAATAAGTCACTTGCGCCCACCAGAAAACCACTATTGCGGTATACCATCGCTCACCAGCCAGAAATCTGCATCGTGCCAAGCACATTTATACGGCGCTCTAGTACCACCATTGGCTGCAACGGCGCTCTAGTACCACAGTTAGCTGCTGCCCTATGCATGGTATTAGACACCTGCTGCCTGGTACCTAAAGCGTGATCCCTACTGCCAGACATCTGAAGTAGCGAGGCACCTGCAAACACCTACAACCAGACATCGTGGCTCTGCCGCCTGGCACGTAGCGACGTTTAAAGGGAGGCACTTGATTCCAGGCAAGCGATAACGACTGACAAGTCAAACGCCAGCTATCACTAGCCTCTCCATCTGCGGCATGGCATCGTTTCTCTCTGGAAGGCATCACTGCATCCTTGTCATGGGTACGGTCAGTGTTAGGAGACCGCGTGGTGTTTCGCGTTTTACCGTGTTGCCCCCACCTCTCGGCCTTGAACAGATAAGGGAAGAACCAGTCATGCGGCGAAACGGAGTGCTTCACTAAAGCCTGTTCTTTTAGCTGGGTTAAAATACCTTTGTGACTAATGCTGTTCGGTTTAGGGACATTTAAAATCAAATTTAGAGAGATCTGGGCTCACTGCAAAGGTGAGGACATGATTGAACTGTACATGATGGCAAAAAATACCGCTACCAATGAGAGAATACCCCGTTGCATGTTTATTTGCCTCCATATTCTCCAAAATATTTGTTTTCTAGGTTAAAATCCGAATTGACCAGTTAAAAATAGATACTACTGCATCCGGTTGGTGTTCAAGGGGTTTTAGGCATTGGACTATGTATACTAAGCCAAAAAAATGACATTTTATAAGTTTTGTTTGAAGCAGTGTGTTCATCAGAGCTTTAAAGCTCAAAAAATCTGCAACTGATGCCAACAAACAATTTCTCACTGGTGAATTAAAATTTCTAACAGTGTTAGCTAAGTTAATGTGGTTGACACCGAGCACAGTTTGTTTTGCTAATACATTACGCAAGGGTTACAGTTCTGTCCACGAGTTTATAGCTTACCAGGTTTTGCCTAAAGACAACTTAAGAGTTTTTGTTGCTGAAAGACCTTTTGTGTATAGTATCAATACTTACAGTGGGCCTTGGGTGAGCTTATTATTTGTCAACGCATTAGCTTGCATATTATTCAATGGCTTTCCTTTCTCGGTTTGTCTCTCCACAGGACCACAGCTTCTTTACCATCCACTTGATTTGGAGGGAATGTACCCTTCCACTGCTTAAATTCAGGGAATTACCTTTTTTAGCCCTTGCATTAGCCAAGACCTTTTGATTATACAAAAATTCTACATATATTTACTTGTAGGGGCTTTCACCCAGCCCTCTTCCTCCACTGCTTTGTTGAGTCATTTACCACTAAAGCTTGGGGCAGTGGGTAAGCCCACTGCAGTCATTGTCCGACTTCACAGTGAGTGACAACATTCTTTTCTTTTACAAGGAACACATCCACATAAAGTAGTTCCATTGGGTGCCAGGAACAATTATGGCAATATGTGTTTTTGAGGCCCAAAACATACATTTGCTTTGGGCCACTGTTTCTTTTTCATGTTGCCTAGAGCCCAGCAGATTCTCTAACAAAGTTTTACCATAACCAAAGCAAAACAAAAGAAGCACTGTCAAAGCCAAAAGTCCGATAGCCAACACCAGACATTTTGGCTTTGCCAGTAGAGGAAACCGCATTTACAACATGGGCACAACCACGCGTTACCACGCATATGCCTTTATCTCGCATATGCGTGATAAAGACAGTCCGCGCTCTAGATTCAGAGCGGATAGGCAGGGACAATGGAAGGAGGAACGGGAAGAATCGCGACGGGAAGGATCGAGACAGGGCTTGGTAAGTATGGCTGGGTTTTAGGACTCAGGGCAGGGGGGGTGGTAGGGTAGTTTTTAGGGCTGGCGGCCAGTTTTGGGGCGGGGGCTGAGGTAGGGGTAGTTTTTAGTGCTGGGGCGGGTTTTAGGACTCAGGGCAGGTGGGTTTGGGCAGTTTTTAGGGCTGGGGTCCAGTTTTAGGGCTCAGGGCAAGGGGGCTGGGGTCGTTTTTACGGCTCGGGGCGGGCGTCAGTGTAGGTTTTAGGGCGGGGTCGTTTGCAGGGCTGGGGGCCGGGATGTAATATTTACCACGCATATGCCTTTACAACAAAATTCGTGGTAAAGGCATGCGTGGTAAAGACGCAGTTGTATTAAAGACCGCATTGTTAAGGCATGCAATATAATTGCATGTGTGGTTCATCATAGAACCTGGCAGTAGTTGTTTCTTTTGTTTTCAGAACTCCATGCTAGTGCCTGTGTTTTTCTTGCTCGGTCCTCCTCTCCCACATGTGCTGCTTCTCCCTTCACATTCCTCTGCTCTCCCACCTCCCAAGCTCGTCCATTGCTTTCTTCACCCATCCATGTACCACTTACTTATTTAATATCCCACCTGGAGGTTACAAGTTCCAGGGCTGTGAAAAGCAGTGACTAGGTCAGTCACTTCTTCAAACAACTCTCTGAGTATAAACGTGAATCCAAGAAGCGTAAACTCTAGCTTTAATTCTTTTGAGGAGTAATCAGCACATCATATTAAACACCAGTAAACCATTTAGTTTTGTGTGCTATTCATATGGTAATTTTAGTGAATTGTAAAATTCACCTAGATCTGCAGTACATTATGAATATTGTGAATTAGGGAAACCTTTAGCTTGCCTACATAGAAGACAGACTGTATCAGTATATTGACTAACATCTGCTGCCTCTCCTTGTTCTGTACATATTAGCTTTTGTGGAAAATTATAAGTATTTGTGGAGTGTTAAGGAAGGTAGAAAGCAATGGAGGCCCGGATAAAGGCAAACGCTACAATTCAGGATTGTTTACAATGAAGCTTTAATCTCAATAGGTGGTGAATCCTATTGAATGGAGACATAGGAGCAGATTTACTATGATTTGTTGTGGGATGGCACCACTTTTGTGGCGCAACCTCAACACAGAATCATTTTTAATATTTACTAAGCCATGCACAGCCACTTTTTGTGGCTTAGTAAATACAAAGTAACGGAAGGCAGTGCATAGCGTTACCTTGGGTTGGGAAGTTGTTCCACAGGTGGAGCATGGGTTTTCCAATGGATTTTGGCACATTCCCAGATTTACAAAGACTTGTAAATCTGGGTATGCGTCAGAATGCTACGCCTTCCCCAGTGATGCATAACGAGGAGAAATATCGTTATTTCTCCTTGTTATTGCCACTTCCCACATGTGCTGCATTTTGCACCACACTTGAAAGAGGAAAACGCCATTAAGGATTGTTTTCATGCAATCATGCCTGTAACTCAGATACCCTTGTTGGTGCCAGTGCTAGGAGGCACAGAAACGCGCCATATCTTAGTTGATATGATGCATTTCTGTTGTCTCCCTTTTACACAATGCGGGGACTTTGCTTGCTGCCCTGCTTTGTGTGGAAAAATGAGTAAATCTACCTGTATTGTTTTTTGAAATGGTGGTTCTTGAGTTCCTTCCTGAATAGCAGTAGAGTTTTGGAACTCCTGATGTTTGTGGTAAGTTGATTCAGGGTACACAGATGAATATGATTAACAAATGACTCATGATTGTGCAGAATGTACACATTGGCTTGTAAACCTTTGGTGCAATATTGTCTTGGTAGAATGTTTAGGCCCGAAGTGCTGTCAAACTGTAGATTCCACTATAAGGTGCAGCAAGAGTGAACCACCAGGGTAGTTGCCACCATCTGCATCACATTCCAGTCAACTATGTATTTCTATACCGATTTATGCAACAGTTAATTGACTTAACCACTGACACGAGTATCGAGCTATATCCCTCTTAGCCACCACCAACCCCAGATTGGCCAACGTGAGTATGTTACGTGGTAGGTCTACCTCCGTAAGGGTTCCCAATAGGACATACCTAGCTTCTAACTCAAGTTGAGCTTCCAATATATTGTTAAGTTCCCTCAGTATCTTGGTCCAATATGTTTTAATCAGGCTGCACTCCCACAGGGTGTGTATGAATGTGTGGCATCTAAGACACTCCGGGGCGTCCGCTCTTCCCATGCTGTGTAGTCTGGCTCTGTCAAAGTAGGTCCTGTGTAGGATTTTGTATTGTATAAGGCAGTGTCTTTGTTTTATTGCCACTTCGCGTGGGTGCATAAGGGCGGCTTCCCAGTCAATGTCTTCCATTGGGCCTGTGGTGAGTTCCCATTTAGCTCGAAGCTGACCTAGTTTGTCGGGCATGTTGTTGATTAGTGTTCTGTATGTCAGTGAGATGGCCTTGGTAGGAATCTCCTCTTGTAAAAGTCTGCCCTCTAAGGGGGAATATTCCGGTAGAGTCGCATCGAACCCCTTCGCCCGCCAGGCATGTCGCAGTCTAAGATAAGCATAGGTTTGGGTGTCATGTAACTGGTATGTTGCTTGAAGTGTGCTGAATGGCACCAGAGTGCCTTTCTCTTTGACATCTCTGAGTTTGGAGATCCCTTTCAAATCCCACTGCCGAAAGCCTCTCAGTTTTCCGATCTCAGATAATCTCGCTCCCTCCCACAAAGGGGTCTCCCTCGTAGGTTTCATGTCCCACTTCATTTGCTTTTCAGTACTTTTCCATGCTTCCAGCACCCTCTGGGTGGCTGGCAAGAGAAGACTACTACCCTTGCCTCCATAGATATAGTGTAGTTGCGTGCGGTCTCGGAATTGAAGTCTTTCCAGTACATATGTGGGATGGTCCCTTGCGGCGTGGTTCCATTCATTAATTACAATG
Source organism: Calotriton arnoldi (assembly GCA_963921515.1). Classification (NCBI taxonomy): domain Eukaryota; kingdom Metazoa; phylum Chordata; class Amphibia; order Caudata; family Salamandridae; genus Calotriton; species Calotriton arnoldi. The sequence continues at coordinate 765,636 of CAWUFW010008477.1, read as the reverse complement.
AGATGGGGCGCTCTAAAATAGGCTCTAATATCAGGTAGGGCCAAACCCTCATTATATGGGTTCCGCTGCAGCGTTTGTAACGCTATTCTTGGATGGGCCCCATCCCACAGGAGTAGACGTAACTCGTTAAGGGTTGCAAAGACGGTCTCTGGTATCTTACAGTAAGTGTTTTGCAATACGTAAAGTAGCTGGGGGAGTGTGACCATCTTGTACATAGCAGCCCTGCCCATGATTGTCAGAGGGAGTTTCCTCCATCTCTTGACAGCTTCCTGAAAATTTAAGAGGAGTCGTTTGATTTATGCTCCAAACTGGTTGCGACGTCGGTGGTGATATAGAGCCCAAGGTATGTGAACCCCTCCGATGACATCCATAGGCGGCTCGGGTAATCCCGGGGTTCTATGACGCCTCCCTCTTTTTTATTTTTATTTTAAGAACTGTCTGTTAACCAATAACTAGGTCAAGTAAATTAGAGACAAGGCAACATCCAAGGCGTGTTCTTGGAAAGGTTTATCAGTGAATAAATGAATCAATTTGTTCACTAATTACCTTTTAAAAAAAAAATCATACCTTTTTTTCTTGTTGAAACGTTTTTAAAAAAAATCTATAGCTGCCCAGTTGAGACGCGGTTTGCCCTGTAATTAAATAGTTGTTGGTAGTGTGGCAATGGGTTGGCCCTCCTACAGGGCGCTCGAATCAGTTACTAATCACGTGACCCTCAACCTTGGCCAGTGTGTGTCTTCATACCTATCCTTAGCTTCAGATATATTTTCTAGAGAATGTGTCAATTTGTATTTCTCGAGTTTTCAGATTTTACAAGTGATAATCAAGGTGTCTTTTTTGAGTGAGAAGAATGTACACACTAACCAACAGACGCAGATTTAGAATATTATTGGAGGCAGTTTTTCACTCAGCTGTGTAAACAAAATATTCCCTACACATAAAAACTTGCTTGGCTGCACCAGACACTATCTGTGTATGTATATACACACTACTATATATATATATATTTTTTTTTTTTACTGAAAAAACCACAGGTATCTGGGACGTTATAGTTAGTTGGACATTTCACTCGTACAAAACCAGAGAAATTCGGCCGTTATAGTTAGTAGAGATAACTATAACTCACGCCCCCGCAATGCACTGCTGATGACGTCACATTTTACATCATTCATGACATGGTCAGTGACATCACTGATGACATCTCAAATGACCACTGATGACATCATCCAGTGACTGTGTTTCTGTAAAGTTTAAATATGTTTTATTTATATATATATATATATATATATATATATATATATATATATATATATATATATATAGGCCAAGGTGTATTGAAGAATGAGTGGGTGTATGACTGTCTGAATGGATGATTTAATAGGTGTGTGACTGACTGTATAAGTGAGTGATTAAACGTGTCTTACTGAATGCATGGGTTAGTTACTAAACTGTGTAAATGTCTGTATCAGTCTGTTAGTTGGTGTGTAAGTGGCTGCACGGTTTGGTGAGTAGCTACATGCGTGTCTATATGGGTTATTGATTGGTTGTCTGAGTATCTGTATGGGTGCCTGGGTGGGTGGGGGGTGTGTGACTGTGCATAGATGTGTGAGTGTGAAATTCACTGGGTGTATGGGTTCAAGAGTGCATCTGTGAAGGGCTGTATGGGTGAGTGTGTGTATGGGTGTTGGTGAGTGAATGGATGTCTCAGTGGTACATGTGTGAGTAACTACATATGTGAAAGGCAGTATATGTGAGTGTTGGAGTATATAAATCACTATATGTGAGTGATTGTGAGAGTGGCTGTATGGATGAGTGTGTGCTTGTATCAGTGATTGTATAAGAGAGTAAGTATGTGTTAGTATCTGTATGAATAAGTGAGGCGGTGTGTGTATAACTGTATAGGTGAGTAAATGGGAGTGTGAATGATTCTTTGCATGATTGACTAGATGTGTGAGTAACTCTATGGATGAGTGGCGATGTGTGAGTGTCTGTATAGGTGTATGAGTGCAAATGATAGTGCTGTATTGATAAGTGACTGCATGTATGAGTGACTGTATGGGTGAATGAGTGGACGTGTGTGTAGACCTAGGAATCAGTGAGTGGGTATATAGTAACCGGTATTGGTGTGTCTATGGTTTCGAAAATGGTAGTCTGTATTTTAGAGTGGGAGTATCAAAGGTTATATTAGGGTGTGAGGAGGTGCATCAGATTATCACATGGATGATGTCATCAGTGATGTCATTTGAGATGTCATCAGTAATGTCACTGACCATGTCATGAATAATGTAATATGTGACGTCATCAGCAGTGCATTGTGGGGCGCGAGTTATAGTTATCTCTACTAACTATAACGGCCGAATTTCTCTGGTTTTGTACGAGTGAAATATCCAACTAACTATAACGTACCTGATACCTGTGGGCTTTTCAGTGAATTTCTAAGGTTTTTTTAATGCTAATTTCTAACTATAACATAGCAAGAGAGGAACAGAAAGAGGCAGGCAAGAGAAGTGCAGAAAGAGGCAAGAGAAGTGCAGAAAGAGGCAAGAGAAGTGCAGAAAGAGGCAAGAGAAGTGCAGAAAGAGGCAAGAGAAGTGCAGAAAGAGGCAAGAGAAGTGCTGAAAGAAGCATGAGCAGTTCACAAAGAACCAACAGAGGTGCAGAAGGAGGCAACAGAGGTGCAGAAGGAGGCAACAGAGGTGCAGAAGGAAGAGGAGTGCAGAAAGAAGGAAGAGTAGTGCAGAAACAAGCAACAGAGGTGCTGAAAGTTACGAGGGGTGCAGAAAGAAGGAAGAGAAGTGCAGAAAGAAGACATTTGACATATGAGCAAAATATTCATAGTTCAAGTTATGTCAGGGTGGGTCTGTAAAATATTCATAGTTCAAGTTATGTCAGGGTGGGTCTGTGAATTAAATGCTCCTCACCCATCGTCTGCAGTGATCGGAGGGTCAATCAATCCAAAATTAGTTTATTTCGACAAATAGTCTTCAAACTTCGTAAAACACAATAAAACACAAATTGCTTTAAAATTCTCAAAAGAGAACCAATTATTACAGAATCATCATAATACATTGAATAGAACTATTATTGCCACATCCTCTTAATTAAATAAAAAAATGTTATAAATAATTTATATACCCATCCGTTTGGCACATCTATAGTCCAAGAGCTAAAATTCTACCTAAAATATTTAAAATTATACAAATTTTAAAATTGCCATATTTTTCGCTGCACCGTTCAATCCTCCTTCCCTATTACATAAACAATCTTTTAAAAGCCTGAATAAACTTTGCCACTGCTATTGCAATATCTCGATGCTGCATCCCCGTGAGGAGCTCAATCGCTTCCATACGTGACCTAATACCATACTTTATGAAAATTGGTCGTAAAAACAGTTTTCGCTGAGCTAGCAATTTTTGACAATCCATTAAAATATGTAAACAATTGCATTTCCTGCCCCGCCTGCAATTACATCTGCCATCGGGTTGCATCAGTTCCCTTTTATTTTATCATTTGTACGGGCCAGGTTAATACCAACTCTCATCCTTAATATTTCCATTCTGAGCCATTGATTTGGTAAAATGTCTAGATAGGGATACCAATTTTCTCCCCTCCAGCTATTCATCATAAATTGCACGGACTCTTTACCTTTTAGATACTCCATATCAACAAATCTAGATTTTTCCTTTCCTAAGGATTTGATTACATTTTTTGGTCCATCAATGTGCAAGAGCTGAGGATCAATTTTCACCTGCAAATTGTCACAGATGGAGAGGAGTTTCTTTCTCGTTGCTTTCGCCCACCTCAATTCACTCTGCTGAATTTCCTTCATACACCATCGTGATACTTTCTCATCATCTCCTGTCCCCAGCCGTTTCCAAAATCTGAGTAAACTCACTTGGGCCTGTACGTTCCATGATGACGTGTCTAGCTCCAACCTAATTGCCTGTATCATCGATGAGCTTGGCAATGACAGCATGGCTTTTAGACATTTCCCTTCCTCCCTGTCCCAGGTGTTTTTTCCATCTATACATAAAATTTCTGCTCCGTACTGAAATTGTGGGGGGATCATTGCGTTATAGAGGGTCAGTGTCCTAATTTCATCAAGGTCAACTCAGCCTTCTGAGGTCGGTAAATTGTGCATGTAGCACCTGCTTCGGCATATGAGGCGCTATACAAAGAAAACAAGTTAAGTTTACCGCTCCCCCATGTACTTAAGTTTTAAAATGCAGTTCCTCGCCCTTGAAGTGCTAAAGAAAAACTAGACCTGGGCGGAATTTTAATTACCGGAGTAAAGAGAGTAGTTTCGGTAATTCCGCATTAATCTTGGATGCGGAATTACCATTAATAAGGCGATTACTCCTGCTTGGGTGATTAAGAGGAATTTTGGGGGGAAATCGCACAGTAAAAGCACATTAGTGTTCTGCTTCATTTGGCTCTATTTCTTGGCACAAAATGCATCCTCGCGCCCATTTTTTTGCTAAGAAATAGCTTTAAATGCAGAAGTACTCTTCTGTAATTATGCGGAATCTCACACAATTCTTAGGTGATTTTGTGTGATTACACTGCACTGAATAACACGCGTTACGCCCACCCTTTGAAAAAGCTCCTTTTTGGGACCTCTCAAACCTTGGCACATTTAGGCTTATGCTTTCTTCTCCAAGTGCAGAGACGTCTGAAGCCTCACCCATTGTGCGTGAGTCTCACACCTTTGAGCACCTCACTGTGGACTTCCATCCTTTTTAATAGAATATCAACCCACTTTGCCAGCATCCATGCAGTTTATTTCTTGTGTAGTCTGTGGCCGGAATCTGTGTGATTGCCACCTACACCCTGAGGCGTCTGGGAGGTTGGGCCCAGCTGCCACCCTACAATCTTACTCCTAACTCACGCTTTGGAAGTGTTTTGAAGAATGGAGACCACGGAATGTGGAATTGTAATAGTAACATTTTGAGGGAAGAGCGGACAGGAGGTACCGGGAGCTTTTGGTGGGGAGTGGGCTGAGAGAGTGGGGAATGGGTAGTTAGTGGATGGAGTATGGGCAGGAGATTGGAGAATGGACAGGAGATGTGGGAATGGGCAGGAGAGTGGAGAATGGGCAGGAGAGTGGAGAATGGGTAGGAGGGTAGATAATGGGCAGGTACTGAAATAGAGGCAAAAAGTAGAAATAAGTGTCAGAGTGGAGAACGGGCAGGAGAGGGGCGACTGGGCAGGAGAGGGGCGACTGGGCAGGAGAGGGGCGACTGGGCAGGAGAGGGGCGACTGGGCAGGAGGGTAGATAATGTGCAGGTTCTGGAATAGAGACAAAAAGTAGAAATGGGCAGGAGAGGGGTGAATGGATAGGAGAGGTGAATGGGCAGGAGAGCAGTGAATGGGCAAGAGAGCAGTGAATTGGGCAAGAGAGCAGTGAATTGGGCAAGAGAGCAGTGAATTGGGCAGGAGAGCAGTGAATTGGGCAGGAGAGCAGTGAATTGGGCAGGAGAGCAGTGAATTGGGCAGGAGAGCAGTGAATTGGGCAGGAGAGCGGTGAATTGGGCAGGAGAGCGGTGAATTGGGCAGGAGAGCGGTGAATTGGGCAGGAGAGCGGTGAATTGGGCAGGAGAGCGGTGAATGGGCAGGAGAGCGGTGAATGGGCAGGAGAGCGGTGAATGGGCAGGAGAGCGGTGAATGGGCAGGAGAGCGGTGAATGGGCAGGAGAGCGGTGAATGGGCAGGAGAGCGGTGAATGGGCAGGAGAGCGGTGAATGGGCAGGAGAGCGGTGAATGGGCAGGAGAGCGGTGAATGGGCAGGAGAGCGGTGAATGGGCAGGAGAGCGGTGAATGGGCAGGAGAGCGGTGAATGGGCAGGAGAGCGGTGAATGGGCAGGAGAGCGGTGAATGGGCAGGAGAGCGGTGAATGGGCAGGAGAGCGGTGAATGGGCAGAAGAGCGGTGAATGGGCAGGAGAGGTGAATGGGCAGGAGAGGGTGAATGGGCAGGAGAGAGGTGAATGGGCAGGAGAGAGGTGAATGGGCAGGAGAGAGGTGAATGGGCGGGAGAGAGGTGAATGGGCGGGAGAGACGTGAATGGGCGGGAGAGAGGTGAATGGGCGGGAGAGAGGTGAATGGGCGGGAGAGAGGTGAATGGGCGGGAGAGGGGTGATGGGTGGGAGAGGGGTGATGGGCGGGAGAGGGGTGATGGGCGGGAGAGGGGTGATGGGCGGGAGAGGGGTGAGGGGTGATGGGCGGGAGAGGGGTGATGGGCGGGAGAGGGGTGACTGGGCGGGAGAGGGGTGACTGGGCGGGGTGACTGGGCGGGGTGACTGGGCGGGGTGACTGGGCGGGGTGACTGGGCGGGGTGACTGGGCGGGGTGACTGGGCGGGGTGACTGGGCGGGGTGACTGGGCAGGAGAGGGGTGACTGGGCGGGGTGACTGGGCGGGGTGACTGGGCGGGGAGAGGGGTGACTGGGCGGGAGAGGGGTGACTGGGCGGGAGAGGGGTGATGGGCGGGAGAGGGGTGACTGGGCGGGAGAGGGGTGACTGGGCGGGGTGACTGGGCGGGGTGACTGGGCGGGGTGACTGGGCGGGGTGACTGGGCGGGGTGACTGGGCGGGGTGACTGGGCGGGGTGACTGGGCGGGGTGACTGGGCGGGAGAGGGGTGACTGGGCGGGAGAGGGGTGACTGGGCGGGGTGACTGGGCGGGAGAGGGGTGACTGGGCGGGAGAGGGGTGACTGGGCAGGAGAGTTTGTGACTGGGCAGGAGAGTTTGTGACTGGGCAGGAGAGTTTGTGACTGGGCAGGAGAGTTTGTGACTGGGCAGGAGAGTTTGTGACTGGGCAGGAGAGTTTGTGACTGGGCAGGAGAGTTTGTGACTGGGCAGGAGAGTTTGTGACTGGGCAGGAGAGGGTTTAATGGGCAGGAGAGCAGTGAATGGGCAGGAGAGCAGTGAATGGGCAGGAGAGCGGTGAATGGGCAGGAGAGCGGTGAATGGGCAGGAGAGGGGTGAATGGGCAGGAGAGGGTTTAATGGGCAGGAGAGCGATGAATGGGCAGGAGAGCGGTGAATGGGCAGGAGAGCGGTGAATGGGCAGGAGAGCGGTGAATGGGCAGGAGAGCGGTGAATGGGCAGGAGAGCGGTGAATGGGCAGGAGAGCGGTGAATGGGCAGGAGAGCGGTGAATGGGCAGGAGAGGGGTGAATGGGCGGGAGAGGGGTGAATGGGCGGGAGAGGGGTGACTGGGCGGGAGAGGGGTGACTGGGCGGGAGAGGGGTGACTGGGCGGGAGAGGGGTGACTGGGCGGGAGAGGGGTGACTGGGCGGGAGAGGGGTGACTGGGCGGGAGAGGGGTGACTGGGCGGGAGAGGGGTGAATGGGCGGGAGAGGGGTGAATGGGCAGGAGAGGGTTTACTGGTGGAAGAGCGGTGAATGGGTAGGAGGGTAGATAATTGGCAGGTATTGAAATAGAGGCAAAAAATAGAAATAAGTGTCAGAGTGGAGAACGGGCAGGAGAGAGGTGACTGGGGAGGAGAGAGGTGACTGGGGAGGAGAGAGGTGACTGGGCAGGAGAGGGGTGACTGGGCAGGAGAGGGGTGACTGGGCAGGAGAGGGGTGACTGGGCAGGAGAGGGGTGACTGGGCAGGAGAGGGGTGACTGGGCAGGAGAGGGGTGACTGGGCAGGAGGGGGTTTACGGGCGGGAGAGCGGTGAATGGGCGGGAGAGCGGTGAATGGGCGGGAGAGGGGTGAATGGGCGGGAGAGGGGTGAATGGGCGGGAGAGGGGTGAATGGGCGGGAGAGGGGTGAATGGGCAGGAGGGCGGTGAATGGGCAGGAGGGCGGTGAATGGGCAGGAGGGCGGTGAATGGGCAGGAGGGCGGTGAATGGGCAGGAGGGCGGTGAATGGGCAGGAGGGCGGTGAATGATGGGTGAGTGGACATGGGGTGGGAAGGCAGTGAATGAGGAGTTACTGAAATATGGGCGAAGATAGAAATAAATTTGTTGAACGTGGATCCGGGGTGTGCAGCGGCCCTCTGCCGAGAGGGGGAGGCATGGGGGCGGGGAAGGGACACCTGGGCCCGAGGAGGCAGTCGGGGCGCTGCAGGTAGGAGAGGGCGCATAAGCGAGTGTGAAGGTCGGCAGAGGCGGGGAGAGTTCGAGAAGAGGTGAGAGTGGAGGGAGGCTGTGAACAGGCTAGTGACCGACGGCAGGAGGGGGGCTGCGAGAGCATAGGGGCGAATAAAGCAGAGGGCGGACAGACGGGAGCCTCACCCCATGGCAGGTGAGGGACAGCCACGGCTGAACGGTGGCCTGGTGCTGCCAGAAAGGGGGCAGTAAGGGGACACCGCAGGTGAACTTGCTGACCTGGGAGGGACCCTTGGCCCCTGAGGGCCATGCCATCTCCTGGCCGCTTCAGACCGGCCCTGACGGTGGGGGCCACCTGGGACTCCCCTGAGCACATATGGGGCACAGCTCCCTGTAACTGGAGGGCCCGGCAGCAGTGCCATGCAACACAGGCGCAGGAGCCCGGTAGAGCCCCTGGGAGAGGCGAGGAGAGCGCAACGCATCCAAGGCACGATGTAAAGCGCAGCAACTGCCAAGCCCTTGGCCTCTCGGCGCTGCACCTCGCCTCAAGCCTCTCCGTCCTGAATGCTTGCATCCGGGGCACAAGAATAAACAACTGGACAGCAGGGGACAAGTCACTGGATGAATGGATACATGAATAAATACATTTATCGATGAATGGACAGCGAGCTGCGCAGGAGACCGAATTAACGCGAAGGAGGCCACGATTAATCAATTATCCCCACGACCTGTGGAGCTTCGATATAAAGAGCGGAAACCGCTTTTTTTTTTTTATCTGGAAAGATGAAGTGAACGAACCCTGGAACGCAAGAGCTTCGAGGCACACCATACAGGGTCAGGGATTAACACACACTAGTGCAAGCCGTGCCCGCAGATGCCTCTGTGACCTCCTCAGCACAGCCCTGTGTCATATGCTTGATGACGTGTGTGGTAGTGTGAGGAGCGGTGAAGTACAAATATAGTATTTTTCACTCACACCCACAGGGTACAAACGGAGCGCAAACTGCCCCTCGGTCGAGGTTTAAGGCACGTGCGCTTCGTCAGGGCCAAGCTTCAGACGTGTGTTTCATGTTATGAAAATGCATTCTTTCAAGAAGGGGGCAGCGTGGTACATGCTGACTGGCATGGCACGGGCAGTTATGGTCGCTGCTTGCACGTGCATTTGTTGTGTCCAGGTGAGGATGCGCTTGCACGTGTAGGCACGTGTGCTGGATGTTCACGCAGTGCACTATCAAAGTCTGTGCAAGACGATCTCTCGGTGATACTATTAATAGCGATTCGTGCAGTCCTGCCGTTTCCAAGCGCTTTAAAACAAGTCGTGCCAGTCATAGTACGTTCATGGCAAATGACCCTTACCCAATGACATCTAACTTAACTTATTGGCAACACATCGCGTGATATATAGATATATATTTGATGTTCTAAGCTTCCAGCGTTTTGAAATGGGACAGAACCAGAAAAAGCACGTGCCCTTCTGATCAGAAATTGAAAATGATTATGGCGTTGACAATGTGTAGGGTCCGGCTCAACAAAGAGCACACATGTGAGAGTGTAGTGTGGGTAGCGCTGTGATATGGACATGATGCGTACAGCCCCCCTGAACCCTTATGGAAAATAAAAGCGGTGAACGGCCTTTGAGCGCCAAAACCACGACCTGAAGAAGGCGTGAAGGATGAGTGGCTGACTTAATGAGCCGTTTCTTTTTAATTATGATGAATGGGGCTGTGCTCGCCCACGTTCACTGCACGTATCATGTCACGACAGCGCAGGCGCATGGCTTTTCACTGCAGTTCGCGATAAAGAGGCAGTGCCAGGTGAAGGGGTATCGGTTTAACACGTATATGTTTCTGGGACGTCCGCGGTGGCACTTTATGCAGGCATGACTGTACCGAAGATTGTGCTTCACAGCGGTTCCGATTATAATAAACCACTCCGGCAAGCATTAAAAAAAAAAAAAGGGGGGGGGCGCAGAGGGTTTGGGAGGGGGGCAGTTTTCAGGACGCATAGTACTATTTTGTAGATGAGTAGTCGAGATTCAACCCATGCAGCGCCTAGAAGCACGCCACAGTCTGCAGGGTTCATTAGTTCCACGTCACTAATACAAGATACACATCTCATTTAAAAGAATGTTTTGATGAATTCACACAACTGTGAGGCATTCAGGGCACATTTGCCTTTCAGTCCTCCCAGGGAGCAGAGCAGATGATATATATATATCTCACGATTTTCTTCTGCTGAAGTAACCGGAGGGACACAGCGGCGATACCAGGAGAAGCACTTTATTAAACGCAATGGCATGACGCGTTTCGGCGTGTATGCCTTTCTCAAATGCCATAGAACAACAAAAGTCTCTCACCAGCTGCTTTTAAATGTTCGCTCGCTCACACGTCGATAGCGACAGACCAGCTGAGCCGAGTTGATTGATGAGGTCTCGCTGCAGTCTGCATCGGCGAACTGCAGTTCCCAGCAAGTATTTCCCCGGATATATATATATATATTTTTTTTAATTTTTCGGTGGGATTCGTAAATTCCGCCGAAATTATATTTTAAAAAAATGCTTTTTTTGTTCCTGGGGGTCCTTGTGGGACCCCCTGAGCAGGCCTAGGGGCTCAGGGTGTTTCTACCCTGCCCCCTTTTCTTGTTTTTACCTTTTTTTTTTTTTTTTACTCTTTTCTTGTGATTCGGTTACCGAGTCACAAGATGGCTGCAAACACATTCTGGATTAGAGTGTTGGCAGCCAATCAGAGTGAAGCTCGTGCCCGGTAGGGTTCGCGAACCCTCCTCGGTGCTCAGATATCGAAACTTTTCTTTTTCTAATTTCTCAGGAACTACTAAACGGATTTACACCCTTTAAAAAAAAAGGTCTCTTTCTGAACCAAGGGCTACCTTTTTGCCAAATTTGGTGTAATTCCGTTCAGCAGTTTGGGCTGTAGCCTATTCCAATTTTTCATATGGAAATGAACATGGGGAAAACGCGTTTTGGGACCCCCCTTTTTTCTCGGCCCCCGCTTGGCGAATCACCCAGAAACTTTCAAGACAGGAGCGGACCTGAGCGGGCCATTCGTTTTGAAAATTTCGCGAAGATTCGTCAAACGACGCCAAAGAAATTGGCAAAAGAAAAACGCTTTTTGAATAGAAACGAGATCCTAACTATAACTACCTACTGGCGACCGCCAGTACGTATGTATGTATGTATGTATGTATGTATGTATGTATATATATATATATATATATATATATATATATATATGTATGTGTGTGTGTGGTAGTGTGTAGTTATGTCAGTTTCCTTAAGAAAAGCATTTATGAAGCAGACCTTTCTGCTTACTTAACTGATTATAAACAATTGACAAGAATTTCCTTACTACATAACAAAGTTATATTATCATATCTTAAAATTAATTGCATTAGACCCTTTGTATGGCGGATCAGAGTTTTTCTAAAGGTTGGTAGCAACAATGTTCTTCTGCTGGCGACAAAGCAGGAGCAAGCTATAAGTAAGTGCAGAACGGTTAGTGGTAACCTTAGACAAAAGAGACACATAGCTAAATCCAGCCCTACCTGCCGAGCCACCTTCCTTCATATAAAAGCTGGTACCTGCCACAATCTAATCTTAAGTGCCCCCCTCCTTATATAGGTACTTTTTATATCCCGCAGAGATGGTTGAATATGCCCCCAATACCTTACATCCTTTAGATGACACAGGTTCTCTCTTACGCACATCTTCTAAGTCGCTCCTCCTAGAGCCCCCCTTTACTAAAAACTTTAAAGTTTGTTTCTGCTGTGTAACAGACAACCCTTGGAGTTCCACCCCTACTGCAACGTCTAAGGATACCTTAATATCCAGTAGGATAGCCACCCACCTGTCGGCATACTTCTCCTGCAAGCAGGATTTTATAATTTGCCTTAAGGAACCCTCATCTGCTCTAAAAAAAAAAAAAGATCTAGCCAGGAACTAAGAAGCCGTTGCTTGTACTTTAATAGTACAGTCCCTCTGGGTAGGCTAAGCCATTTCTTCCAAACATTCATTTCTATAGTTTGCATCCTTCTTATGTACTTTACGGGCAGCACCTCACATGCATACAGCAGCAAACTAACAATTTTAGCATTATATGTCTCTCTAAGCACTTCAGTGGATTTATGGCTCAATGCAGCATCCATCCTATATAATGCTCCTACAATGGCCTTAACCCTCCCCTCCTGGATATCAATATGTCACGTAAAGTTAAGATTGTATCTAAAAAGAAAGCTAAGATAGCAATATTCCTTGACCTCTTCTACTGGGATGCCATTTAGCCACCACTTAGACTTTCTCTTCTGTACCCTCTCTTTTGAAAAAACCATTACCGTAGTCTTCGCCGTATTTATTTTAAAAAAATTGGACTTACTATACTCAGCAAATGCATCCAATTGTTTCTGCATGCCGACCGGCGTCAGATCCAGCTAAACCGTATCATCGGCATAAAACATTACTGGCACGGTCTCATTACCAAGTTTTGGCGGAAATTATTGAACCACCCTTAATCCTACCACAGCATCCCACCACAGCATCCACCCCCTCCCCCTCCCCCAGTTCAACCCTGGTCCATAAGCCTTCGTATAGATGGATAATCAAATTTAATAAGACTGGTGGGCTCTCCAATTTCCTCATCTTCTCTCACAGTAGGGGCCTATTTATTGTGTCAAGCAATGTTGACAAATCAATGTATGACACATACAAAGGTTGCTTTTTCTTAAAGGCATATTTTTTGGCTAAAGGATTTTATATGAGACAGCCAGCCGTTGTTGAATAGCCTTTTTGGAATCCAATTTGGACCCTAGGGAGAATATTAGCTTCGCTTACCCAGTCCTCAAGCAAACCCAGGAGGTGTTTTGCATATATTTTACTGGGGATATCGAGTAGCGCGATCGAACAAGTTACTTACCTTCGGTAACCATATATCTGTAAGAAACGTTAGTTATAGATTCCTTACCTTAGAATTACCCTAGGCGTCAGACTGGATCTGGAAAGTTTTTTCGTCAGCAGTACCTCTGCGCGTCGGAAGGTGGCGTCGGTCGGCTCCGCGTCCGTCGTTGGCGTCGTGGTCGCCGGGAATACGTCGCAGTAGCTACTTAGACGCCGCCCTCGGGCGCTGACGTCAGTTCTGTACATGACTTTACGCGCCAGAAACGCAGAGCCATGCAAGACACTGACCACTGGTGCAGAAAACTAGGGCCCTGAAAGGATGTCCTTAACCCTAGAAATCAGTTCGCAGAACGGGGAGGATGGGTGGGGCGGTAAGGAATCTATAACTAACTAATGTTTCTTACAGATAAATCGTTACCGAAGGTAAGTAACTTGTTCATCTGAAAGAAACACGTTAGTTATAGATTCCTTACCTTAGAATAGATACCCCAGCAATACCAACACCGGTGGTGGGTCTGCGAACCAAGATCACACCAGGAAGTCCTGGAGAACAGAACGGCCAAAGAAGCCGTCTCTCCGGACTTGGCTGTCCAGGCAGTAGTGTTTGGTAAACGTGTGCAGCGATGCCCACGTAGCTGCCTGACAGATGTCATTCAGAGGAACTCCTCTCCCCAAGGCAGTAGTGGCGGCCGTCGCCCTGGTGGAGTGGGCGCGTAGCCCTACTGTAGGCTCCTTTTTAGCCAGAGAATAGCATGCTTTTATACACAAAACGACCCCTCGAGAAATGGTTCGCTTGTGTACGGCCCGACCTCTCTTGGCACCCACGTAGCCAACAAAGAGTTGGTCGTCCACCCGGAACGGTTTTGTGCGATCCAGATAGAAAGAAAGCGCACGTTTTGGGTCCAGACGGTGGAGCCTCTCTTCCTCTTTCGAAGGATGCGGAGGCGGAAAGAAGGTGGGCAAAGTGATAGTCTGCCCGATGTGGAAGGCAGTGACAACCTTGGGCAGGAAGGATGGACAAGTTCTAAGGACAACTTTGTCCGGATGTACAGAGAGAAAAGGAGGCTTAGAAGAAAGCACCTGGAGCTCACTCACTCGTCTGGCAGATGTGATGGCCACCAGGAACGCAGTTTTGAGTGTCAAGAGCCATAAAGGACAGTTGTGAAGCGGCTCAAAGGGAGCACACATTAAATAAGTTAAAACCAGGTTCAAATCCCACTGAGGCATAACGAAGGGAATGGGAGGAAAGAGATGAGTTATGCCTTTCAAGAAGCGACTTACAACCGGGGACTTGAACAGGGAAGGCTGATCTGGAAGCCGAAGGAATGCAGAGATGGCCGAAAGATAGCCCTTGATAGTGCCCAGAGCAGAGCCCTGCTGGGCTAGAGAAAGAAGAAACTAGAGAACCTCAGAAAGAGGGGCAGAAAGGGGATCCACAGCCTTTGCTGTGCACCATGCCACTAACTTGTTCCACCGGCAGGCGTATACCGTCTTAGTGGAGGGACGCCTGGCTGCCAAGATTACATCACAGACTTCAGGAGGCAGGTCGAAAGACGTCAACTGCCACCGCTCAATCTCCACGCAAGGAGGTGGAGGCTGGACAGGTTCGGGTGGAGGACCGTCCCTTGCTGCTGCGACAGAAGATGCTCCCGAAGAGGCAGTCTGATCGGAGGCCATGTTGAGCAGCTCGGGATACCAGACTCTCCGTGCCCAATCCGGAGCCACAAGAATGACTTGGGCCCGGTCGCGCCTGATCTTCTTCAGCACTCTGGGCAGAAGTGGTATAGGCGGAAAGGCGTACAACAGACCGCAACTCCACTTGCGACGAAAAGCGTCGCCTAGCGAGTGCCGCCTTGGAAATTCCAACGTGCAGAATTGCTGACATTGCGCGTTCTCTTCGGTGGCGAATAGATCTAACCAAGGCTCTCCCCACTGTTGAAAGAGACCTTGCACCACCTCCGAGTGAAGACGCCCTGATGTTCCAGCCATGTCCAGAGGCGGAGGGCCTCTTGACATAGGGTCCACGACCCCACCCCGCCCTGTTTGTTGCAGTACCACATGGCGGTGGTATTGTCCGTGAACACCTGCACTACTCTTTCCCGGACAGAGGAAAGGAATGCTTTCAGTGCAAGACGAATCGCCCGGAGCTCCAGAAGGTTGATGTGGAGCTCGGACTCCGCCGGAGACCAGAGGCCTCTGATCTCCGCCTTTCCCATGTGGCCGCCCCATCCCAGAAGGGATGCGTCCGTCACCACAGTGTGGTCTGGGTGGGGAAGGGAGAGGGATCTGCCATTGACCCAATCCTGGTTCGTGAGCCACCACTGGCTCCGAGATCTGGACGCAATCGGACAGATTCCCCTGATGCTGCGCCCATTGGAACTTCAGGTCCCACTGCAGACACCGCATATGCCACCTGGCATGATCGACTAGCAGGATGCATGAGGCCCAGCAGCCTCAGAGTCATTCTGACCGAAACCCGGGATAGAGGCTGAAAGATCAGAATCATAGCCTGAATATCCCGGACTCGCTGTTCAGGAGGATAGACCCAAAATCGCGTCGTGCTCAGAACTGCTCCGATGAAGAGGAGCTTCTGAGAGGGAATAAGGTGTGACTTCGGCACATTGATGGAGAACCCCAGCGAATGCAGGAGGTCGGCCGTAGTCTGGAGGTGGGAGACGACTGCCTGGGGCGAGCCCGCCTTCAACAGCCAGTCGTCAAGATAGGGGAAGACTGAAACCCCTGATCTGCGCAGATGAGCTGCGACCACCGCCATCACTTTCGTGAACACCCGAGGGGCGCTGGTAAGGCCAAAGGGGAGCACGGTAAATTGAAAATGCTTGTGGCCTACCATGAACTGTAGGTAACGCCGGTGGGCCGGCAGGACGGGGATGTGAAAATAAGCGTCCTGCAAGTCCAACGCTACCATCCAGTCTTCCGGGTCGAGGGCAGACAAGACCTGAGCAAGCGTCAACATCTTGAACTTCTCCTTCCGGAGGAAGCGGTTGACGTCCCTGAGATCCAAGATAGGACGCAAGCCCTTGTCCTTCTTGGGGACCAGAAAGTAGTGGGAGTAACAGCCACGACCTACTTCAGGCCCAGGAACGCGCTCGATGGCTCCCTTGGCCAAGAGAGCCGTAAATTCCTGCTGGAGAAGGGCCAGATGATCCTCTGACATGCGGTGGTATCTCGGTGGCATGGCTGGAGGGGTAGTCTTAAAGGGGAGGGAGTAGCCTCTTCGGACTATTTGCAAAACCCACCTGTCCGACGTGATGGTGTGCCAGTGGGGAGGTGATGGCGAGTCCTGCCGCCCACTGGCATGTGATGGGCCTGAAAGGTCGGACTAGGAGGGTTTGGAGGCTGCTGCAGAGGGGGGTTGGTGGACTGGCCCGCCCGCTGGCCCCTGGAACCACAACGGTTGTTCCCACGTCCCCGGCCGCGCGAAGGTTGGGTAACTTGCTGCGGCCTGTGGCTCTGGGCGGGACGTAGCGGGGCACCCCTTCCATAGCCACGAAAGGGGCGCAAAGCAGACTGCGCAGGGCGGGTGGAGAGGCCCAAGGACTTGACCGTAGCCCGTGAGTCCTTGAAACGCTCTAGAGTCGTCGGCTTTGTCGCCAAAAAGGGGACAGCCATCAAAGGGCATGTCCATCAAGGTGTTCTGGACATCCCCTGAAAAGCTAGTCGACCTCATCCAGGTGTAGCGACGAAGTGCTACTGACGTGGAAATTGTCCTGCCCAGAGAGTCAGCGGTGTCCAGCCTACAACGCATGGTAAACTTCGCCGCATCCCTCCCGGCAGCGACAGCCTGGGAGAGCACTGCCCGGGCCTCCTCCGGACTCTGAGGCAGCACCTGCGCAACCGTATCCCACACCGAGTGGGAATAACGGCCCAAGAGACATGCAGTGTTTACCGACCGCAGTCCTAAGCTGGCGGAAGACAACATTTTTTTTCCAAGATGGTCCAGCTTCTTGGATTCCCTTTCCGGTGGAGCGGTAGGGAATGCGCTTTTGGAAGTGGAGGCTTGGACTACCAAGCTCTCCGGGGTGGGGTGTTGGGAGAGGAAAGTGGGGTCGCCCGGAGCCGGGTGGTGGCGTCTGGCAATCACCCTGTCCACGGAAGCCCCTGTGTTGGGCCTGGACCACGTGCCCAAAATGACGTCCGTGAGGGCCTCATTAAACGGCAGCAAGGGCTCCGAAGAGCTCACAGCCGGTTGATGCACCTCTGTCAGGAGGTTAGTCCTGACCCCCACCGTAGGAAGCTCGAGGTGGAGAGCCTCGGCCGCCCTACGCAACACCACTGCGTATGCCGCTCCCTCCTCTGTAGCCACGGTAGGAGGAGACAACATGCCAGGTCAGGGGAGGTGTCCAAACCACTGGCATCCCCCAGTTTCTCTCCAGTCCTGTTCACTGTCCAACTGGTCAGTCAGAGGGTCACCTGACCCCTCCCAGTCCCCCTCCTCATCCTCTGGGTGCCATTCTGGTCGAAAAGGGACCCCAGGAGTGAACAGGGGCACAAAAACCCCACTCTGCGTCGGGCGACGCCGGTCCGGCTCCACGTCGGGATGGAGGCCGGGGGGCCGACCGGCATCGAACACGGTAGTGGTGCCGGAGGAAGCGGCGCTGGTGGAGGCATAATCAGGTCAACAGGCGCCGATCTGGATCCAGGCCTGGATCCAAGGGGGGCCTGTGGTGCCGGGGCCGGAACGGTCGGCGGAGAAGGCCTAGGCCCCCCCAACCGAGTCCGCGGGGCCTGAAGGCGCGCCGGCGGGGTCAGACCGCCCAAAGATGGCATGCATCGCCTCGTAGAACGTACGAAGCTGGGCAGGAGTCGCTCCGGGTCCCGGAAAGGGAGGGAAACGTGGTGTCGACTCTTCGGGCTCCGCGCGCGGAGCCACGGGAGGGGCCACGCGCGTCCCTCGTCGGGTCGGCCGACCGACGAGGAGAAGTCGAAGAGCGACGAGGCTTCTTAGACTTCTTCTTATGCTTCGACCTACCCAACCCGAGTGCGAAGACTTCGAATACTTGGACGAATGGTGGTGGCTCCTCGACCTCCCTCGCGACCGGGACCTCGAACGGCGCGGAGCCGACTGCCAGTGCTCAAGCAGCTTTCGGGACCGCTCCCGCAAAGCCTTCGGTGCCATCGACCGGCAGTCGGAGCACGACTTGGGGTCGTGGTCGCGCTCCAGGCAAAAGAGACACACGCGGTGCGGATCAGTCACCGACATCATCCGATGACAGGAACCGCAAGGCTTGAAGCCGGGCATCCCTCGTGCACCAGGAGTCGAAGACTCGAAAAAGAAGTCGAGAAAAAAGTCAGTCAAAAAGTGACTGGAGGTACCGCTCTTCCCGGATCTGCGCTGGCTGGCGCGGAAAAAGAAAACTGACGTCAGCGCGCAAGGGCGGTGTCTAAGTAGCTACCGCGACGTCATCCCGGCGACCACGACGCAAACGACTGACGCGGAGCCGACCGACGCCACCTTCCGACGCGCAGAGGTACTGCTGACGAAAACTTTCTGGATCCAGTCTGACGCCTGGGGGTAATTCTAAGGTAAGGAATCTATAACTCACATGTTTCTTTCAGATATACGGTAATTAGACTGTAGGTCCCACTTCCCCTTTTTGAAAAGCGGGACCCTTATACGGCCTTTCCAGGTTCCTGGAATATCCTGGCCACTTATTATTGCTTTAAATACCAGTTCTAGGACTTGGGCCCACAACTTTGATGGAGGAAATGCCTAGGAATTTTTAAAACCTTTTATGATGGTTTCTATCTCCATCACTGACAGAATCCAGTGGCTAACCTCTTCTCCCTGCTCCTTACTCCATCCCTCTATAAGTTTGTACAACTCCGATAAGTAACTCACCCAGGTTTCTTCCGGCACCGGGGCTGCTACAGTACTTTTGGTCACCCTCAACCCTCTACTATAGCCCAAAGCCCTTCGTATTTCCCGCTCTCAACGAGCCAATTGCTTTCATCCATATATTCTCCTTCTCTTCCTAGGCAATTCTTCTAAGCTCTTTCCTATAGCCTTTAATTAAATGATCCTTATTTACCCTGCCTCCCTTATGTTCTTATTTAATACTACCGTAGCCTGTTTTTGGCCCAACACAACGGATCCTTCCAGCCCCTACCACACTTTCAATCTTCCCCTGCCAATTTGCTTATGGAAGTAATTAAGATCTCATACTCCTGTACCATAAGCTGTGGCGTCAGAGAAGATTGTGCTTTCAGTACTTCCTTCATTTTATTTTGTGTATAACGTTTCAGCTTACCAGTCCATAAAAGTCTGCACTTGTTCGAATTATATATTGTAGAGCTATTTTGCCACAGATCTCTTAAGCGTACGTCCCTTTGCAGTGTAAGAATTATAGGTTTATGATCATTTCCAGTTAAAATACCTACTAGTAGGTCCTTGACTAAACCAAAGCCTTCAGTCGCTTTCATAACAATCTATTAATGTGGACACTCTTCCATTAATGAAGGTGCACTGAGCAGGCTGGTCCCCTACACATCTACCATTCCCAACAGTCAGATTCAAGCTGTCAAGAAACAGACCCAATTTCGTCCGTCTCTAACACCCTGGTGATGCTCTAAATGCGGATACAGGATACCCAGGGTATTTTCTTTCTCCCTTTGGAACTCATCCTTTGATGAAATAGATGGTATATGAGCTTTAAAATCTCCTTATCAACAAGATAGGAACCTTTGGAAAACTTGAGCTCACTCTATCCATCAGGGCTGCCAGCTCCTTCAACTGGTTATCCAGTATTTTATTCGGAGGGAAGTAATAGTTGATTAATATTAAATCTGGGCAGCCTTTTGCCCTGCTTATCTGATAATACACCACAAATTGAGACTGTCAGTAAATTAGTATATCCCTGAAGCACAAGTTACTAACTTGTGTAACGATATATCTGTAAGAGACAGTAGTTAGTGACAGATTCCTTACCTTAGAATATCCCCAGGCATCAGGCTGGATCCGGAAAGTTTTTGCGTAGCAGTACCCTTGCGCGTCGGTAGGCGGCGTCGTGCGGCTCCGCGTCCGTCGTCGGCGTCGTGATCGCCGGGATGACGTCGCGGGCAGTACTTAGACGCCGCCCCTGCGCGCTGACGTCAGTTCTGTACACGACTTTCCGCGCCAGGAACGCAGAGCCATGCAAGAAGCTGACATAGGTGTCTGAAAAATACTAGGACCCTGAAAGGGATGTCCTTAACCCTAGAAATAGGTTCGCAGAACGGGGAGGATGGGTGGGGCGGTAAGGAATCTGTCACTAACTACTGTCTCTTACAGATGTATCGTTACACAAGTTAGTAACTTGTGCATCTGAAAGAGACACGTTAGTGACAGATTCCTTACCTTAGAATAGATACCCCAGCAATACCAACCCCGGTGGTGGGTCTGCGAACAAAGATCAGACAAGGAAGTCCCGGAGGACAGAACGGCCAAAGAAGCCGTCCCTCCGGACCGGACTGTCAAGGCAGTAATGCTTTGTAAACGTGTGCAGCGAGGCCCACGTAGCTGCCTGACAGATATCCTGCAGCGGAACACCGCGGCCCAAAGCCGTGGTAGCAGCCGTTGCCCTGGTGGAATGGGCACGCAGCCCAACAGGAGGCTCCTTCTTAGCGAAAGAATAGCAGGCTTTGATACACAAGGTTACCCAGCGGGA
The DNA here is from genome assembly GCA_963921515.1 of Calotriton arnoldi. Lineage (NCBI taxonomy): Eukaryota > Metazoa > Chordata > Amphibia > Caudata > Salamandridae > Calotriton > Calotriton arnoldi. The sequence continues at coordinate 745,014 of CAWUFW010008477.1, read as the reverse complement.
GATGGTTCTCTTGTGCACCGCCCGACCTTTTTTGGCGCCCACGTAGCCAACAAAGAGCTGGTCATCCACCCGGAAGTGTTGTGTGCGGTTAATATAAAAGGAAAGCGCACGTTTTGGGTCCAGACGGAGCCTCTCTTCCTCTCTGGAAGGATGCGGAGGCGGAAAGAAGGTGGGCAAAGTGATGGTCTGCCCAATGTGGAAGGCAGTAACCACCTTTGGCAAGAAGGACGGACGCGTCCTAAGAACAACCTTGTCTGGATGGACAGACAGAAAGGGAGGTTTGCATGATAGAGCCTGGAGCTCACTCACCCGCCGAGCGGAGGTGATGGCCACCAGAAAGGCTGTCTTCAGAGTTAGAAGACGAAGAGGACAGTTATGTAGAGGCTCAAAGGGAGCGCACGTGAGAAAGGTAAGAACCAAGTTCAAGTCCCACTGAGGCATCACAAACGGAACAGGAGGGAAGAGGTGTGTAATGCCTTTTAGAAACCTGTTAACAACAGGGGACTTGAAAAGGGAGGACTGATCAGGAAGCCTGAGGAAGGCCGAAATGGCACAAAGATAGCCCTTGATGGTACCCAGGGCAGAACCCTGTTGGGCCAGTGAAAGAAGGAACAGAAGAACCTCAGAAAGAGGGGCAGAGAGGGGATTCACAGCCTTTGCTGTGCACCATGCCACAAACTTGTTCCACCTGCAGGCGTATACCACCTTAGTGGAGGGACGCCTGGCTGCCAGAATCACATCACAAACTTCGGGAGGCAAGTCGAAAGGAATCAACTGCCGCCGCTCAATCTCCACGCAAGCAGGTGGAGGCTGGACAGGTTCGGGTAGAGGACCGTCCCCTGCTGCTGCAACAGAAGATTCTCCCGAAGAGGCAGACGGATCGGGGGATCGACGCTCATACTGAGTAGCTCGGGATACCAAACTCTTAGAGCCCAGTCCGGAGCCACAAGGATGACTTGGGCCCGGTCGCGCCGAATCTTCTTCAACACTCTGGGTAGAAGTGGTATAGGCGGAAAGGCGTACAACAGACCGCAACTCCACTCGCGACGAAAAGCGTCGCCGAGCGAGTGCCGCCTTGGAAATTCCAACGCGCAGAACTGATGACATTGCGCGTTCTCTTCGGTGGCGAATAGATCTAACCAAGGCTCTCCCCACTGCAGAAAGAGACCTTGCGCCACTTCCGAGTGAAGACGCCATTCGTGATCCATCATGCACCTGCGGCTGAGTTCGTCCGCCCTGGCGTTCAGGGAACCTGCCAGGTGTTGAACCATCAGGAACATGTCCTGATGTTCCAGCCATGTCCAGAGGCGCAGAGCCTCCCAACATAGGGTCCACGACCCCACCCCGCCTTGTTTGTTGCAGTACCACATGGCGGTGGTGTTGTCTGTGAACACCTGCACTACCTTCCCTTTGACAGAGGGAAGGAATGCCTTGAGTGCAAGTCGGATCGCCCGGAGCTCCAGAAGGTTGATATGGAGCCGGGACTCCGCCGGAGACCAGAAGCCTCTGATCTCCGCCTCTCCCATGTGACCGCCCCATCCCAGAAGGGACGCGTCCGTCACAACTGTGTGCTCTGGCTGGGGAAGGGAGAGGGATCTGCCCATGACCCATTGCTGGTTCGAGAGCCACCACTGCAACTGTCTTGCAGTCCCCTCCGAGATCTGGACGTGATCGGACAGGTTGCCCTGGTGCTGCGCCCACTGGAACTTCAGGTCCCACTGCAGAGCCCGCATATGCCATCTGGCATGATCGACCAGCAGGATGCAGGATGCAGGAGGCCATGAGGCCCAGTAGCCTCAAGGTCATCCGTACCGAAACCCAGGATAAAGGCTGAAAGATTGGAATCATAGCCTGAATATCCCGGACTCGCCGTTCGGGAGGATAGGCCCAAAACTGCGTCGTGTCCAGAACTGCTCCGATGAAAAGGAGCTGTGGAGAAGGAATCAGATGCGACTTCGGCACATTGATGGAGAACCCCAGCGAGTGCAGGAGTTCGGCTGTAGTCTGGAGGTGGGAGACGACTGCCTGGGACGAGCCCGCCTTCAGCAGCCAGTCGTCGAGGTAGGGGAAGACTGGAACCCCTGCCCCGCGCAGATGAGCTGCGACCACCGCCATCACTTTCGTGAACACCCGAGGGGCACTTGTAAGGCCAAAGGGGAGCACGGTGAACTGAAAATGCTCTAGGCCTACCGTGAACCGTAGGTAACGCCGGTGGGCCGGCAGGACGGGGATGTGGAAATAAGCGTCCTGCAAGTCCAACGCTACCAACCAGTCTCCAGGGTCGAGGGCAGTCAAGACCTGAGCTAGGGTGAGCATCTTGAACTTCTCCTTCCGGAGGAAGCGATTGACGTTCCGGAGGTCCAAGATAGGACGCATGTCCTCCTTGTCCTCTTTGGGCACCAGAAAGTAGTGGGAGTAGCAACCACGTCCTACTTCTGGGATCGGAACATGCTCAATGGCCCTCTTGGCCAAGAGGGCCGTGACTTCCTTCTGCAGAAGCACCAAGTGATCTCCTGACATGCGGTGGAATTGAGGTGGCATGGCTGGGGGGGTGGTCTCGAAGGGGAGGGAGTAGCCCCTTCGGACAATGTCCAAGACCCACCTGTCCGAGGTGTTGGGACGCCAGTGGTGAAGGTGATGGCGGACCCTGCCCCCTACTGGCGTGCTGTGCACCTGAAAGGAAGGACTAGGAGGGCTTGGAGGCCGCGGACGGGTGGAGGTAGTGGCCTGACCCGCACGCAGGTTGCCCGAACCGCCACGGCGGTATCCACGTCCTCGGCCACGCGAAGACGCTTGCTGCGCGGGCCGGTGGCTGGGCAGCTGACGTGACTGGGCGCCCCTTCTGTGGCCACGAAAGGGGCAAAAAGCAGAGGTGAGCGGAGGGCGTACAACAGAAAGGCCCAGGGACTTGGCAGTAGCCCGTGAGTCCTTAAAACGCTCCAGCGCATGGTCTGCTTTGGAACCAAAAAGACCGACTCCATCAAAGGGCATGTCCATGAGTGTATTCTGGACATCACCTGAGAAACCAGTTGTTCTCAGCCAGGCGTGGCGACGTAGCGCCACCGTCGTTGCAAGCGGTCTGCCCAGCTAGTCGGCGGTATCAAGGCCACAACGTATGGTGTATTTAGCCGCATCTCTTCCTTCCGCAATGGCGCGGGTAAGCAGTGACTGGACCTCCTCAGAACACTGCGGCAAAACAGCCGCCACCGAATCCCACAGGGAGTGGGTATATCGGCCCAAAAGGCAAGCGGTGTTGACGGACCGCAAGCCAGCACTGGACGAAGAAAAAGCCTTCTTCCCAAATTGGTCCAGGCGTTTGGATTCCCTATCCGGAGGGGCGGTAGGGAAGGGGGTTTGGGAGGCAGAGGTTTGGACAACCAAGCTCTCGGGGGTGGGATGTTGGGAGAGAAACAAGGGGTCGCCCGGAGCAGGGCGATGGCGTCGGGCCACGTTCCTATCCACAGGAGCCCCTGTGGTGGGCTTGGACCAGGCGCCCAAAAGAACGTCAGTGAGTGCATCATTAAACGGCAGCACAGTCTCCGAGGAGGAAGCTGCCGGCTGAAGCACTTCCGTCAGGAGATTAGTCCTGACAGCCACAGTAGGCAATTGGAGATGTAAGGCTCCAGCTGCTCTACGCAACACAGTTGCAAAATTAGCTCCCTCCTCCGTAGCCACGGGAGGAGACAGCATGCCAGTGTCAGGGGAGGTGTCTAGACCACTGGCATCCCCAAGTTCCTCAGCCCAGTCCTGATCATACTCACACTGTTGTGTGAGAGGGTCTTCGGACCCCTCCCATCTCTCTTGGTCCTCCTCAGGTTCAAAATATGGAGGAGGAGGGACATTTGGGATCCAAGGTCTCATTGGCGCCGGCGTCGAGCGACGTCGGTCCGGCTCCATGTCCGGAGCCGGAGAGAGCCGGGGCGTCAGGAACGGCACCGGGGACATCGGCGGAGGTGTGGTTAGGTTAACCGGCGTCGATGGGGGTCGCGGTACCACCGGAGCCGGGATCGAGGCCGGGGCCGGAGCAGAGGCCGGGATGAAGGCTGGTGGGACAGGCGGCGCCGGGACCGGAGTCGTCGGCGACGCCGGAGCAACCCCATCAGGGCCCGCGGGGCCCGAAGGCGCACCGGAGGGACCTTGAGGCCCGAAGAGGTGGGCCATGGCCGACAGGAATTCCTGTATTTCGGCCGGAGTCGCCCCCGAACCCGGAAAGGACGGGTAATGCGGGGGCGGCTCCATAGGCACGTCCGGGGCCGCGGGGACGGTGCCGACTGGGGCCTCAGCCGAGTCGCGAGACCGGCGAGGCGAAGTCTTAGAGCGATGACGCTGCTTAGACTTTTTGTGCTTCGACTTACCCGAGGAGCGCGAAGACTTGGACTCAGACGACCGGCGGGGACTCCGCGACCGGCCCCTCGACCTCTCCCGGGACCGGGGCTTGGTGCGGCGCGGATCCGACTGCCGGACCTCGAGTAGCTTTCGAGACCGCTCTCGCAAAGCCTTCGGGTGAAGTTTCCGGCAGTCAGGGCACGACTTCGTGTCGTGGTCTCGGCCGAGACAGAAGAGACACTCCAGATGCGGGTCTGTGATCGACATCATTCGACCACAGGCGTCGCATGGCTTGAAGCCGGGCATCCCTACGACACCTAGGAGTCGATGAAGACTCGAAAAGAAACAGTGAAAAAATTCACAAAAAAGTCAGTCAAAAATTGACTAGGGCACTGCTCTTCCCGGATCTGCGCTTACTGGTGCGGAAAAAGAAGAACTGACGTCAGCGCGCAGGGGTGGCGTCTAAGTACTGCCCGCGACGTCATCCCGGCGATCACGACGCCGACGACGGACGCGGAGACGCACGACGCCGCCTACCGACGCGTAATGGTACTGCTACGCAAAAACTTTCCGGATCCAGCCTGACGACTGGGGATATTCTAAGGTAAGGAATCTGTCACTAACGTGTCTCTTTCAGATATAATACGCTTCCCTCAATCTCATATTTTACACCAATCATTACAGCAATACCTCCATCAGACAGGCCAAACTTGCCCTTAATTGCCCTTGTGCTAAAAACTTTATAGTCACTCATCACCACCTCATGCACTTCCCAGTTCTCCTGCAGTACAACGATCATAGCATTTCTGTCCTCAATACCCACCCACAATGATTCTAGATTCCTTTTCAGGCCCACAATGTTCCATGACACCAAAGTAGCCCTTTTATCATCAGGATCTATGGAATAGGGGTCTAGAAAACACCTTTTTATCATTGAATGCCCTCGCAATCCTTTCCCATGCTTTGTCATCTTACGTTGCTGCTTTTTCACTGCTTGAAAAGATCTACCTTCCATTTTCAGATTTCACTATTTGAATATTATCATACTCGACAGACTTACGGGCACCTGACCCCTTCCCCCCCACCTCCCAGCGAGGGGACGTACTTAGGTTGATGCAATACGGGGTCTTCCTCCCCCTGGGTCTTCACCTGGGTCGCTAACAGTATGGGGGCACGGGCCTAATTTTAAACGAATCATAGATATCAAAGCCAAACCTACGGAGCTCATCCACTGAGTCCATGACTTCATCCGCCACGATCCTGGAATAAAAATAAACCCAGGCACATGGCCATGATGCTGCCACCTCACTTGCCTTCGGGTGAACCACTAAAGAGATATCCTTAGAATAAATTTTTGACAATCGTGTGACTGATTCAAAAAGGGGTAAAACGTATGACCTGTTAAAAATGCATTCCATATGTGCAAAAAGGTCTACCAATTGCAACACCAACTCTACTTCCTCATAGAGACTAACTACTGAGTCTTCACCCCATCTTTGTTCCACTTTTACCCTAAAAGGCTCTGCTTCTACATTTAAAAGGGAACCGGCCTTGCACTGCCCCTCTACCCTTCTGTCCAGGCCCGTTGTTCCAATTCGTCTCGCGGAACACCAATTACTCCTGCCCCTCATTGTAGACTGGGGAACACTAATGAGGTCACTAACCCAACCTGGGCGTCCGCAGAGCCTACTACTGCAACTGTTTGCCCAACAAGGGTCTCTTCTTGTGGCACCTCTATCGGGAATCTAATCCTTCTCACTCTTTCCGTTTTCAACCTACAAATTTTTCCTTTTCTCTTTCTAATGCCTGGTTTACGTACGGGTTCTAACTTCTTACTCCTTAAAAAAATGTAGTTTTTAAAATGGTGCTCAGGCTGGGCATGAAGGGATTTACGCTGGAAAAATTTAGAGCTACCTGGACCATTGGTCTTCAGATTTGCTCTGATTTACCCATTTAAAGTGGGTGGTCGGATCCTGATCGGCTGGCCACGATATGGAGAATATGTTGTAAAAGCCATAACAATACATGGCTCAGGGACTCTGTTCCCATGTCATGAAAAAAAAAAACAAAGTCCACATAAAGGGGCAGGTGGGTACACCCTCACCCACAAGACAGTGTGAGAGGGCCCATAGATCAAAAACATAATTCAGGTCGCAGTTATGCTGGTACCCCGCGTAGCACCACCAGTGATGCACAGTACCAGCATTGCGGATGACAAGGATCTGGTCATAGACCAGACCCTGCGGCCAACTGCCATTGTACAGGCCGTGAGCAGTAGGGCTGGCCACCTGCAGTGGGATAGGTGCATGGCCAACCCCTCGCTGCACATGGCCAAAGCGGACAGTTGGTTATATGCTGGGAATTGGGTGCAGGACCTGGCAAGGCCTTGCAGACAGCCCCTGCTGTGCACGGCCAAAAACTGTGTGCAGTGAGGGAAGCCACCTGGGGAGGAAAAGGAGCATGATCTGGTTGGACGGTGGGCACCCTTCGGGGATGGGCACAGAGCCTGGGAAGGCACCAGAGGGGAAAAGGAGCAGGATCTGGTCAGACAGTGGGCGCCCATGGGGGATGGGTGCAGAGCTTGGCTGGAGGCTGGGCAGCTGTGGAGGAATTGCACAGGGCCTGGTCAGAGGGAGGGCACCAGGGTGGATGGTCTGGTGCACAGCCTGGCTGGGATTTTGGCACAGGATTGCCAACACCTACCTGCGTACAGCCATTTGAAATGTTATCAGTGATGTCATCAATGTGCATGAAGGGGGTGCAAGTTATAGCTAGTTTACTAAATTAGAACTGGCGAATTTCAGTGGCTTTTAAACGTTAGCTCTTATCTCATTTCAACATCTAACTATAATGACAGTTTTACTCTGTTTTTTTCTGTAAAAATATATAGATTAATGGCTACAAGAAATTTAAAAATAATACAATCAAGGTGTCCAGATATGGTCTGATTGGCCACTGTGAAAGACACGTCTATCCCAATTGGCTAGCCACTATCTAAACAACCAGGACAATATGTTGTGGCAGATATTAAAGGATTCATGGACATTGTCCCTGCGTCCTGAAAATGAATATAAAAAATATATAAGGGGCAGGGTGAGCACGCTCTCAACCCCAAGGGGCATGTGGGTGGTCCCGGAGGGACCCACCAATTCACTGGCTGGCCACAATATGGACATCTTAGCCATTGCAGGACTCTATGGTGTGGTCCCCATTGATATGCATGTACTAAAAGCCTGTTTTTGCGGATCACGAAAAGGAGCACATATAAAGGGTTATAACGGGTTTTAGTCACAATATAAATCATTTGTTGATGGGACCATACTAATTTTATGAATTTTGGTGTGATCTAAGATGATTTCATCCTCTGAAAAGAGCTGATCCTCTGCTGGTATTTGATGAGCCAAGTTTGAGAGAAAACAGTTTTCGCTAATGATTTTAACATAGGGATTAGAGAAGGTCCTCCAGAAGCTAGAACGAGTGCACATTTTCTACAAGTCCAGACGATCTTCCTCAGCCATGTGAGAACGAAGTCAGATATTCTAAGGGAAACATACTTCCAGCAGAAGCAGCCTGTAAGTTGATTCATAAGTGTTCTTCTGCAGCTTCCCATAGTGATCTAATGAACAAGTACAGCCCTAACGAACAAGTTACTTACCTTCGGTAGCACATTATCTGGTTGAGATAATATCTAGCTCCAGATACTTTACCTTTGAATTTCCCAGGCGTCAGACTGGATCTGGAAACTTTTGTGAGAGCAGTACCCCTGCACGCCGTCGAGTGGCTGACGGTTCTGCGTGGCATCGTTGGCGCCGGATGTAACGTCACAGTCACCTATATAGGCGCCACCCAGGCTCGTGGACGTTAGTTACTTTTCACGACTTTCCATGCCAGAAGCGAACTAGTGACTAGTGTGTGTCCAAACTAGTGCCCTGAAAAGGGAGCAACCCAAGCCCTATAAATCTGTCCGCAGAGCGAGAGGCATGTGTGGGTCTGTAAGGAATCTGCAGCTATATATTGTCTCTACCATATAATGCGTTACCGAAGGTAAGTAACTTGTTCATCTGAGAGACACTTCTAGCTGCAGATTCCGTACCTTTGAATAGATACCCAAGGCATACCATCCTTGAGGTGGGCTGCGGACAAATTACTAGACTAAAAAGTCTTGCAGGACCGAACGAGCGAAATGCCCATCCCTACGGACCTGAATGTCCAGGCAGTAGGGTTTAGCAAATGTGTGCAGGGAAGCCCACCTTGCTGCCTGACAGATGTCAAGGACTGGCACCGCACAAGCTAAGTATGTGGTGGCAGCCTTCCCTCTGATGTAGTGTGGCCTTAATCCCAGAGGAGGCTGCTTTTTAGCCAGGGCGTAGCAGATCTTGATACAGAGAACAATCCAGCGCAAACTGGTCTGTTTCTGAACTGCCCAACCTTTATCTCCTACATAGCCCACGAAGAGTTGGCCACCCACCCGGAACTCTTTTATGCAGTCTAGGTACAATTACAAATCTATTTTTGGGTCCAGACGATGGAATCACTCTTCTTCCTTAGAGGGATGTGGAGGAGCATAAAAGGTGGGCAGTGCGACCAATCGACCCAAATGGAATGGGGTCACCACTTTAGGTAGGAAAGAGGCCCGGGTGCGAAGCACCACCTTATCCGGAAATATCATAAGATGGGGAGGCTTGGATGATAAAGCCTGCAGCTCACTCACCCTCCGGGCAGATATTGCCATAAGAAATGCTGTATTGATGGTAAGCAACCGGAGGCGACAGTTATGTTGCGGCTCAAAGGGAGCACACATGAGGTAATTGAGAACCAGGTTCAGATCCCACTGAGGCATAATGAAGGGCGTAGCGGGAAACATATGTAAAAGCCCATTTAGGAACCTATTTACATTAATAAGAGGGTTGGTCAGGCAGCTGCAGGAAAGCGGGCAGAGCAGAAAGATAACCCTTGAGAGTGCCCAGACAGAGCCCTGCTGGGCAAGGGTAAGAATAACTAGAAGAATATCAGAAAGAGGGTCGATAGACTTTTCTGTACAATATTTTTAAAATGTTGCGAACGGCAGGCGTATACATTTTGGTGGACGTATGCCTGGCCTTCAGAATAACGGTACAAACTTTGGGAGGAAGGTCAAATGCTATCAACTGCCACCACTCAATCTCCACACATGGAGGCAGAGAGTTGACAGATTCGGGTGGAGAACCCTCTCCTGCTGCTGCGACAGAAGATCCTCCTGAAGGGGCAATCTGATCGGCGGATCGATGCTCATTTTCAGAAGCTCGGAATACCAAACTCTCCACGCACAGTCAGGAGCCACAGAATGAATTGGGCCCGGTCTTTCCTGAACTTCTTGAGAACTCTGCGCAGGAGTGGTGTGAGCGGGAAGGCGTACAGGAGCCTGAGAGCGGGAAGGCGTACAGGAGGCCTGAGCTCCACTTGTGACAAAGTGTTGGCGAGCGATAGCTGCCTTGGAAACATTAACACGCAATGCAACTGACATTGCATGTTCTCTTCAGAGGCCTCTCCCCACTGCTGAAAGAGACCTTGTGCCACCTCCGGCTGGAGATGCCATTCGTGACCCACTAGGCATAGACGTCTGAGTTAGTCTGCCCTGGCATTCAGAGAACCTGCCAGGTGTTAAACCACCAGGTTTATGCCCTGCTGTTCCAGCCATGTCCAGAGATGCACGGCCTCTTGACAGGGATTCCACGACTCCACCTGTATGTTGCTTCATTCATTAGAAGATCCTTTCTGTTTTGTAGAATCTTCAGTAATGAATGAATACACCAGAATATTCAACAGAGGTAAAAACTGCTGGGATTTTGCAGTTGTATATTCATCACAAGGACTCTTGCATCCAAGGAGACGCAAGACCACAAGCCCCAGGAGCCTGGCAGCTTCCCCGTATTTGGCGTCCCAAACAGATAAGAAGCATTCCCCCCCCCCCAAAGGAGCCACATAAAACCTGGAGTACAGTGTAGACCAGTTGGGTCGCCCCTTGGATTCACACAGTTGGTCAGTGGGAAACAATCTAATGTGTCACAGAGGTGCCCCATCATGTAGAGGTGCCTTCACTGCAGAATGGCGACAATCTACCCAACTGCAGCAAATGCATTTTAGATGGTTGCTAGATTTTACTCACTGAATTCACCTACATTGAATCTTCAGGTGGAGAAATGGAAGATTCCTCAAAGGATGGGATGGAGTGTAGTTTGATAAATAATTCCAAGGTGTATGCTGATGTAAGAATTGTCAGCTTCCATATGAACTTTGATATATTCCCTTTCTGGGTGCTATGGCTGCTTTCATAAGGACATCACCCAAGCATTATTGTACTGTTGCCACAGAGTTGTAATACTCCCACTCCCCTCCAACATTTGTTCAGTATGATCTGAATAAGTGTTGGTTTATTTGTGGGAAGTGCAGACAAGAGGATTACAAAAATGAATACCAGTTTAAGTGGAGCTTGAAATTTTCTTATGTTTGCCTTTCTGGCAGCGGGCCATTGTATTCAGTGTTATAGTTGCTAATTGGTCTGTTTAACAGATGACTGGCATCATAGGACAGATGCATCTTTTACCTTTGGTCTAAAACAGTTTTAGTTCAAGCATTCCTTAAACTATTAGTCAATAAAGCCGCTATAGCAGTATTTAAGGTGGTGTTTAATGCTGGCTGTTATCGGGGAGTGTTTTGGCTTGAATTTGCGTTTCCTAAAAAGAGACCCATCTTTCTCACTTCACTTGCCACTACTGCTTTTGTGTTGACAGCTCTAACAGTAAATGTTACAAATGGTGTAGATGTCACTTTCCTTTTAAGAGCAACAACTGATTACTCATCTTAGGAAACAGACATGATAGTGGTGAGATCATTATTCCTGTATTTTGCTGATGCAGCCACAGGTAAAACCGAGGTCGGTCGGTCTAGAGACCGCGACAGTGTCGGTCGGAGGCATAGCCCATAGTGACTTCTCTTCACAAGGGTGACTTTTTGACATTGAGACAATATTTTATATTTTCATTCTGAGGACATGGGGTTCTCAGTTGAAGAATACCGAGGCACGTAGTTTAAGGTACCTCTGGTATGATTTTTAATTGTCTGTTATTAAACTGCTTCTGTAGATACAAATTAGCTTATAGAGAAAGAACTAGTCTTTAGGATTCAGAAGATGTGCTCCTTTTTCTATGTGAAGGAGTGCAGAGGATTAGTATTAAGTTCACTTACCTTCGTGGAGCTGGAAAACCGCATTTTTCTAGGCCTGTATTTTTGCCCTTTGAAAAACAAACTCTGCAGTTATCAAAAATTCAGAATGCATCAAGTCATTCTAGTGGAACAATACTGAAATCTGTTGCACTTACAAATCCTCAAAAGTAAGAGCTTCAACTTCTGATATTTTCGTCATAATGTACAAAATATATGAACTTCGTATTGAAAAAGAACAGGTGCTTTGATCTGAAAAACTGTACTTCAGTTATGAGCAAATGAATCGAAACTGAATGATACAATTGGTATACCTAGAACAAACACAACCCCAAAAAACAATATGAAAATCTATAAAAGGTGCAATGCTAAATAATAATTTTGTTTGTGCTTCTACAGGGTTCTTTCTGGTAAAGCAAAATCTGAACCTCCAAAACCTTCAAGCCCCAAACAAGGTCACAGGTGCATAGTCACAGGCTGCGATTTTGGCACCTGCTGGTATACAAGAGAATTGAGTGCTTAAAATATATAATTAACGGGGTGATATGCACGGATTGATGGCGTAAACACACAGACAAATGAGCACACACAAACAAGTGGCTGACCAGCTTATTTTGATGTAATAAGTTTGAAAAGTAGGTTAGTAGGATACTTGTAAGTTTGGAAAATTGTTGAAGCACATTTATAAAATGACTATTTAGAAAACCAGTGAAACAAGTGCTTGAGGAACATGTAGCCTGGTCCACGTATAATGTTTATTGATGTAATAAAACAATACAGTTAGTGTTAGATCCAACCACAAACGGGAAAAATGAATAGAAAATAATTTGCACGATTGGTACAGTACAAAGAAAGGAGGATGTTCAAATGTGATGATACATGGCAAAATAAAGTCCTCTAAAAATATTTTCAGTCATTAAAATCTCTATGAAAAAATAAAAACATTAATAGCGACAGTGCATGAAACGAAACATCAAAAACAACAACTCAATGTACTATGCAGTTTTCCTACCAATGCATAAACTGTTACAATCAGTTTGAAATATCACCTATTCCACGCAGGGGAAGCAGAACATTTATATTCAATATTAGTTATGCAACACTAGAATGCATTTTCACAACTGCAGGTAAGGTTTAAAGAGGTGGCACAGAAACTACATACTTTAGAAATGTAAATCTCTTTAAAAATTAAGAGATTTGACAATAAATGCTGCTACTCCAGTTGAAATCTATCTTTCACCGATTTCAAATAGTTAACAAATTCTTTCCGTAGTATCCACTACACAGCATTTTAAGAATAGTTTACATTACAGTGCGACTAACAATGACATACTCCATCCAGGCTTAACATGATTTATTAGGCAAAAACTGAAACAAATGGAAAAAGCTTAGTTTATTCCTTTTTGTAGAACTAGTCACAAATGCAGAGTATATTGCATGAGAACTGCTGGTATTTTTTGTTTTTCTTAAGAAAATATATATTGTGCGATTGAGGCTACAATGCACAGTGCTCAAAGCATCGTTTCTTCTGCAAAGAAAACCTAATGCAACAGAACTTTTCTCAGGGCAGTACTGAGGAAAACAACACAAGTCTGCTGTAAGGAGTGCAGCATTTTTAGCTAAGTGGAAATTTCACTGTTAAATATTTTATCTAGCATTTACTCCTTAGCCAAACAATGGAAGGTGCATTCACTGCTGATTTTAAAGTGTTTGTTTCAACTTAATGTGTCAAAGAAAATGAGAATCCATGTGCATCAATGATTCTGTAAAATTGAGGTCTTAAAGACTGCCGAGAAAAGTAGACTGCGGATCAGAACTGAACTAACTCGAATAGTGCAGTATTGTAGCCAGGCCTCTAAGATCAGGTATAGAAAATATAAATAGACTGCTGCCATAAGGGTGAGAAGGTAAGGGATGATGATTCATAAGTGTCCAAAAGCAGGATGATCAAAGATCAGTTAACCTGATCTAGAGCTCTAAGCAATTCTTCTCCCTGTAACAGATTTCTGCTGTCCTGTACGGGTGCGTTGACTTCACAATCATAGCTGGTTAGATGGGGTAATTTACTTCCATCCACGGAATGCCCAAGAAGTCGACTTGTCATGTCTAAACAGGAGGAAAACAAAGGTTTATTTTTGACATTCTATCTAAAATCGAAAATTAGAATTTTTAAAAAACAAGAATTCATAAACATTCAAACCATTAAAAAGCACATTCTTCTGTAATAGAACGATGAAACTAAAAAGCTTTATTACATGACAAACTTTATTTGCATCTACTTAAGTTTATACATTGTACTGCATAGCTTCCATGTCATAAGACTTGTTCAATAGGCTTGGCTACTATAGTCTATAATTTATCCTTTAAAATGTAGTGGTCTAACTGACAAAATCTCTTTATCTGAAAATGTATGAATTTCCAAATGATCTAGTGAATGCCTCTGAGCTACCCAGATCTGTTTAGAATCGATTCACTTCATTGTCCAGTCTGTTTTTCAATTACTTAGAGAATGTAGACTGAAATCGAAGTGTGCAAGTTATAATGTAATTACTCATTTATGGATGGTAGGTAACAAAGTACTCTTGTGGCATGGTCTCATATTGCAGGGTGTGCAATATGTATGTGGTGGTTTGGGCGGAGGGGAAGCAATGTTGGTGGATATTGTGGTTTTCCAAGAGTGTTGGTCACAGTGGTGGGGATATTGAGTGTTTAAGAGCATAGAACAGAGTTTCCACCCAGCAGGTGAGAGAGGTCATATTGCCCCTTCAAACAGCTCCTGCATTTGAAAGATTCTCACCACGGTCATTATTCTCAATGTGTCTCTTCTCTATGTCCGCTTCCATCATCCCCATTGCGTGATACATTCTGCGTGTCTTCTGCCCCCTAGTTTGTCAGTTCTTGCAAAAGCTCATCCTGTGCTTGAACCATATGTTCAGCCTCACTTTATCATGGTGGTCTCCATTCCCGAATTCCAGGTCATCGCTATTTGTTGTTAGCTAGTTTCAATGGCAGGTGGATACATTTACCCATGATGCTACTTTTAATTGCGGTCTTGTCAACCTGTCCCCGCCACCCCACAATTTTTTATTTATTTTTTAATTGGGAAATTAGGTTTCTTTTTTTTTTTTTTGGGAAAAATAATTCTCATATTTAATTTTTCAATGTAAAACCAATTTTTTTATTTTGACTGAAAATTTTCATAAATAGTTTAGAGCTTCATGGCAAAACCGAGTCTTTTTCGTCCACCTAAAATGGCTTCAAGTGTATTGAGATTTTCTTTTAAATCGCGATTTTCAACTTTTTACCACTTATTGGCTGATAACGCATTTTTCACACCTCAGGGTGCCTCCCAGCCCCTCATGTTATCCCACATGGCTGTGGTAATGTTTTTCCATGACACGAAACCTGCTAGTCAGAAAGGATGATGATGATGATGATGCCAGTTATTTTATTTGAGCTCTACTCCAGCCAATCACATTTTGAGTGTGCAAAATTTCTAGTGGGCTCCAAAGTGGCCGGTTTCCAACCCCCCACCACACCTACCCACCCGTGCACAGCAGGTTTGGGCCAGAGCGTTTTCACTGCCTGAAACCTACGCATCACGTACAAAAACGGAGGTTAAATTCAGCACTTAAAATGGCCGTGCCCAAGTTGGCTCTGACTTATGCGCGGTTTTCAGAGGTTTTTTTTGTCTGGAGGGATTTGTACTTGACTTGCAATTGGGTAATCCTGACCACTGCCCTGGTGCAGGTCACCTCTGGGATATACCTAGATACCCTCAACCCCATTGCTTGTTGAATCCCCCTGTGTGAAATTTGCAAGTTACAAAATAACAGAAAAAATTATTTCAACCCTAATACAGGCAATCACATTTTTTAGAAAAAAAAATACAAAAAGGTGGCTGGCCGGATTGGCAAGTCATGACTTGATGGCCAAAACAGCAGATATGTACAGAATTGTTAACTCTTTCAAACCAGCTTGGGAGCTTTTTTTAGACATATCTTTACAACTATTGAATGGATTTACTCTGAAAGCGTGCTTATTCTCTTGTGGTGCAAAGTTCTACTTTCATGCCAAGTTTGCAGCAGGTAGATGTGCAACATATCTTATAAGGGCTAAAATTAGAAACTGCTTGTTTTTACACCCAGCTAGTCACAGATTTTTGTCCCATGGTGGATCTTCATGACGAACACAGCTGATTGAGTAAGTGAATTGCAAAGTTTCGTGCAAATCAGTCTACGGAGTCAAAAGTTACCCAAAAATGTATTTTCAACTGAAACACCTCCTGAGCCATAACTACACAGGGGCAACTGCCACTGTGTTAATAAAAGATAAAATATATATATGCAAAAAACAAAGGTTAAAGTGATCTTAGTTAGGTGAAAATGTAAGTGTAAACATAGCATTTTAAACACATAAAAACCCAATGAAATTCACCAGTCATGGTTAACTGGCGGAACTATAACTCGCACCGTCGCCATGCACAATGGTATCAATGATGTAATTCCAGATGTCATCACTGAGGCCTCAATGATGTCTTGGAATATGTCATGAGTGATGGAATATATGAGGTCCTTAGCAGTGAGTGATGTTATCCTCCACCCCTAAAGAAACTTTTTTATTCTGCCTCCCACCATTGTTGTGTGTGAAAGAGTATGATGACTTGATAAGTTACTTCCTGGAGGAGGCTGCTTCTCCTCTGTGAGGCTGTGCTCTTCCATGTGCATGTCCCTGTGTCTGGTACTGCCAATGCTGCGACGGTGTCTGACCTTGGATTGTGCCTTCTGATGTGAAGTTGATCCAGAGAGACTTTCTCTTCCTGCCAGTCTGGTGGTGTTCCTCTCAGTAGGTTTCCTCTGAATTGCAATGCTCCCATTGACTTCGCAGTTTTGTTGCATTTATCAACTGTTGAAGGGTCTCATCAACTGCGCTACCTATCAACTGTTCTCCATTGAACAGTGCATTAATGATATTTGAGTAACATCTGGCTTGAAACCAGACACTCTTAACCATGCATGGCGTCTAAGTGTTGTTCCAGTGGCGGCGACTTGCAGTGTCAGCTGCATGTAGTGCTGACTTGAGGCATGTATTTGCAATGTTTTTCCCTTCCTCTGAAAGGGATGCTGCTCTCTTGCGGTAATGTTCAGGCAAGTGCTTCATTAGCTCTGCCATCTCATCACAGTGATGTTATGCATATCTATTGAGGAGAGGCTTAGAGTAGGCTATTTTCCACTGGGTAGCCGCCCCTCTCAAATTTTCAAGAATCTGAAGATGGTGAACACACGTGGAGATTTCGGGGAGGGGGTATGACGTCAGAAGAGGCTGGGTAAGACACCAAATGTTGGGATCGTTGATGCCAAAAACAAAAAAGAGAAGGACTACTAGCAGGAGAATTCCGGACCCAACCACTAGATGGCCGAATATTACACAGCATGTGAATCCAGAAAAGAGTCACGTTGCAAAACCTGCAGCTTTAGGGTTGTAAACTCAGATCAGACAGGGATGCCTGCTGGCACCAATTCTATTTAATGCGTTTATGTATTACCTTGATGAACAGCTTTAAGGTATTACAGTAGATGGTGCTAAATTAAGCATAATGACCTCTTTGTACCATGTCTGCACAATGCTGCTAAAAATGCTATTTTGCTGGCACGAATCAAGAACTTGTTACATCAACTTCTGGGTTTAAAATGTAAAATGCTATACAGAAGAAATCAGTTGTGAACAAAGTTAATTGCAAAATCGTGTTTGTGGGAAAACCATATATTCCTAAGAAAATGAGTCTAAATAATACAGCCCTGGATAGAGAAAGTGAATTTGTATATTTGGGAATATGTTTTAATCACAAAGGCAACATGTCTTCTCAAATGGTAAAAGTAATCTTATAATCTGAAACTCCGTACATTTATTGGCCTCTTAATGAGAAGTTAGGTGATCTCTTTACCGGGGGTGGAGGAGGGATGGGGTGGCATTTGTGGGGTTGTGAGGTAATAAATTAATTGATTTTTTTCCTCAAAATAACTTTCGTAGAAGATTATGTTGGCTAACTAAATCAAATGCTGATAAAGGCAGGGCAGATTGCGAATGATAGCTTCACAATGGGAAGGGTCAGCAGGACAGGAAAAACTCCCTAGGTTTCAGCAAGGCTAACCTGAGAGAAAACGACCAGACTTTAAGCAGTATGGGGGTTGTCAAACTTTTCCCTGCAATGAGTTTTGTGGACCAAGACCAAAGATCTTGAATGAACAAGGTAGGCAAAGGCTCTGCTGTCCCAGAGCAGACCAAAGCTGCAGCATCTAATAGACTATCAACACACTCTTAGCTGGAGCCAGCATTCACTTGGTTGAATTAGAAGTAGTCTAGGACCAGAAGTGACTACTAAATGGCTACTACTTTTTTAGTTCAAAGGCCTCTGGCTAGAGGGGAGAGCAGAGTTAATAGGTATGGGAGGTATGGTGTATTCCTACTGTAGGAATACACCAGACAAAGTAGGAATACACCAGACAAAGGAGCTTGGAATTAAACTTGTGAAGGCATATACAAAACATGTCTTTCACAAGACTCACAGGTTAGAGAGGAGCTGAACTCTGAAATTTAGGTCATGCTCCTAGCCTAGCTGAAATAATGGAAGCAGGGTATTTCTTCATTCACTAAATTGTCTCTCTTTTTTCACCCTGAAATGTGTTTCACCACTATTAATGAAAGTGGAAATTGTTCTGGGACAAGTGTCTACATAATGAGGCATCTTCCTCACCTTCTAAACTAGAAAGGACAAAGGTGCTTAAGATCCACAAAAAGTACTGGGCGCATGTGGAGGGGTGAGGAAAGCATGGTAACACACAAAGAAAGCAGACTCACTCTTGCCCTGTCAGGCCAACAATCTATCAAGCGTTTTTGTCTCTCACCATCACGTGCAAGGTGCTCTTGTAGCAGGGGTGTGGAATTCCTATAGCCCATCGCCCAGGACATATTGTTTGGGGTCAAGGACAACAAGTTTTCATGTGTATTTTGTCCTTGGGACAAGCAGGCCTAACCCTTTGCAGCACAACCCCTCTGGCTTCCAGTTTTTATTACCACATTATGGATCAGGGAAGGGCATTGTTTGCAGGTAAGGTCATTTTTGTGTTCCTATGTTAATGCTGTTAGAACTTTTATTTATGGTTCATTAATGCAAAGCCATCAATATTAGGGTGAGCATTCTAAGGAAAGGTTGTAAGCTCAGACTGCACTTCCGACAGCGGTTCCAGTATAACTATGTGTACACACATTTTCAAAGTTTAGCAGTATGAGGCTATGTATAATGCTCCCAGAATGCTCTCTGATTAGATGCAAAAATATTTGCAGAAGCTTGAAAGCAAGATGGATAATTCTTTGCTTTCAAAATAAAATGTTCACAAAAAAATGCCACTAGGAAAAAAAAACATTTTGCTAAACTACTGTAAAACTTTAGGTACCATTTCTTTGCAGCATCATTTATAAAAATGTGTTGATGCATGCTGGTATTTCCCAAAAACATTTCTAATGGAAAATCGGAGGAACCAGTTTCAACAAGATTATGGGAAACATAAAAATAAACACATTGGCAAAGTCAGTACGTCTGAAATTGTTGGTCAGCCTTTTCATTTTGTCAATGTGTCTTTTTTTTGGCATGGTTTTTGTAAAACCTTATTGGCGTGGAAGCTGCCGGGCCCTCACTACTATAACAAGCCTTGGCAAAAAGCAAAAAAAAAGTTTGGTCTCAAAAACCACAGATTGCCACATTAGTTCCTGGCACTGAACAAAACTACTTTGTGTGCCAATATGCTACTTGTGAAACAGCAGAATGCTGTCACTCAGAGTGAAACCAGCCGATAGACACAGAGAGAGATAGAATTTTAATAAACACAAAAGGTCTTGGTTAACTCCAGACCTAATTAGGGGCCCAATTATTAAAGAAATCTCAAAAGAGCACCCATGGTATATGTCCTTGCATTAGTGCAGATTTACGGCTTTCATGAATTCACAAGAATCTACAGGTCAAAAAATCGTAGTCCTCAAATTTGTGAACTGCATTTTAGCACAAGCAAACATGCATGTGTGAATCTGCTCATTCGAAAATCTGTTGAGCGTTTGCAAGTTCACTTTCCCTCCAACCACTTTCCCCAACCCTGGAAGAAGTTTTATGTCCGTCATTGTCAGGAGTAAATTTTCAACCTTTCTCATTATGGGTAAAGATTAGAGAAGAGCTGGTGAAAACCCTTAAAACATGCAGTTTAGTAGGTTTGCACAGACTTAAAAGGGCATTCCAATCCTGGAACTATTGCTTACCACTACCTTCAACCCCAGTATGTAGATCTGCGGAAAGGTGGCAAAATAAGGGAATTTATAGTATTCAAATCCTACTATGGTATAAGCCCTGCATAATCAGAAAGACAATATCAGAGCTCTTATGTAATGAGATTGCTGCCATGATTTGTCACTACACTACATGGCACGAAAGGGACAAGTGGATTTTGTAACAGGGCAAGTAGATTTATGTAGCAACCTGCCCCATGGACAAGTAGATATTTTATTAAATTCCACACCCCTGTTCTAGCTAGTTCTAGGTCTGAGCTATGACCCAAATAGTGCTCAACTGCCTTTGAGAGCCTGAGACTGACTTGTGACATGAACCCCTGTGCAGATCTTTACTTCCTTTAGTCTAGCAGGAGTAGGTGGAATCTGGAACTTTTAATGTTTGGGTATTTTTTTGCTCAGGTTGCAAGCCTTGATTGCTCTTCCACAGCCTTCCCCTCCTTCATGGTGTGTATTTGTTCAGCAGTAGACAGTATAACATACATTTTTTGAAAATGTATATTTTTTACTGCTTTTGTCGCCAATTCCCAGTCTTGCCTTTTTTGTATCGTGTACTCATTCCACAGCATCTCTGCTCAACGCATGTCACTGTATGGATTATTGGGCCTTCTCTTCAGTTGCATGTTCTCCATTGGTTTAAACAGGGATGTCATTAGTTGAGTTAGCACCACAACTGAGGACCCAAGTGGGCATTGGGTGTGCTGCTTACTGTACCACACCAGTGGGAAGAAACTACTCCCTACCACACCTCCTTTATCCTACAATGGCCACTAGGTGCCTTTAGTGAGGCATAAGATAAGTGGTTATCTAATAGGTGAGTAAATGATCTGATCTCAGTGGCATACTGACAAGTTGTTTTGGTCCCCCTTCTTGTTGCAGTAGTGTCAGAACGAAACAGTTACTTTCTTGGTAGGAGTAGTTTTGCAGCTTTAAGTATTTTCCGGATTCACATGCTGTGCATCATTCCGCCATCTAGTGATTGGGTCTGGAAAGTCTCCTTGTAGTCTTTCTCATTTTTAGGTCTTGCCTAGGCAGCGCTTGCTCTCTCTCTTTAAGACATGCTGTATTCAGGATGAGGGCATAAGCCACGCCCACTTTCTGCCCATCTTTTTAATTGGCTCCTGTCCCTACCATTTGTAAATGGTGGGTTTTCATTGGTCAATAGGCTTAGTAGTCCCTCCTTAGTACCACCTTTTCTCTTCTTGTAACCTCCCATAAGGACACCCCCTGTTACATGTGCTGTTACTCGGTAGGCTTTAATTACAGCCTCCGAGCACCATTTTCTTGAATAGCTTTGTGCAGGCAGGACACTCCCTCAACCGCTGGGTTTGCAGTTGTAGAACGAACCCGACTGGAAGCTATAGCAGCGATTTATGTAAGCACCAGTTCTCTAGTTAGAGTGGCAGCTCACGGTGCTTGTTCTTTAATAATAGTGGCTGTGCGTTTTTTTGTTTCAAACTTGATCTTTATCAATGGCAGCCGCGCGTCTTTTCTTTTGTTGCGTGCGACCGCCTAACTCAACGCTTGTGGCTGTACGGCATCCACTGCGAGCTCTGCACTGAGCCACAGCACAAAACAATTCAAAACTACGCCACAGCGAGGACACCAGCATCACAGGCAGGGCGCACGCACTGTATGGTGGGAAGGAACACCGCTCCAAAAGCTTGCACCCCGGAGCCAGAAGCAAACCCATAGTGATGTCCTCTTCAAAAAAGCTGCATATCCTAGTTGCACCCGAAGTCTCATAGTACGTAATAGCTATTTTATATTCCGTTGTATTAGTATCATACAATTGACCCCAGCAAAATAAAAAAAAATCCAAAATGGCCGCCAACGTCGTTTTGCCTGTACCTATTCAATACTGACCATTCTTTTTGGTGTCACTTTTATCCTACCAAAATGACCTATGTTGTTTAACATGATGTGTGAGACACGTCCAGTTACTTGCCTCGTAGTAACTACGTCATATAGGATCCTCCTTCACTCACTTTGTGCGCGCGGCTCTTCGCTCCTCAATAGACTCATCTGCCATATGGATTTAACTGCTGTTCAAAGTATGTTCATCCAATATTGTTTATTTACTAGAAGCCTGCATCCGAACACATAGTATTTTAATTTTCTGACCGTTTTTCTGTTTCGGACGTTCCTCTTTTTTTCTGTATACTCCGCACACGTATTCGCTTCAAAACGGCATCTTGCCTTCCCCTTTCACCAGACACCATGGGTTCCATTGCTGAAGCCTAGAGCAGCTCCTTGCCATTAATTGTAATAATTACAGCTCACACGCTCTTCATAAGTTAAGCTTTTTGTTACATGTAAAGTCCCGGCTGAACACGGAGAGCAGCAAACAAGCAACTCTCTGCAGTGCCATACACACGTCCCATGTCCACAATTTAACATGATATCATAATACCATTTGCAAGTACAATGTGGTACAGGTAAGGAAAAGCACAAGGGACAGTAAGTAAATATTAGCACATGTTATAATTTACACCAAAACACCATGTAGCGTGTGCCCCCCCCGCCCGTGTTTTTTTGCTGTGCTAAAGTGCGCGTAGTAGAATAATTTGGTGCTCCACCCCCCTACAAAGCCTGACAGACGCCATAAAACCACAAGCCTTGCCTGTGCATCCCCCATTTCCTCTCCCACCAGCTGCTTAAACTAATTAGTATTTGAGGACAAGGAGGTGAGAACATTCCTCCCCCTTCTAAACTCTTTAAGTAGCTTGCCCACGCACTAGCAAACATGCAGCATTACTAAAATCAGCATGTACAGCTTTTATTTTGTCAGCACGTTAATTCTACTTTATGCGGCAGCATTCCTAACTCCCATTCCTACGCTGCATTTCTACAGTCACACGCTCCAACTTTCAGCCCTTTCCCCGAGCATTTTTTTTTTCCAGCCAGCATATTACATTTGTCTCCCCTCCCTCATAACCTATTTCCCATTTTCAGGTTCTCCAGCGCCACGAGGTCGTACAAATGGCAGTAACACTATGCAAATGTCATCACTTCACTGCATACAAAAAAAAGTAAAAAACACTGTCATTTTTAACACCAAAAGCTCTAACTTTCACAAATGCGAGACCTATTGCATTGTAAATATGTGTTATTTTTTTTTGTGGGCTTCGTTGATTATTTGCATTTAACCCAGTCTGTGCGTGACATCAGAAGTATGCCCCGGAAATCCCTCGACATAGTCGCCATCTTAAAATTATTTTTTCTTTCTCTGATTGACAGTATTCTCTTGAGCGGTGTTTGTAAATGCAACTCTACTGGTGGGGTGGGTGGGTCATAGGTGAATCTAGAAAATTCTTCAAGCTGCAAAACTACTTCTACCTGTAAGTAACCATTTCTTTTTTCAGCGTGAAATTTTTCTGGATTCACATGATGTGCATTGATTACAATGCGTTTTTCTTTCATGTGGTTTGGTTGGGTTCTTTAGAGTGGGTATTTGCAAACAAATGTTTCCGTACGCTTTGTCCCACTTCTGCTTTTCTGTTGATCTGAATGCCCATGCAGTAGTGTTTTGTGAATTCTATATCAATGACCATGTAGCAGCTGCGCAAATATCCTCTAATGCTATACTACCTAAGGCAGCAAGTCTTGCTCCTTTTTTCCACATTGATTGGTGTTTGGTTCCGGGTGCCACATTTGTCTCGCCTGTATCGTTAACAGGTCTGTGTGCGCTGGGAAAGGGATGCACTGCCCTTGGCACATTTCCATGAGGTCTGAGTACCATGTCTGTTGAGCCCATTGTAGGGCTATCAAGATCAGGTTGACTTGTTCCTGTCTGCACTTTTGGATCACATTTGGTGTCAGTGGAATCGGTGGAAAGGCATAAGAAAATCTCCCTGACAAATTTATCAACAGTTTTATATGAAAGGGGGTATGGCCCTCATACGACAACTAGGAAGGGCCTACTATTAGAAGCAACAAGAAGATCTAGTCATCACATTTATATTACACAATACTTATGCGGCAAACCATGAAACAATCATATGGTCTGGAGTATTTATTTACTCAATTATTCATATTATTTCATTGAGCATAGTTATTTGTGTTTAGAGCAAGGGAGACATTAAAATTCAAACAGTGAACAATAACTTTTACAGTTGATAAAAAACATTACAATGCACATAACAATTCATAAACCTCAAAGCCAGTCATGGTTTCAGAAAGGAAGAAAACGAAACCCAAGCGGTAATTTATTAACCACTTTCAAATCCAAGTTACAAGGTTGCTACCAGAGGGAACACAAATTTAACATATCCAGGGATAACCTTATTTGCAAAAACAATTATTCCCTGTGATAGGGTGCAAATCCAAACGAGGTGCCCCACTGGTGAAAGGTGCTGACGCGTTTCAAACCCCAACAAAATTTATGGGATTCTCATCAGGGCCGTGACTGGGTATAATCTAAATAAACAGAAAAATAATAAATTGAGTTGGAGCTAGCCCTCCCCAAAACTTAATTAGCTAAATGTTATTAAACTAAAATGCAAATTGTACCGGTGTTGAATAATTGGAAGAAGCCTGTGTTGAAGTTTCTATACACGTGGCTAAACTTAACTTCGTTCTAAGGAGTGCTGAATGCTGCCAGCTGGAGGTTTGAGCTTGTGTGACACAGGTCAGCTCAGGTGCCAACATATGACTGTTGCAGGGAGCCTGCTTTCCTTCTCTTTTTTTTATGCAAGTAGAAGCATATTACAACCAAAAAATGCCACCTTACAAAGGTTAAAGGAAAAAAAAAAAACAGCATTCCTGGCAGCGCCCATATAGGCATTTAGGGGCTTAATTTTAACCGGTGTCTAACGGGACGCTCATTCTTTTCGCGCTCCATATTGGCTCGGTTAACTGGCACGGATGCTGCCAGCTGGAGGTTTGAGCTTGTGTGACACAGGTCAGCTCAGGTGCCAACATATGACTGTCGCAGGGAGCCTGCTTTCCTATCATTTTTTATGCAAGTAGAAGCATATTACAACAGCATCCTCGTGCTTGCAATGATATCACTTCATACTTTAGAGATATGTTTTGTACGGTGTGTTTGCATACAATGCGTATTTGTATGCAGTGCGCGTTCTTTGTGTGGTTGCATGTACATTGCTTGATTTGTAAAAGAATAAACGCCAGTGCCCCACAGATTTCTTCATAAGCTCACGGCTGGCGCTATAAAAAAAGGTTGGGGCGCCGTATAACAAGTGCCTGGTCTTGCTTCCACCTCGGGCCTCTTTAATCCACCACCAGCTGCCCCCTGCCTCTCCAACACAATATCCTTGGTGCAACAACATCAAGTGTTGCATAGCTAAACACTTATAAGGTCCCAAAGGCGAGACCTATTGGCTATGCCAATGCTTGTTCTTCATTGCGAAGAGTGGTGGTGGTAATGGATGTTCCAAATTTGACAGCAAGTGGCAATTTTTTTAAATGATCTTACAAAATTTTGGATCACATTTGGTGTCAGTGGAATCGGTGGAAAGGCATAAGCAAATCTCCCTGACCAATTTATCAACAGGGCATTCCCCAGTGACTCTGGGTGGTAGAACTGGGTTGCAAAGCTTAGGCATTTCGTGGTGTTGTGTGTTGCGAAACGTTCTACTTGCGGAGTCCTCCAGATCTGGAAGGTCTGCCTTGGCACTTCTTGTTTTAGTTTCCACTCGTGCATGGTATTTGCTTTCCTGCTGAGCCTGTCCGCTTCTGTGTTTTCTTTTCCTGATAGGTGTATTGCTATTACTGATACCTTGTTCGCTATAGCCCATCTCCATATCTCATGAGCCAAGGATGATAGCTGCTAGGATCTTGTCCCACCTTTTTTTTCCAAGTAGTGCATCGTCGTTGTGTTGTCAGTTTGAATTAAGATCGTCCTCCTTGTCGAATGTTTCTGGAAAGCTTTTAGTGCGTCCTCCTTGTCAAATGTTTCTGGAAAGCCTTTAGTGCCAGAAAAACCATCTTCAGCTGCAGCACATTTATGTGCTGCACTGCTTCCTTGGGGTTCCAGATACCCCTGACAATCAGCTTGCCAATGTGAGCTCCCCATCCCATGTGGGATGCATCCGTTGTGGTTGACACAAAGGGAGTGGTTGTTTTTAATGGTTTCCCTACTGTTAGTGTTTTGAGACTCCACCGTAGCATCTCTCTATGAACCTTGTCTGTAACAACCACTAGATCGTCCCAACTTCCGATTGAGGGGGGGCCACTGCTGTGGGACCCATTCTTGTCTTGGTCTCATGTGTAGCCTTGCGTGTGGCACCAGCGGAATACGGGAAGCAATCATCCCCATCATCCGCCCCCCTGCTTTCATTGTCAGACGTTGCCCCTTCTGGTAACAGCGACTCTGCTCTATGATAGCTTGAACTCTGTTGTCCACTAGTCTCACTTTTGTGCTGTCTAGGGATCCAAGATTGCACCCAGAAATGTTTTCTTCTTGTCTGGTTTCTGTGATGACTTCTCGTAGCGAGAGAGAGGACTATATAACCTTATTGATGTTCTTCTTGTATTGACTGCTTGTCTTTGCTTTCACCAGCTAGTCGTCTAAATATGTGTACATGTGTAATCAATGATGCCTTGGGTGTGCTGCTACCACAGCTAAGCATTTTGTTAACACTCATGGTGCAGATTGTATTCCGTAAGGTAACACTTTGAATTGGTAGTGTGTCTTGTTCACTACAAGTCTGAGAAACTGTCTGTGGCGTTTGTTTACTGGTATGCGCAGGTAGGCATCCTTGAGGTCAATGGTTGCTATGTATTCTACCTCTTATCAGGGGAATGACCTGTAGCGCTGTCATCTTGACTTTTGGAGTTTTTATCGACTTATTTAGTGATCGCAGATCCAGTATTGGTCTCAATGTTTTGTCTGCTTCCGGTACTAGGAAGTAGTCCCTTTGAGTCTTTGTTGCTGGGGAACTAATTCTATAGCTTCTTTGCTTAACAGCTCTTCTACTTCTTGCTGTAGTCGTTGTTGTGTGTCTATTTGTACCTTCTTTAACCTTGGTGGTTACATTGGAGGTGAGTTAGCTCTATGCAATAGCCGTATTTTATGATATTTAGTATCCATTCTAGCAAGAATCCTCCGATTCTTCCTCCTACTGGTGACTTGTGTAGAAGGGCTACTTGTGGGCAGTCACTTGGTAGAACGAGTTTCCCCTTTCGAGGTTCCGCCTCCTTCGCAACCGCTAAACGACTGGCTGGAGCTTGAGCGGTGCTGCCATTGTGTGACAGTGATGGGTTCACTTCGCTGGCTGCTGAAGTCTGTGTTGGATTGTGTGATTGAATAGCTCCTTTTGCAGAGGTTGCCCTCTTTTCCTGGGCCATGCCTCCCCGAAAGGTGCAGAGCTATGTCTACCATCTCTCCAAATAGGCCATCTCCTGTAAAGGCATTTTGCAGGTGGCTCACTGGACGTCTTGCTTAAAACCGGAGATTCCCAGCCAAGCGTGTATGCGCAAGGCTGTGGCTGTGCAGAGCGATCTACTGGCTGTGTCTGTCACATGGAGCATGGATTTTAGGCATGTGTTAGCAATTGTCTTGCCCTCCTGCAACACTGCCCTTGCTCTCTTCTTGAGCTTTTCTGGGAGATGTTCCATTGGCTCCTCCATCTCGTCCCACTTTTGGTGAGCATATCTATTCAGCAAGGCATTGGACTTGGCTATCCGCCACTGTGTTGCTGCTGACCTTTCCATTTTCCTCCCCACCAGGGCTATTCTCTTGCTGTCCTTGTGGAGGTGGTCCTGTAGGCATGGGTGTATTAGCTCTTTTCTGTGCTGTTGCCACAATGAGGGTGTCTGCTAGCACTTTTCCCCTGATGTCAAGTGGGTCCCTTGATGAGAAGCGGTACTTCTCTACCCTTGGTGTTATTGCCTTGGCCACAGCTGGTTCTTTGAATGCCTTTTTGTCCTGGTCTAGCATGCTTGGGAGCATTGGAAGAAACAGTTTTCTGTTTTGTTCCGGTAATCTGCTTTTGATTATTCTTCCTTCAGTTGCACTCTGTAGGTGCCTGCAACCCTCTTTACTACTGCATTACATGCAGTTATGTCGTCTGGTGGTGATGGTTTTGATGTATAAGACTCCACCCCTTCATCTGGTGAGTCTGAATAGATGTCTTAGCAGTTATCTGTTGTTTCCTTTATGTGCGAGAGGCCCTCTTGCTGTTAACTCCTCCAGGTCGAAGAACTCCTGCTCCAACTCTTCCTGCAGATCTGGGGTAGCAGGCTGTTCTAGCTCCTCAGATTCCTCTGCTTCCACCTGCTTTTTCAGTGGAATTCTGTAACCCTGCAGCGAGTCATTGAATTCACTCTTCTTTTAATTAGGGATTGGAGTTCGGCCGCAAAATGCTTTTTTTTTACGCTCTACCTCTAGCGATTCTTTGTTCTTCGAGCTCCACTTCATCTCTTTGTTTCATCATCGATGCTGAGAAACTTTGACGTTGAATGCTCAAGTGGTTTTTGGCGTTGATGCTGAGTGACTATGATGTTGACATGGTTCCAGTCTTCGCAGACAGCGTCAAGCTGGTTTTCACCATCTCCCTTCTATGCCTTTGATCCTCTCGAGATCAAAGCAGGTTTCGAGGGTTTACCTCCATCGGTGTCCCTTGTCTTGGACCGTGTCGCTCCATTAAGCTTCACTCTGCCCTCCGGCGTCAACGATTTCGGCCTCATTGCCAGTTTCTTTGAGTCCAAGGTCTTTAACCTGACTGTCTCAGCTCTGGAGGATTACTTTTTGTCCGAGTTCCTCCCTCAACACATTTCTGTGGCTCTTACAAGTTTAGCTCTTGATGCTCTTGAGTTTCGGCTCTTCCCCTTGGGCCTCCTCAGTCTCTAGGAAGTCTTTGTCGCTTTACAGGCCCAGGTCTTTAAAAGACTCCAGCTTTCTCTGTGGTGATGCAGTCACGCAGTGTGCCCTGTCCGCTTCTGCCTTGCGTTGATGGTCTGGTGCAAGTACTCTGAGCATGCAGAGCAGTCCTCTACCCTGTGGTCCTTGGGTAGACCGAGATTACAGACCTTGTGAGTGTCCTTCTGTGTGTACTTGTGGTGACATGTGGGGCAGAATTTAAAGGGGGTATGCTCCATGCCCCTTTCTCATTCTCCAGCCACGTAGTCTTGTTGCCTCGGTCATCTCACATTGGTGTTCCTCAATCCTCTTCCCTACAAGGCAATTTTCAGTGGAAAAAAACTTTCTGCAATTTCTTCTTCCTCGACTCTGAAGCTCTTTCCTAGGCTTCCAGACCCTACGGTGGAAAAAAGAATCTGAAAATGGCGACTGAGTCAAGGGATTTCTGTGGCATACGTCTATTACAGATACATTACCGAAGGTAAGTAACTTGTTCATCTGAAAGAGACAGTTAGTTATAGATTCCTTACCTTTGAATAGATACCCCAGTACCAACCCCGGAGAAGGGTCTGCAAACCAAGTTCACACCAGAAAATCCTGGAGGACTGAACGGGCAAAATAGCTGTCCCTCCGGACTTGTCTGTCCAGGCAGTAATGTCTGGTGAACATGTGCAAGGATGCCCACGTGGCTGCCTGACAGATGTCAAGAAGTGGAACTCTACGTGCTAATGCAGTGGTTGCCACCGTAGCTCTAGTGAAATGAGCACGTAGACCCACTGGAGGTTCCTTTTGCGCTAAAGCGTAGCAGATCTTTATGCAAAGGACAACACATCGAGAGATGGTACGCTTTTGAACAGCCCAGCCTTTTTTGGCACCTACATAGTCAATGAAAAGTTGATCATCCACCCAGAAGTTCTTCGTGCGGTCAAGGTAGAAAGCGCACGTTTAGGGTCCAGACGGTGGAGTCTCACCTCCTCCTTGGAAGGGTGCAGAGGTGGGGAAAAAAGGTGGGCAAAGTGATAGTTTGTCCAATGTAAAATGGTGAAACCACTTTAGTTAGGAACAAAGGTCGCTTCCTAAGCACCACTTTGTCCGGATGCACAGAGAACAAAGGGGGCTTAGAAGATAGAGCCTGAAGCTCACTCACTCTGCGAGCAGAGGTGATGGCAACAAGGAAGGCAGTTTTCAGAGTGAGGAGCCTGAGAGGACAGATGTGAAGAGGCTCGAAGGGAGCACACAAGTTAAAACAAGGTTCAAGTCCCACTGGGGCATTATGAAGGGAGGAGGAGGAAAGAGATGAATAATGCCCTTAAAGAATCTATTTACAATAGGAGACTTGAATAATGGCTAATCTGGTAGCCGAAGGAAAGTAGAAATAGCTACAAGGTAGCCTTTAAGAGTGCCCAGGGCAGAGCCCTGCTGGGCTAAAATACAGAAGGACCTCTGAAAGAGGGGCAGAGAGGGGATCCGCAGCCTTTCCTGCGCACCATGCCGCAAACTTGTTCTATCGACAGGTGTATAACGTTTTCGTGGAGGGACGCCTGGCTGGCAAGATGACATTACAAACTTCGGGTGGAAGGTCAAAAGCTGTCAACTGTCGCTGCTCAATCTCCACAGAAGGAGGTGGAGGCTGGACAGGTTCGGGTGAAAAACCGTCCCCTGCTGCTGCGACAGAAGATCCTCCCGGAGGGGCAGTCTGATTGGAGGATCGATTGCCATGCTCAAGAGCTCGGGGTACCAGACTCTTCGTGCCCAGTCCGGAGCCACAAGAATAACTTGGGCCCAGTCGCGCTTGATCTTCTTTAGCACTCGGGGCAGAAGTGGTACAGGTGGAAAGGCGTACAGGAGGCTGCAACTCCAATCACTACAAAAAGTGTAGCCGAGCGAGAGCCGCATTAGAAACTCAAATGTGCAAAATTGCTGACATTGCGCGTTCTCTTCGGTGGTGAACAGATCTAACCAAGGCTCTCCCCACTGCTGAACGAGACCTTGCACCACCTCAGAGTGAAGACGCCATTCATGATCTACCATGTTACCGATGGCTGAGTTCGTCCGCCCTGGTGTTCAGGGAACCTGCCAGGTGTTGAACCACCAGGGACATGCACTGATGTTCCAGCCATGTCCAAAGGTGAAGAGCCTCTTGACAGGGTCCATGACCCCACTCTGCCCCGTTTGTTG
Organism: Calotriton arnoldi; assembly: GCA_963921515.1. Taxonomy (NCBI): domain Eukaryota; kingdom Metazoa; phylum Chordata; class Amphibia; order Caudata; family Salamandridae; genus Calotriton; species Calotriton arnoldi. The sequence continues at coordinate 714,152 of CAWUFW010008477.1, read as the reverse complement.
CAGTACCACATGGCGGTGGTGGTGTCCGTGAACACCTGCACCACCTTCCCTTTGAGAGAGGGAAGAAATGCTTTCAGTACCAGGCGGATCGCCCAGAGCTCCAAAAGGTTGATATGGAGCTCGGACTCCGCCGGAGACCAGACTCCTCTGATCTCCGCCTCCCCCAGATGGCCACCCCATCCCAGGAGTGACGCATCTGTCACTACTGTGTGGTCTGGTTGGGGAAGGGAGAGGAATCTGCCTCTGACCCAAGCTGGGTTCGTTAACCACCACTGCAGTTGTTGTGCAGTTCTCTCCAAGATCTGGAAGTTGTCGGACAGATTCCCCTGATCCTGCGCCCACCGGAACTTTCAGGTTCCACTGCATATCCCGCATATGCCATCTGGCATGATCCACCAGCAGGAGGCCATGCAGCCTCATGGTCATTCTCAGGGTCATTCTCACCAAAATCCGGGATAGAGGCTGAAACATCAGTATCACAGCCCGGATATCCCGGACTCGCTGCTCGGGAAGATATGCCCGAAACTGCACTGAGTCCAGAACAGCTCCGATGAAAGGGAACATCTGAGAGGGAGTCAGGTGTGACTTCGGCACGTTGCTAGTGAACCTCAGCGAATGCAGGAGGTCCGCCGTAGTCTGGAGATGGGAGATGACAGTCTGGGGCGAGCCCTCCTTCAACAACCAGTCGTCGAGATAGGGGAAGACAGAAACCCCTGAACTGCGACCACCACCATCACCTTCGTGAACACCCGAGGGCAAGGCCAAATGGGAGCACGGTGAACTGAAAATGCTCGTGGCCTACCACGAACCGTAGGTAGCGCCTGTGGGCCAGCAGGGTGGGGATGTGGAAATAGGCGTCCTGCAAGTCCAGCACCACCATCCAGTCGTGAGCATTTTGTACTTCTCCTTGCGAAGGAAGCGGTTGAGGGCCCTGAGGTCTAGGATAGGATGCAGGCCTTTGTCCTTCTTGGGCACCAGAAAGTAGAGGAAATAGCAACTACGACCTACTTCTGGCACAGGGACCCTCTTGATGGCCCCCTTGGCCAAGAAAGTGGAGACTTCCTGGCGGAGAAGCGCCAAATGATCCTCCGACATGCGATAGAAAGACGGTGGCATGGAGGGAGGGGTAGCCTCGAAGGGGAGGGAGTAGCACCTTTGGACTATTTGCAAAACCCACCTGTCCGACATGATGGATTGCCAGTGGGGGAGGTGATGACGAATCCTGCCGCCCACTGGCCGTTGATGGCCCTGAAAGGTCAGAATAGGAAGGCTTGGAGGCTGCTGCGGGAGGGGGGGGGAGAGAGGGTGGACTGGCCCGCCCGCTGGCTCCCAGACCCGTGAGATCACTGGGTCCCACGGCCACGGAGAGGCTGGGCAGCTTGGATGAACCGGTGGCTAGACTGGGCTGGGCGCCCCTTCCGTAGCCATGAAAGGGACAAAAAGCAGACTGGAGTGGCCGGGAAGGCGCAGCGAGGCCCAAAGATCTGGCCGTAGCCTGAGAATCTTTAAAGCCCTCCAGCGCAGAGTCTGCTTTGTCACCAAAGAGGCGACGGCCATCAAAAGGCATGTCCATCAAGGTAGACTGGACATCCCCTGAAAAGCCAGATGTCCTCAACCAGGTGTAGCACCGAAGGGCTACCGACGTGGCAATCTTTCTGCCTAGTGAGTCGGTGGTATCCAGTCCACATCTTATTGTGAATTTGGCTGCGTCCCTCACATTCGCCACTGCCTGGGAGAGAACGGCTCAGCCTCCTCCGGGCACTGAGGCAGCACTTGCACAACCGAGTTCCAGATTGTATGGGAGTATCGGCCCAAGAGGCACGCGGTATTCACAGACCGCAGTGCTAAGCTGGAGGAAGAAAACATGCGCTTCCATGGTGATCCAGCTTCTTGGATTCTCTATCTGGGAGAGCAGAAGGTGATGCGCCCTTGGAAGAAGAGGCTTGGACCACCAAGCTCTCAGAGGAAGCGTGTTGGGTGAGGAAAACTGGGTTGCCCAGGGCCGGGCAATGGCGGCGGGCGATCGTCCTTTCCACAGGAGCCCCTGTGTTGGGCTTGGACCAGGTGCCCAGAAGGACGTCAGTGAGGGCTTCATTGAAGGGCAATAGGGGTTCAGAAGTGGGTGCCGCAGGTTGAAGCACCTCTGTCAGGAGGTTAGTCCTGACTGCCACTGAAGGGAGCTCAACGTTCAAGATCTTGGCCGCCCTTCTCACCACCACAGCGTAGGACGCTCCCTCCTACGTAGCCACGGTAGGGGGAGAAAGCATGCCAAGGTCTGGAGAAGTGTGCAGACCACTGGCGTCACCCAGGTCCTCTCTCCAGTCCGGCTCTTCTAGCTGGTCTGCTAAAGGGTCCAGCGACCCCCTCCCAGTCCTGAACACCACCTTCTGGGTGAAAGGGAACACCAGGGATGAACAGGGGAACAAAAGTACCCTCCGACGTAGGTCCGGCTCCATCTCGGGGGGGGGTGGGGGGGTGGGGTGGGGGGGGAAAGAGAGAGAATGGTGTTGACCGGGGGCGCTATCGGCGCAAGGGGCGTAGTCACCGGGATCGATGCCAGGGAAGGTCGGGTAAGATCGACCAGCATCAGTCGGGATCCAGACCTTGATCCACAACCAGGCACCTGAACCTCAGGCAGCTCAATCTTGCAATTTGGCTCCTGAGGTCTTAGAGTTTGGCTACTTCAATAATACCCCCACCCCCAATGTATGACTATACGTAAGAAGGCTTGTAGGCGACCCCCCCACCCCCACAGGCGCCTGTTATGCAGCCAAATAGAAGATTTTTGTCAAATTTTGCCTTCTCAAACACATTGACCGGTCCAAGACCTAGTATGTTAATTGCTGCATCTGCAAAAGTCAGGTCTTGCCTACACATCCATCTTTTTCCACTTAGCGGCAGTTGCAGCTTACCTCCAGAATAGGGAACATTCTTCCTTATTAGTCCCAGTCATCTAAGCTTTTATGGATGGGCTGAAGTGAGTTACTGCACCCAGGGTACCCTGAGCCCCGGTCTGGACCCTTAACTCTGTCCTAACTAAACTCATGGCCCACATTTTGAATCTCTTCATTCGTGCCCTCTCCAGTTCCTCTCTTGGAAGTTGGCATTCATACTTGCCTTAACATCCCTCAGGATAGTAACTTAGCTGCAAGCTCTTACCCTTCAGGAATCCTACTTCCAAGTAAACAATGATAGAGTCGTACTTGGGACTAATCCAAAGTTTCTACCTACAGTGGTATCCCCCTTCCACCTCAATCAGACTATTGAACTCCAGAGGTTCTTCCCACACCCAACTCTGTAGCGGAGACGTCTTTTCACACACTATATTGATAGAACAAAGCCCTTTCTCAAGACACAAATCTTTGTCTCTTGCTCTAAACCACACAATGGCTAAGCCAAATGCAAAAGGCAATTACCTGCCCCACCAAGGCCCCACTCTACCCAAAAGTAAGAAGTCACAATGGCTTTCCTGAGTAACATTCCAATATCTGACATATCTAAAGCAGCTACCTGGTCCCCTTCACACACGTTCACTATATACTACTTTGTCGCCATCTTAGCATGCCAACTAGCTAACTTTTGCCAAACTGTCTTACATACACTTTTTCTATCCTCAGCAAGATTCTCTGGCTAGCCACAGCTTAGGGGAGATCCCTACAGGGTAAGTAATATTTTCCTTCTCTTCCACCCTAGGGTGTTGGCCTTAGCTGATGCTGGCTCTTTGAAGGCTTCTCTACCCTGATCGATGATGCTGGGTACCATAGGGAGGAACTGGTTCCTCTTTTGGTAAGTCAATAATGGCTATTGGAGAAAGCACGTATTCTAGATGGGCAGTAGTCAACCCCCTCATCTGGTGAGTCTGCATAGATGTCCTGCCAATCCTCCATTGACTCTCCTGTCTAGGATTATTGCCCATGGAATTGTTGCTCCTCACCTTTGAACTCGAAGTAATGTTCTTCCACTTCCTGCTGTGGCTCCGAGGTTGCAGTTCTGTTTCCTGCTCAGTGTGCTTGTCCGGCCAGTGATTTAGTAGGATTCGCTAGCTCTTTAGAGAGTTGTCAAACCTTCAGTTCAGACTTGAGGAGTGTCTTCTTCCTCTCAACTTCGCGGGATCTTTGGTCGGCATAGAGTTTGACCTCTTTGCTTCTCTTTTTTGCTGTCTGTCAATCTATTCCTCGTACCAGTGTGGAACCAATCTTCAGCAGGGGTGTGTTAAGCTGATCTTAAAATTTGGCGGCAAGCCGTTTTACATGATATTGTCTTATCACTACCATGCTTTTCAACTTCTTTCGAGGTCTAAGCTGGTTCTGAAGAATTACCTTCAGTGGTGTCCTTGGTTTTGGACCTACATGGCTCTTTTTGCTTTGTCTCGACTATCGGAATCAAAGTTTGACACTGATGCTGGTTTTTTGTGCTTAGTCAGAGATCCTTGGCCGCCGAATGCCCTTGTGGGTTTACCTTGCGATTTGTGTCGCCGTCTGTTTGTACCTTCTTTCTGAATGGATCTCTATTACTTAGGGTTCCGGCTCTTCTCCCTGGGACTCTTCAGAATCCTCGAGTGTGTCTTCTTCCTCATTCGACAGACCAAGTTCTCTTAAAGAATCCTACTTTCCTTGGGAGGAGGCCACGGCGTAATTTGCCCACCTCTGCTCCTGTTTTACCCTGATCATTTTAGTCAAGAATTCTACGCAGTCTTATGAATGATGGTCCTTTGGGAGACTGAGGTTACTTATGCGATAACAATTTGGGCAAAATCTAAAAGGGGTGTGCTCCATACCTCTTTCTCTGACCCACCTGGTCTTGATGTGCATCCGGCTTTTCACCTCTTTGCTGTTTTTGGTCTTTTCTCCTTATTCTACGACGTTCGTTGTGCTCCCCATTATTTTTTATGGTATTCTCGGTTTTCTTTGAAGAAAACTATCTTCTGCGATGCAGCTTCCTTTTCCCCTACTCCGGAGCACTCCCCTTTGCTTCCGGATACAACAACATAAAAAAAGAAACGGAAGATGGAGATGTCGAAGGATTTCCTGCCTGCACATTCATCTTATGTCACAGAAGGAGGAATATAGTACCAAAGGGTTGACCATGCCTACACACAAAATATAAAGAGAGAGAGAAAGGAGACTACAAAAGACAGTACTGCACCCAACGACTAGATGGTGGAATAATGCAAAACCTGATTCCAGAAAAGATAAAACTCATGCTTATAAGCACATGTTCACCAAAGATGAACCACAGTCACTTGCAGCGGAGGTCTGCATTTAGTGGAGTAGCTAGACTGTCTACAGAAGCTGTATAATCTATCCAGGTTGAAGTATTGTTAAGGTAACCCGCCTACTAGTCGAGATGTAAATTGAAAATATGCACATGTCCCAGTAGGTGGCTAAATGAAGAGGAGGAAGCTGCTGGTGTAGGCAAGCCAAAGGAATGACTAAGGCATGAAACAAAAGGACCTAGAACTCTATGAAATTACGAAGTCAAGGGCAACTGCTGAATGACACCTATAGATGGTTAGGAATTTAATTATTTTTCTACCAGGAATGTCTTTACTACCCACGCTGGACCCTACTGTAAATTGCATCCTTTATGTTAGTACTGAAGAGAATTTAGGAGTATAAAAGACCATTCCAGAACATGCTCATGAGTGACATGATCAAATCCATACTCTGTAGGTAGCCAGTGCCATGGTGATGACTCACCCAGTGCTGTCACTTTAGTGCTATTTTTTGTTTATTTTTAGCTCAAGTGCTCCAAGTGCGAGGTCTCTGAGGCCATACTTCCAACTGGAAAAGTAAAACTACAGAGTATGTGGAGTACCGTTAGTTTTTTAATTTTTATTTTTAACTCTGGACAATGTAAATGTGTCAAATATGATTTAGAGCCACTTAGGCATCTGTGTTAATTACAAAACCCCATCATACAAAAATGGCGCTAGTAAATCTTCAAAGAATATGATGTACACAAATGCTTAACATGTTGACTTAGTTATTTGAAAATAAAAATGAAACCAACCTGTTGATATTAATATGATGGTTCTTTGCTCTGCTCCACTAGGCTCACAACCTTTGACACGCTTCCAAGACAATGAGACAGTGCCAGGACTACTGGAGGTCTGGAACAATGAATCCTGTTTAAAAAAAAATATATATATTTTATGTACATGATAATCGGAATCAGTCCAGAAGTCTGAGTAATGACTAAGTCTATAAACTGTTTCTAAATCAATGCTAATTAAGTTAATATTTCAAGCATTTGTTTTTATGAGCCTTTACCACAAGCAAGAAATGGTAGTGGTAAGGAAAAGTTACATGTTTGTTCTACATCAAAAGTATTTCCTTTAATAACTACACACAAGAATATCCCCCAATATGTGTGTGATCCTGAACGCATTTTAATAAATACATTTTTATGAGGTTTTTGTAAAGTAAACATGTCCAACAGCTCATTCACTCATATACAACTAATATTACATATGAAACTAAGTTGAACCACTACCACCACACATTCCACAGAGCATGCAGAGACTAAGGATAAAGATTATCAGACTACCTAGACTTTTCCCCACCATGAATGCCCAGAACCTTGAAGAAAGGAACTTCCCAGAATGTCAAGAGCTCTACCAGGTTAGAGTAAGGGCAGAAATGCCCCGAACAAATTTTTAAAGACTGATAAACAAGCATAGGCAAGGCGAATAGGTGCGATGAGGCCTCCACGTTATTCTGTAGGCAGGCAGGCACCTTTTATTTCAGATTTACCAATTACTAATCCAAGATGGTGAATGCCACTTGGATGGGTAAATAAAAAATAAAAAATGAAACTTTACTTGCACTAAATTGCTTCTTTGAATGCAGAGTAACCGAGCAGCAAACGGCAATTGCTGAGCCATTCTGCCCCCCTAAAAAAAACTGAAGTAAAAAAACAGGGAGTGGACATGGGGAGAGGGAGCAACATGATGAGTTTTTCTAGGGGGGAGAGCAGGACACAAGCATGACAGCTAGAAAGCATGTAAACTCTCCTGGAGTGCTAAAAGAAAAAGAAAAAGAACAAGCTCTGGAGCCAACAGATTTCGCCTATGCGAAATCTATTGGTGTTGCCCAGGCTTCTCAAACAAGTAGCTTGTGAGCTATTGGTAGCTCTCCAGTGTGCAGCCAAGCCTACTAAATTAGAAGCCTTTATTTGGATGAATTAATTTATGTAGACCAAATTCTGACTGTGTATTTTAGGCAGCTTGTGTATTTTCAGATCTCATAAACCAATGTCTGAAAGCTGATATTCGAGTGATAAATCATGTACTGTTTATTGCTAATGTTATTACCTTTGTATCAGAGGCATTTCAACTATGGTTGTTATGCATTGTGCATGCAGAGGTATTCCAAATTGACAAAGCCCGTTTTCCACTAGTGCTGGCAGCCATACCTGATGCATTGAGGTGATCACGGCTTGTATATGGTGGCCACTACTGTATTCTTGTCTGATGTGGTCACTGTTACAACACTAATATTAGTAGCTCGGGATGATTGTCATTGAACTTAAGTGGCTCTTACTACAGAAAGGGTTGGAGACTCCTGGTTTTGTCAATGCTTTTTCTCGACATGTTGCACAGGAGCACAAGCTGCAGTGCAATTTGGCTTAAAGAAAAAAAAGGGTTATGGCAGCCAGTGTTGACTAAGTCATTGCGCTCTCCCCCCTTAAAGCCACGTTGCACAGCAGCCCGCACTACTGTGCTATATGCGGAAAGACGATGTGGGAGGGGTGGTGGGAGCAAGCAACACAAGGGAGGAAAATGGGGGCGGTGAAGAAACAACATGGAGGGCACGGGGTGGGTAGGAACCAACAAGGAACAGTGGCGGGGGGAGACAAACAATAGAAAGTGGGAGGAGGGCATAGGAGCAACATGAATGTGCTGTGAAAAGGCAGGGAGAAACAACAACAGACAACAGGAGGAGGGGGTGGGCGGGCGGGGAGACCATATAGTGCCATGCACTCAGAGCATGGCAAAAAGTTAAAAACAAAAAGGCACCTGGAGCAGCGCACAACCAGTGGAAGGACACTGACCGCAAACAGGAAGCTGGGCTACGTCCATGCTCCCCAGAAGGGACAGAAGCCCCAGGAAGAATGCAGGAGTGGTAGGCAGCTGGCAGGAACCAGCAGGCGTGACCAGTAAGAAGCAAGGAAATGAGAGTGACATTGAAGCCAACCAATGGTAAGCATTTGTAAGTTATGGGCTAAGCCAGTTTATTTTATTTTTTATTAACAATAGCTTTTGCTGAACGCACATGCACACTAAGTTAAACTTAAAATGTAGTTCCTTGAACGTGAGCAGTGGAGGGAAACAAATCATTCAATGAAAATTATGGTAATGAGAATTATAGGAAAGTGAGTTTCTGTTGCAGTAACCCCTCCCCACACTTTTTTGCCAGATATCTGATGCACTTTGAGTGTGCACTGGGTCCCTGCCAATCGGATTCCTAGTGCCTGTGTTCTTTCACAGAACTGTACCTTTGCCATCACAATTGGCTCACATGTAAGTCCCTTGTAAAAAGTACCAGTGGTCCAAGGACCTTGTGACCAGAGAGGGTCACTAAGGGCTGCAGCATGTATTGTGCCACCCTCGACTGTGTATTTGGTGCAGACAAAACTTCAGAGTTGACATGGCACACAACCCTGCGTACCATGCCCACCAACCACTGCATGTGGCATAGGTAAGTCACCCCTCTAGCAGGCCTCACAGCCCTAAGGCAGGGTGCACTATACCACAGGTTAGGGCACAGCTGCATGAGCAATGTGCCCCTACAGTGTCTGTGCCATTCACAGACATTGTAAGTGCAGTGGAGCCATGGCTTTACTAAATGCTAAGAAATTTGGTATCAAGCTCCTCAGCATATCAAACCCACACTGATGCAAGTGTTGGATTTATTACAAAATGCACTCAGAGAGAGATGGCCCCCTGAAAAACGACCAACTCCCTAGTGTCCAACTGACTGGTCTGCACCAACCTGCTACACACAGACATGTTTCTGACCCCCCTGAGGTGGGAGCCCTTGTGCTCTCGTGGGTCAGGGACAAAGGCTGCTTGGGGTGGAAGTGCTTCACACCTACCCCTGAGCAGGAACAGCATTCAGGGCGGTGAGCCTCAAAGGCTTCCTGCCCTTTGATATGCTAACCAGGGCCTCTCCAACCAGTAGAGATGCCAAACCACACTTTTGGCGGCAAGGGCGGCAGAAAAATTAGTAGTCAGGAGAGGTGTGTCCCCTCCCTGCTAGGACCACCCCTAAGGTGCCCTGGACCGAGATGACCCCCACTTTAAGAAATCCTCCATCTTTCCATCTTGGATGGAAGTATTCGACCCAATCAGGTTAGGGAGATGCCCCCTCCCCAAAGGGAGGGGACATTCTAAGAGTGTAGTCACCCTAAAGGCAAGTAGCCCATTGGCAGCCATCTGCCAATACCTGCAATGCCACTAAAGAACAAGTTACTTACCTTAGGTAACGCTTTTTCTGGTGGATACAGTATCTGCCTGTGGATTCCTCACCTTTTGAATTACCCCTGCGCCAGCATTCCACGGAAATTCTTTTCTCAGCTCTCCCACGTCGACGAGGACGTCATAATAGCACGGCTCCGCTCGCGACTCCGTATGACGTCACCGGAGCCATAAGAAGACCTCGTCGGCGTGCATTTTTTCCGTGCCCTCGAGGCAAACGGGCGGACCGACAACATTTCCACAAGTATACATAATATATATACAAATTCATATAGTATATAAATAAACAGACAGGAAAAGCCATTAAACAAAGCACTTCCTAGCAGCAAACTGTATGCATGAAAATGACATATTAAAAATAACCATGTCAGGCAGTTATAACTTTTTCGGTATAAACAGGAGGACAACGGGGAGGCGGGTGGGTCAGTGAGGAATCCACAGGCAGATACTGTATCCACCAGAACAAGCATTTGCAATGCAATAGGTCTCGCATTATTAAAGTTTGAGCTATTGGCATTGCTAAATAATGCAACATCAATAGCTCAAACTTTAATAATGCGAGACCTATTGCATTGCAAATGCTTGTTTACATTACAGCTGACAACTGTGTCTGTTGCACTGAGGTGATCACCCCTGGTAATCTTGCATATGGTGGCCATTAATGTAATCTTGATTGATGTGGTTACTATCACATATCTAATAAGGTTAGTAACTCAGGAGTATGTTCATTGAACATAAATAGCTCTTATTACAGAAAAGATTGGGGAACACCTGAATTAAACACTGCAATGGATTCAAATGGAGAACCAGAACACCTATCCTTGACGTCTCCCTTGCCTTTGATTCTTTTCATCTCTATAGGGAATAGGACCAAATCTTCCTAAACAAATAAGTTTGTATCTGTATTCTAGCTAGACCTCTACCATCGAGGCTGGCACCTCTGCCCATAATACTCTCTACTTGGCAACTTTTTTTGCCAGCTCGTCAAAACACCCTGGTGCATTCCTGCATGGATGTGGCTCAATATGCTACATATACGGGAACTGGTCAATGTGGCATGGTAACAATAACCATTCAATTTTTATTTAGTATAGCACAGGTGTGTGACAGTGCATTTACAGGCAACAATATTACCAACTCATTGCACACAATTAACTAAGAAAGAAGGAATGGTATTTTGGGACTTGAATCTGTGACTTACCATTCACACACCGCAGCGTAACATGCGGTAACCCACTAAGCAGTCCTTAATTTGTAAAATAATCAATTCTGGGGCCCAAAGTCTTGGTCAGAAGCCTGTAACCTGCTATTTAAAATGCAGTGAGAGCCGAATACCAAGACTGCCTAGACGCGATTCTACTGTGTGTCACTTTCATCCACCACCGGGCCCTCCATGCCCTTCTATCTCACTCTTGCAGATTATTATTAATCTTTGCTTTCTTCCTTTGAAATTGTTTTGCCATCTCTCTTTTCCTTCTCTCTCCCTTTTGTGCTTTTCTCTCTCTTGTTCTGTAACAAAGTCTGATGAGGAAAATATGTGTGGGACCCTGAAAACGAGGGCCAGTGGGCTCCACCTGCAACTACCAGCTCAAATTAAGCACTGGTACCAAGCCTCATATTTTGAGACCTGCACAGAAGGGCAGCCTTACGCATCAATATTTTACATCTCATTGAGTAAACTAAAACTGTACCTTCAGTCAACAATAGGTCAGGAGCCTTTGTTTGGACTTGCAATGAATTAAAGCTTAGGAACAGTGTCAAATCTACAAAAAAAATGTTTGTTATAATATCAGGTTTATCTAATATGTTTAAATTGCAGATATAATAATTTCATCATATAATGGCTAGGAGATTAGCTCCGACCCCAGTGCTGGAAATACGTGTCCTGACCCATTGCTGCAAGTGTTAGCCCCCCCCTCCGCCCCCAAAGTTCGGGTCTAGTTGCAACGCTGGTGGATTTCTATTTATGGGCGGTGGTCTTCCGTCAGTGGGCCAGAGCCTCTGCTGACCTGGCTGGCTGCCCATCAAAGTGTACATGATATGCTTAATGAGATGCTAAACGGAGGTTTGATTCCTGGGTCCTTCATTATTTTCTACGGACATAAGCAGGTAAATTTAGTTCTGCATACTGTAGCCATAGGCAGAATTATTATTGCAAGGACCTAAAGAGCCAAGAAAGCAACTTCTTTCTGGATGGGATGAAGAAGATTTGAGAAACTCTATTAATCAAGATTAGATATTGCAATTTCTCTGAGAAACGCAGTAAAAATGTAGGTTTACAGTAGACAAATGCAAGATGATTATGTTCTGACTATATATTTTTTTTACCTATCCATAATTTGGCTTTGATCTCGTTGCTCGCCCTTGTTTAACTATTTTGTTCCTATTTTTTCTTTTTGCTATGTGATGTGTACAAACTGATTTATTTATGGCTGGATTTCAAAGAAAAACCAGAATTGGCAAAACCAAAACATCCGGCTTTGGAAAGCTGGTGTGATGGTTAAACATTTTTATTGCAAACATATGCCATAAAACATACAAAGACGAAAAGTATCAGTCACATATTTTCTATCAGATGGTTATACTGGGAACAAGTATAGAAACAGTTTGCAGTTTTCGTGTACATGGCAGAAAATCATGATTTGTATTGACACAAATATAAGATACTCTTGGCTTTGCAATACTGTAGCTTTTAGACATGCAAACACACAAGCCGTACTAAATGTAAATAAAGGATGGGAAAAAACATTGGCAGTGTAAATTATTGGCCCGTCACCCATAGCACCGGAGTGCACATCTTTTTTATGAGGCTATGCGCATGTTATTATTAAAAATGTAGCCACTCAATGTAAAAGAGCTAGTACCTGAAGTGGGCGGACCCACTGTCCTGTGCTCAATAAGTTGGTAGGAGAAGGCAAAATTTGAATGACAGATGAACAGACTAATGAATGAAGAGGGCTGGTCCAAAGGCCCTCTACGTATGCATATATATTTTTTTATTTAGAATTTGGTTGATTATATGAGGCTGGTGAATCAGTTAAAACTGTCTCTTGGCCGATGCCCTTCTTTATTTATGGGTATTTAAATATCACAGCATTCGCCAATTACTTCGTGTCTTGCCACTCATACAAAGTATGGCCTGTATTTGTGATTCATAAAGCCAAGGTTTCCCATCTAGCGGGCATTTGTGCTGAGTCGCCTTAGGTGTGTGTGCATGGTTTGGAGGGTTAGTGTAATCCTTTAAGTGTTGTTCCATAGGAGGGTGGGCCAGAGGCGCAACTAGAACCAAATTTCGGGGGTGGCTACCAAAAATTTCGGGGCGGGCTGATTCTTCCAGCAATATGCAGAGTGGAGATGCAGGGGCTCTAAGAAGGGGTGAAAACACAACAAAGCCTCGTTAGCAAGTAAATGGTCTTATAAAGACCTGTGAAGTACTCGGGTGCGGCTGTGTGTGTGCCCGGGAAGCTGTCTCAGCCCGGGCTGACACACACGACGGGGGGGGGGGGGCTGAAGCCCTTTGAGCCCAATGGGCGTTGCGCGCCTGGGGTGGGCCTCGTGACCTTACAGCTTAACCTGTGTGTTGTGGGTCGTCTCTGCGTGGTGGTTCGCAGTGTGGGCGTTCGGTCCCTTTGCCCTTCGCCTGACCCATGTCAACAGGTGGTTGTCTGTCGCAGGTTTGATTCAGATGACCTCTTATGAGTAGCGAGTGGTGTACTCTTCGAATAGCTGTCTGTAGCTTTAGTGGGTAGTGGTACTAATAGTCCTATGGTATCTCTAGTGACTGATCTAGTTTGAGAAAGACGTGTCTACTAAGTAACTTTGTGTATTGTTGCTTGTGCATTCATGTTTTTGTGGCAGGTAAATATTGGGTGTAAGAACGTGTACTATTAATTATGTTGAGAGAGAGACAGAGAGAGAGGGGGGTCATTTGGTCTATTGTTGTGTATAAGGGTATTATGAAAGATTGCTTTTTAGTTTAAAGGGTCTATCTATGGCGGAGCGATACAATCTAAACATATTAGCAAACTAAAATAATCCCTTTTCCATCCCAGATATGTGACTTTCAAGGCCATCTTTCTGTCCCCACAGGTGACACCACTAACCGAGAAAGTGACAGCACTCAGACAATTGAGTGTTCAAAAGTCATGTCAGAGTCAGGGTAGAATTTTCTCAGCCCAGTGTGAGTGATTACCAGTAATCGCACCACTGAGCAGAAATGTTTAGAATTTAGAAATGGATGTCGTTTTTACGGATTGATATGTGGCTTTAACAAATGTATGGAATGTTTGACAGGGCCATGTTTGTTATATAAAATTGGCTGGACCTCTGCTTTGTGCTCAGTGGTGTTCCTGATCTTGCTTGCATTTTTAACTTCTATTATGCATTGTTGTTTGTGTGTTCATTTCTGTTCTCGTCTGAAATGAAATTTTAATTGCACACTATTAAAATCTCTCTAGAAAGTACGTACATCGCACAGTTTGTAATCTTCTACATGCAATTTTATGGCAATACTCGATGTGAATGTGAACGACCAAGTTCCTAAAATAGCCACTAGATGGCTATGGTGTGCTGTACAACGTCTGCCACAGATTTGCTCGATGACAGGTTAATTGAAAAAAAAGAAACAGCCTGGACCTTTCCTTATTTCACACTTCAAATGTGCTTGTGTGGATGATAAAAGGAAATATTTGTCTAGTAAGACGTTCAAATACCATGTCTATTCATTTCTTTTTTCACCCAAGCGTGTATTTAGCTGATCAGCGTCTTCATGAAACATGGAGGAGTAATGTATGCCCGTGCTAGGGAATGAGCCGACTGTACAAGTAAAAAAAAAAACAGTGGTGCGCGCGCACCACAGAGGAGCGGGGGGGCGAGGGAGCCTGTCTCTGTGACGCGCGCTGATGCGCGTCCTAGACACGGACGGGAATGGGAGGAGCAAAGGCGGGACATGCGCCCGCCTTTGCCCAATCGCGTGCCGTTTTTGTAAAACAAACGCACGCTCCAGCCAATGTGGGCTTCCCAAAGCAAAACCACACGCACAAGCGTGTGGGCAGCTTTCAGAAGCCCTTTCTAGAGGTCTCGCGCTGCGCGAGCAGTGCTGCGCACTGCAACGCTAGGCGCGAGACCTAAAAAGCGTTACCGAAGGTAAGTAACTTGTTCTTCTGATGGATACATCTGCCTGTGGATTCCTCACCTTTTGAATTGAATCCCCAAGCCGTACCTCTCCCGGAGGAGGGTGTCCACCTGACTATAGCAAAAAATCTTGCAGAACAGAGCGTGCAAAATGGCCGTCCCTCCTAACCTCGGAATCCAAGCAGTAATGCTTCGCAAAGGTATGGAGGGAAGCCCAAGTTGCCACCCTGCAGATGTCTACAACAGGAACACCTCTAGCCAAAGCAGAAGAAGAAGGAGACTTGGCTCTGGTGGAATGAGCTCGAATACATTCAGGCGGCTCCTTCTTGGCCAGGGCGTAGCAGATCTTGATACACAAGATGATCCAACTGGAGAGTGTTCGTTTGTGGACAGCTCTTCCTTTCATTCATCCAATGTAGCCCACGAAGAGCTGATCATCCAGCCTTAGTTCCCTGGTCCTGTCCAGGTAAAAGCTGACAGCCCTCTTAGGGTCCAGGCGATGAAGTCTCTCCTCCTCCTTGGAAGGGGGAGGGGGAGGATAGAAGATAGGTAAGGTAGTAGACTGACCTAATTGGAAAGGAATAACCACCTTAGGCAGGAAAGCAGCCCTGGTCCTGAGAACCATCTTTTCTGCATGAATGGTTAAAAACTGAGGTTTTGAACTTAGAGCCTGAAGCTCACTTACCCTCCTGGCCGAGGTAATAGCGATCAAAAAGACCGTCTTGAAAGAAAGAAGCCTCAAAGGGCAACTATGAAGAGACTCAAAAGGAGAACCCATCAGAAATGTAAGAACAAGATTCAAATCCCACTGAGGCATAATGAAGGGAGTGGGAGGAAACTTATTGGTTAGGCCCTTAATGAACTTCATAACAACTGGAGATTTAAACCAAGACGGCTGGTCCGGCAAACAAAGGAAAGCCGACAAATAACCTTTAACTGTAGCCACAGCACAACCCTGCTGGGCCAAAGAAAGAGAAAAACTCAGCACATCAGACAAACGGGCCTTCAAAGGATCAATGGACCTCTCTCCACACCATTTCACAAATTTGGACCACCTGGAGGAATAAATAGATTTGGTGGAGTGTCTCCTGGATGATAAAATAACATCCACCACATCCGGTGGGAGAGAGAAAGAACTCAGGTTGCCCCGTTCAATATCCAGGCATGAAGGTGCAGGCTCTGGAGGTGGGGGTGTAGAACCTGCCTCTGCGACTGCGAGAGGAGGTCTGCCCTGAGAGGGAGACGGAGTGGAGGGTGCGACGAGAGGTGAAGTAGATCTGTGTACCACACCCTTCTTGGCCAATCCGGAGCGATCATAATGACTTGGGCACGGTCTTGGCGAACCTTCCTCAGAACTCGAGGAATTAAGGGTATGGGAGGAAACGCGTAAAGGAGTTGCGAGCTCCAATCCAATTGAAACGCGTCCCCCAACGCCCCCTACATCGGATACTGAAGGCTACAGAAAGACGGGCAGTGCGCGTTCTCCCAAGTGGCAAAAAGGTCCACCTGAGGAAACCCCCACATCTTGAAGATGTGATGGATCACCTCTGGGTGAAGACACCACTTGTGATCGGCCGAGTAACGCCAACTGAGACTGTCCGCACGTACATTCAGCACCCCGGCCAGATGATTTGCAATCACACAAATCTGATGGCCCTGAGCCCAGGACCAGAGTCGCAGAGCCTCTCTGCAGAGACGATACGACCCTACACCTCCCGGTTTGTTGATCTACCACATCGCTGTAATGTTGTCCGTCAGGACCTGAACCGACTGACCGCGAAGGGAAGGAAGGAAGGCTTTGAGAGCCAAACGTATTGGCCGCAATTCCAAAAGGTTGATGTGAAGCAACCTTTCCTCTGGAGACCAAAGACCTTTGATCTCCAGATCCCCCAGATGAGCACCCCACCCTAGAGTGGAGGCATCCGTGATCACTGTGGCCACCGGTGGAGGAGGCTGAAAGGGCTTTCCTTGAGACAGGTTGCCCTGCACACTCTACCAAGACAGCTCCGCTGCAGTCTCTCTGGAGTTTCTGATCTTCTCCCCGAGATCTCCATTGTGCTGATACCACTGCCTGCGGAGGCACCACTGGAGTGCCCTCATGTGCCAGCGTGCATGGTTGACCAACAGTATGCAGGAAGCGAACAGACAGAGCAGGCGCAGGACCTTCAGGACTGGAACAACCGCTCCATCGTGAAATAAAGGAATCATCTCCTGTATGTCGAGAATCCTCTGCGGAGGCGGGAGAGCTCGACACAGTGTCCAGTACTGCCCCTATGACCAGGCTGCGCTGAGAAGGCACCAGGTGAGATTTGGGTACATTTATCGAGAAACCCAAGTTGAACAACAATTGCGTTGTTGCATGCAAGTGGCGCAACACCATCTCTGGAGGCTTGGCTTTTAGCAGGCAGTTGTCCAGATAAGGGAAAACGGGAACCCCTGACTTTCTGAGATGTGCTGCCACCACCGCCATCACCTTTGTGAAGACCTGTGGTGCGGAAGTGAGACCGAACGGAAGGACCGCAAGCTGATAGTGTTGCGACCCTACCAGAGATACTTCTGATGCGACTTCAGGACGGGAAGATGAAAATACGCATCCTGCAAGTCGATCAACACCATCCAGTCTTCCTGTTGCAGAGCCAGAAGAACCTGAGCCAAGGTCAACATTTTGAACTTTTCCTGTCGGAGGTAAAAATTCAAAACCCTGAGGTCCAAGATCGGCCTCAATCGGCCGTCCTTTTTGGGAATCAGGAAATAAAGGGAGTAACATCCCTGACCCCTTTCCTGCTCTGGAACCACCTCTATCACCCCTTTCTGCAACAAGACAAGAACCTCCTGTTGTAAGAGCAGTAAATGGTCCTCTTAACACCAATCCTGGCGAGGAGGGTAAGGAGGTGGAAACTCTAGAAAATGGAGGGCGTACCCATTTTCCACAAGATTCAAAACCCAACGGTCTGAAGAGACCGATTTCCAATCTTGTAGAAAATGGGACACCCGACCCCCTACAGGACCAGCATGCTCCAAGATGGGGGATCTAGAGCTGCTTTCCCGTGGTACCAGTGGGGGGGGGGGGAGAGAGACCGGAGAAGAGGAGGAGGACTGCTGCCGAGAGGCTCCTCGAACACAGCCTCTATTTCTTCCCCCTGTATGACCTGTACAGAGGATTCTGCTGTTGTTGTTGCTGAGGCTGCTGACGACCTCGAAAGGAAGCAGCCTTCCCAAAACCTCAATACCTCTTGTAGCCATAGCCCCTAGGCTGAGACTGCAGGCACAAAGATCTTGCAGTAGCCCTACTGTCTTTAAAACGCTGCAAAGCAGAGTCCGCTTTGGTACCAAACAATCTTGAGCCATCGAAAGGCAGATCCAGTAGAGCAGCCTGAACATCTGTTGAAAAACCTGAAGATCTGAGCCAGGCATGTCTTCTCGTAGCAACTGAAGAACCCATTACCCGGGCAACCGAGTCTGCAATGTCCAGACACGACTGAACGACCTGAAGGGCAGCTGCTTGAGAATCTGAAAGAGCCTCAAGAAAATAAACTCTATCTTCCTCAGGAAGTTTAGGGGCTAATTGCTTAACAGAGTCCATAAGGGCATGAATGTACCTTCCAAGCAAGCAAGTGGCGTTTGTAGACTTCAGCGCCATACTTGCTGAAGAAAACCCCTATTTGGCCGACTGTTCTAACTTTTTTGAATCTCTATCCCCCGGGGTGGTAGGAAAGGACCCAGACGACTGCTTGGAGCAAGAAGCCTGAACCACCAGCTTTCTGGAGATGGGTGGGCAGAAAGAAAAGCTGGATCACCAGGAGCAGGTCTATATCTTCTTGCCACTGATCTGGAAACCGCAGGAGCAGACAAAGGCTTCTGCCACACCTCCATAATTGGCTCCATCAACGCCTCATTGAAAGGCAGTAGAGGCTCACTAGAAGAAGAAGCAGAATTAAGCACTTCAGTCAGGATATTTGACTTCACTTCAGCTGAAGGCAACTGAAGGTCCAACAACTCAGCAGCTTTCCTGATCACCACATGATAAGGGGCGACATCCTGAGAGGAAATAGCCTTTGGTGAAGAGAGCTCCCACTCCGGGGAAGTGTCTAAGCCACTAGCCTCATGTAGACCTTCGATTAGTCTACGGAGTTGAGAATCTCCCCTTCCTCCTGCCGGTACTCATCTTCCTCTAGCAGCCTTTCTGCTTCCCTCCTGGATCGCTGCTTCAGGATCAGCGGCGCCGGTGGCAACGGCGTCGGAGGGCCTTCCAAAACAGGCAGCGGCGCCGATCGAATCAGAGATGGCGCCGAATCGACACCAGACGGTGAACGAGGTTTCGGAGTCGAAAACCTCAGTGCCGGAAACTGCCAAGATGGAGCCGTCGGCATAAAAGGCACAAAGGGTGCCTGGGCATACTACTTGGGGATGCCCAAGTTAAAGGCAAGCGGACCCACGGGGCCAGAAGGCGCACCGGTAGGGTAGGATGCCCTGGCAAACATGCCAAACATTGCATTCAGGAAATGCGAGGGATCCGCTCCTGGTCCTGGGAAAGGAGGGTAAGGATCCGAACCCCCTTGGTCTGGATCCATCCGAGGCCGTACTGGAGGCTGGGGCTGTGGAGCCGGTGAAATCGGCGCCCACACAGGCGAAGCCGCAGGAACAGGAGAAGACTCTCTGGGAGCCGAAGAAACCCTGGGCGCCGGAGAACCTCTGGGCGTCGAAGAGTCTCTGGACGCCGGCGAACCCCTCGGAGCCGTTGAGTGGATCGGAGTCGCCTGCGGAGAAAGATAAGGCAACGGAGAAACAAAGTCCTTTTCTCGGCGCCGCTGAACAGGAGAGGCTGATCTCGAAGCCTTGCCCTTCGAAGAGCGACGTCGTGAACCGTGTCTTCTCTTCGACTTGTTATGCCTCTTTGACTTTGAAGTATGCGAGGTAGACAACTTCGAGCGCTTACGACCCCTCTTCTCTTTTTTCGCCCTTGCCATGAAGAGTTTAGCTTCACGCTCCTTCAGCGCCTTTTGGTTCATCTTTCGACAGCATGAACACCCTTCGACGTCGTGGTCCGAAGAAAGACACCAAAGGCAGTCGTCGTGAGGGTCTGTAATAGACATATGGCCCCCACATTCCCTGCAGGGCTTGAAACCAGACTTCTTCAAAGTAGCCATTCCTACAGAATCACGAAGGAGGAAGAAACAAAGTAATCTCAGAGAAATGGAGAGTCCCAGAAAAAAACTGTTACGCGTCGACGGCGCGGAAGAAAGGTAACTGACGTCAGCACGCCGACGAGGTCTTCTTATGGCTCCGGTGACGTCATACGGAGTCGCGAGCGGAGCCGTGCTATTATGACGTCCTCGTCGACGTGGGAGAGCTGAGAAAAGAATTTCCGTGGAATGCTGGCGCAGGGGTAATTCAAAAGGTGAGGAATCCACAGGCAGATGTATCCATCAGAATTCAGTACTTAGGGCCACCCTTGAACCTTGATACTCAGATTCCTACAACCCAAGAAGAAGAAGACGCCGTGCAGCCGCGCCTGGAAGACTACTACTGATTTGGCTGCAGCCCTACCGGTGGTCTGTCTCCTGCTCAAAGACCCTGCGAAGAAGACGACGCCTGTCCTGTGGCCAGCGACTTCCAAGAAACCCCAGGAGGACTGCTACTCTTAAGCCAAGCGATACCAAAGGGCAGGGTATGCCCAGACGTGGGTCCCTTGCTCACTTTGCCGCTGGATTCAAGAGAGCCTGGCTGTTGAGGGTTTTGAACCCGAAACCGGTCCCAGGATGCTTGTTTCCGGTCCAGGGAAGACATGGCTTGGCAGTTCGGGCTGGACTGTTCCCATGAGGCACAGGGTCAGACTGATTTGCATATGGCCATGTCTGAACTGGGGTGGTGGAGTGAGCTAAAGAATGATGATGGATTAAACCCAGATCAGTTGACTGGGGGTGAGTGTTTGATTTGCACTAACGCTCCGTCCATCATCCCCTTTGGTATCGCTTTGTTCGCCCTAAGTTGGCAGGGTATGCCCAGACGTGGGTCCCTTGCTCACTTTGCCGCTGGATTCAAGATAGCCTGGCTGATGAGGGTTTTGAACCCGATACCGGTCCCAGGATGCTTGTTTCCGGTCCAGGGAAGACATGGCTTGGCAGTTCGGGCTGGACTGTTCCCATGAGGCACAGGGTCAGACTGATTTGCATATGGCCATGTCTGAACTGGGGTGGTGGAGTGAGCTAAAGAATGATGATGGATTAAACCCAGATCAGTTGACTGGGGATGAGTGTTTGATTTGCACTAACGCTCCGTCCATCATCCCCTTTGGTATCGCTTTGTTCGCCCTAAGTTGGCAGTGTATGCCCAGACGTGGGTCCCTTGCTCACTTTGCCGCTGGATTCAAGATAGCCTGGCTGATGAGGGTTTTGAACCCGAAACCGGTCCCAGGATGCTTGTTTCCGGTCCAGGGAAGACATGGCTTGGCAGTTCGGGCTGGACTGTTCCCATGAGGCACAGGGTCAGACTGATTTGCATATGGCCATGTCTGAACTGGGGTGGTGGAGTGAGCTAAAGAATGATGATGGATTAAACCCAGATCAGTTGACTGGGGGTGAGTGTTTGATTTGCACTAACGCTCCGTCCATCATCCCCTTTGGTATCACTCTTAAGCCAAGGCCAGATCTCCTGAGGACAGCGGCCCTGTCCAAAAGAAACTACACCAAGGATTTTGGATCCAGGCTGATCCGCAACCCCTGCCCACTCTGCACCCAGCACCCACGGCCCGAGTGGCTCACCTGTCCTGTGAAGTTTCCCCAGCGATCCTGACCTCGTCTCCATCGGTGGCTGACCTCTCCTGGACCCCACGAAGTCACCTGCAGCGTCTACACAAAGGGTCCCCCTGACTGCAACCGGCACCGACCAAAAAGATCCGACAACAAAGGTACCCCTGCATCCTCAGTCCTATGGCTTTGGGGAGCCCAACAGACTGTGCCTCGACCTCCCCCAGCCCTCCAACTTACCTGACCAGCCGGTGGCCAGCTTCAGCCAGCCTCCTGGTCCAAGTCTGCAGCCTCTTTGTGCGACTGAGATTCCTCATTGAAAAGCATTGGGCACCCAACGCTGATTTTGCACCCGCCTGCCGGTGGTGGTGTACCTTTGGTGCCCCCGTGCTGATCTTAACCCCCGGGGCCTGTGCCCTGAAACCGCGGGTTCTTACCTGAAACTGTGCTTCTTCGAGGTACCCGCAGTCTCCATTGATTTACACTGGACCCAGTGACCTACGCACCCAGCCGCCCCAGTGCTGCTTGTGGTGCAGTACCTACCTTAAAATGAACCTTGCCCTGTGTTGGTCCAAACCCCTGAAGACTGAGATTGTAAGTCGAGTACTTACCTGCTAATGCATAACGAATAGTTTCTTACCTGTCGGTGTAGTTTTGCAGCTTGAAGACTTTCTGGATTCACTATGCTGTGCATTATTCCGCGGTCTAGTGGTTGGGTCCGGAATCGTAGTCTCTTTTCTCTTTTTTTTTTTGTGTAGCCCAGGTGGGCGTCGACGCCCCACCATTTGGTGTCCTTCCGTGACGTCGGCGCGCTTCCTCCGGAAGCTCCCACCCTTAGGCACCATCTTCGGATTCTTTTTTTTTTTTGTCTTGTGTTTGTTTTGTTTATCCTTTTACCTTTTGAAGGTGTTTTCCTATTTGTTAGTCCCATCTTCCTCCTGTCTCATCTTTCTGGCGGAGGCGGGTGGGTTCGCTAGTGAATCCAGGAAGTCTTCAAGCTGCAAAACTACACCGACAGGTAAGAAACTATTCGTTTTGCAGCGTGAATCTTTCTGGATTCACTATGCTGTGCATAGACTTTGCAGCGGTTTGCTATGTTTGTGGCGGCTGGGTGGAAGATGAGCGTTGGTTGTTGAATATATGTTGAAGCACTTTTTGACCTACTTGTGCTTCTTTGTTCATCTGTATATCCACGCAGTAGTGCTTAGTGAACGTGTGAACTGAAGCCCATGTTGCCGCCAGGCAAATGTCTTGGATAGGTGTGTTTGCCAGGAAGGCGACTGTTGCTCCCTTTTTCCTGGTCGAGTGTGCCTGAGCTGCTCCTTGTAGCTCTTGGCCTGCCTGTTTGTGGCAGTATTGAATTGTTTGCGCGATCCATCGTGTGATGGTATTTTTAGTTACTGATATGCCCAGGAAACTGCTTGCGAAGGACACAAAGAACTGCTTTGTCTTTCTACAGTCCTTAGTCCTTTCGATGTAATGCATTACTGCTCTTCTGGCGTCCAGAGTGTGCAGTGCCCTTTCTGCGCTGGTGGATGGTTTCTGGAAGAAACTGGGAATTTGTATTGTCTGGCTTATATGGAACTTGGACACCACCTTTGGCATGAAGTGTGGGTCCGTTCTCATTACCACCCTGTCATTGTGGATCTGAATGTAGGGTTCTTGTAGCGTGAGTGCCTGCAACTCGCTCACCCTATGTAGTGAGGTAATTGCCACCAGAAAGGCCATCTTTATTGTGAGCATATGTAGCGATGCCTTGTGAATGGGTTCGAACGGTGCTTTCATAAGCTGTGTTAGAACTACATTGAGGTTCCATGCCGGCGGCGGCATCCTCTTCGGTGGTGCGATTCTTTTGGCTCCTTCTAGGAATCTTTTTACCACTTGAGATGTAAAAAAGCTTTCCCCTGTTTCTCCTCTTGTATAGGCCACTATTGCCGCCAGGTGCACTCTTATTGAAGTGCAGCTTAGGTTATTTTTTAGTAAGTGTGTTAAGTATTTTAGCACTGTAGATTCTCTAGTGATTCTCCTGTGGAGTTTTTTGTTGATGCACCATTCAGTGAATCTTTTCCATTTTGCTGCATAGCATTTCCGTGTGGTGGGCCTCCTGGCTTCCCTCAGTACTGCCAGCGTGCTTTCTGGAAGCTTGAGGTGAGCGAACTCTAAGTCTTCAGGAGCCATGCTGCTAGGCTGAGGCTCTCTGGCTCTGGATGGAGTACTCTTCCGTTTTGCATCGAGAGCAGGTCTTTCCTTCTTGGGAACTTGTGTGGTGGTCCCTGTGCCATTTCCACTATCTGTGAGAACCAGGACTGCCTGGCCCACTGTGGTGCTACCAGAATTAGCGTCATGTTGCTTGTTCTGCACTTGCTGAGCACCTTGTGTATCAGAGGTATCGGTGGAAAAGCGTAGGCAAAGTCTTTGACCAGCTCATCCATAGGGATTTGCTTGGGATTGGTGGCCTGACTGCCTGGATGCGAAGTATTGGCATTTTGCATTCTGGTGTGTTGCAAACAGGTCTAGTTGTGGGGTCCCCCACTTCTTGAATGTTTTTTGTGTCTCCTGCGGGTTGAGCTCCCACTCGTGTGAGATTGACGTCTGTCTGCTTCCACATTGTCCTTCCCCGGCAGATGTATTGCCAGGAGGTCTATTTGTAGTGGGATTGCCCATTTCCATATCTGTTGCGCTAGGTCTGACAGCGCCACTGACTGTGTTCCTCCCTGCTTGTTGATGTAGAACATTGTTGTGGTGTTGTCTGTTTGTACTAACACCCTTTGCCCGTACAGCTGTTTCTGGAACGCTTTTAGTGCTAGGAACACAGTCTTTAGCTCTAGGTAGTTGATGTGCTTGACGGCATCTGTTTGTGTCCATAACCCCCTTACTTTGAGCAGGTTCATGTGCGCTCCCCACCCCATTTGGGATGCGTCTGTTGTGATGGTCACTGTTGGAGTTGGTGGTGTGAACGGCTTTCCCCTTGTTATGTTGTCCTTGTTCCACCATGCTATCTCCTCCTGCACTGCGTGCGTTACAACCACTAGATCTTCCCAACTCCCTGTAGCCTGTGACCACTGCTGTTGCAGCCATTCCTGGAATGGTCTCATGTGCAGTCGAATATTGGGGACTAGGTGTATGCAGGACGCCATCATCCCCATGAGCTTGCTCACTGTCCTCACTGTCAGACGTCGCCCCTTCTGGTATTGGCGAGTCTCTTTCATCAGTGCTGAGGTCCTCTTTTCGCTGGGGAACACCCTGCCCTGAATGGTGTCGATTTTTGCACCCAGGAAGATTTTCACTTGCTCTGGTTCTAGCGACGACTTCCCGCTGTGTATGGAGAAGCCTAGCTTTGTTAGGGTGTGTGTGACCTGCTGAGTATGCAGTTTGCATTTGTTGTAGGAGTCCGCTTTCACCAACCAGTCGTCTAGGTAGGGGTATACATGTATTCCCTGCCTCCGCAGATGTGCTGCTACGGCCGCTAGGCATTTTGTGAAGACCCTTGGCGCGGACTTTAGTCCGAAGGCTAGGGCCGTGAACTGGTAATGCGCCTTGCCGATGGTAAATCGCAGTAGATGCTTGTGTCTTTGGTTCATGGGAATGTGTAGGTAGGCATCCTTTAGGTCTATTGTGCACATAAAATCCCTGTGCCTTATCTGAGGTATAACCTCCTGTAGGGACGTCATTTTGAACTTTTGAGTCTTTATGTACTTGTGTAGGAACCGTAGGTCCAGTATGGGCCTTAACGTTTCGTCTATTTTTGGTACTAGGAAGTAGTTTGAGTACACTCCCGTGCTTCTTTCCTTGTATGGTACGTTTTCTATAGCCTGCTTGTGGAGGAGTTCTTGTGCCTCCTGCCACAGCAGTGATAGCTCTTCTGCTGAGCGTGTCTTGTTGGTTGGCCTTCTGTTTGGTGGCCTCTTTACCAGTTCTATGCAGTAGCCGAACTGTATGATGTTGAGTATCCATTTGTCTGTTGTTATCTTCTCCCACTCCTGGAAGAAGTGTTTTAGTCTGCCTCCTACGGGTGTCACATGGTCGTTGATTTGGAATGGTTGTTTGTGTCTTTTGTTGAGCCGCGCCACTAAGGATGTTGTTAGTGCGGGCATGTTTGGTACTGTGGAGTCACTTTTGGGCGGGTTGCTGGCCGCCTCTTCTTGTCTGTCCTCGTCCGTTTGGTCGGCTTCGAAAGGACTGTCCCCTTTGTTGGTTTTGCCAGCCTTGTTGCTGCTGACCCTGTTGCGCCTGGCTGCTTCCCTGCAATGTTTGCTGGAAGGCCTGGTGTGATGTTCCCGGCTGGTTCCCTCCTCTGCCATTTGGTCTTCGTGAGGGGGTGCCCCTTCTCATCCCTCTGAACTGCAGTGCCCCCATGGACCTTGCAGTTTTGTTATCTTTTTTGAGCTGTGTCAGCGTCTTGTCCACGGGCGTGCCGAACAGCTTCTCCCCATTGAAGGGTAGGTTCAGGATGTTGTTTTGTACTTCGGGTTTGAACCCGGAGATCCTCAGCCAGGCATGTCTCCGCTCTGTTACCCCGATCATCATTAGCCTGCTTGACGTGTCCGCTGCGTCCAAGGCCGACTTCAGGCAGGTGTTGGCCATATTCTTGCCCTCCTCCACCAGGTGGGCCGCTCTTTGCTGGTGTTCAGTTGGGAGCAGTTTGAGCAACTGTCCTACTTCATCCCAATGTTGGTAGGCATGCCTGTTTATCAGGGCATTGGAGTTGGCAATGCGCCAATGGATTGCCGCATTCCTCTCAATTTTCCTCCCTGTGAGGTCTATTCTTTTGCTCTCCTTGTCTGGAGGTGGCCCGGAGTTTGTGGGAACGTTGGCCCTCTTCCTGGCTGTTGCAGTAATAATTGAATCAGCCGGCACAGATCCCTGGATATATGGGGGATCCTTAGAAGAGTGTTTGTATTTTTTCTCTGCCCTGGGGGTGACAGATCTGCAGGTAGCTGGCTCCTTGAAAGCCTCCCTGCCTTGGTCCAGTACACCTGGGAGCATCGGAAGGAATTGGCTCCTAGTTTGAGTTGGCAGCAGTGTCTCCAGGAGAAAACAGGCCTTGGGCTTTTCCTCCTCCATTTCCACCCTATAGGTTGCTGCAGCGTTCCTGACGACTATGTTGTATATTCCAATGTCGTCCGGCGGCGAAGGCCTCGACGGATACGTCTCCACGGCCTCCTCTGGATTTTCGGCGTCGAGATCCTGCCAGTCCAGGTCTTGAGCCTCCGAGGGTGTCGAGCCGAAGTGAGTCTGCTGGTCCTCGTCGACCTCAGCGTAGTAATACAGGCCCTCCTCGTCCTGTTGCTCCGACGGTTCGGGAGTTTTCGGCGGTTCGGTGGCATCGAACTCCTCTTGGACTTCTGGTTCGATAACCGTCGAGGGCTTCGAAGGGATGGTGTATCTACTCATCCGTTCGTCGAAATCCTTTTTTCTTTGTAGGATACTGGTCATCTCGGCCTCGAGCCTTCTCTTCTTCCTCTCCATCTCTGCCGCTTGTTCGGCGTCGAGAGTTTCGGCGGCTCTCTTCGAGGTCGTGGATGTTGACGTCGAAGTTGCCGTTTGCTCTTTCCCCTTCGGCGTCGGGTGCGGCTTCTCGGAGCCGTGCTTCAGCGACCTGGGTGTCTCTTGAGCTTTTGCCGACCGGGAGTCCTTCTCGAAGGATCCGCTGGGCTGTTTGTCCTTGGACGCAGCTGTGGTCGTCGATTGCTTCGACGCCAGTTCTCCTTTCGAGGACTTTGGCTCTGGTTTTCGAGAGTCTGTCGGGGTTTTAGGGGTCGACGTCTCCCTTACCTCCTTCATTGGTCTGGTATCGGTCTCTACGACCGTGCAGTCCTCTGGTCCCTCGGCGATGTTGTCCTCTTCCCCGCTGGAGAGGCCCAGGTCCCGCAGCGACGGGGGTTGTCCCTGCCCCTGCATACTGTAGTTTGCTCTCCTCTGTCTGTCCCTCACTCTGAGGGTCTTGGGGGCGAATGCCGAGCAGGCGTTGCAGTCGGTACTCTGATGGTCGATCGGTAGGCAGAGGTTGCAGACTGGGTGCTGGTCCTTCTGCGCGAACTTGTGGTGGCAGTTCCTGCAAAATTTGAATGGTGACTTGTCCATTCCCGCGCTCAGGGAGACCCGTGTGCACATTCTCCGTCGGACGTCGAAGTTTTCTCCACTTTTCACCTACTTCGTCGTCCCGGTAGTATGTTCTTTGTCTTGTGATGAAGAAACTCCAATTTTCTCAGTTCTTTCTGCTTTTTCTCTCCTCTTTTCTCCTCTTCCAACTCTGGAGCTCTTCACGACGATCCAGACCCAACGGCGGAAAAAAGAATCTGAAGATGGCGCCCAAGGGTGGGAGCTTCCGGAGGAAGCGCGCCGACATCACAGAAGGACACCAAATGGTGGGGCGTCGACGCCCACCTGGGCTACACACACAAAAAAAAAAAGAGACTACGATTCCGGACCCAACCACTAGACCGCGGAATAATGCACAGCATAGTGAATCCAGAAAGATTCACGCTGCAAAACACTGTTTTCCTCCCATAGGATTCCATTGTATTCTATCTATTCCATACAACTGTCTAACTTTCACATTACTAAGTGCTACTGTTTCGGATTGACAAATACAAAATAATTTCTTAGACTGTAAAGCATTTCTTCTGTCTTGCAAAACAATTCATACTGCATTTTTGAAAGCATTACAACTTTGAAAACTGTTACTTACCTGCAACTGAGTATTTCTTGGTTCTAGAACATAAAATAACCAAATAATAACTTTTTATACAAAACAATTAGTTTGGATTCAGTCTTTGAGTGTGTGCAATCATTTCTTGCCTTAGCGTGTACAATAATTGCTTAACACTGCCCTCTAATAAGCCTAACTGCTCAACCACACTACCACAAATCAAGCTTTTAGTATTATCTACTTGAGCCTCTGTAAGCCTCCAGGGATTCACTGGACTCTGTGCACACTATACCTTAATTTGGTATAGTATATACAGAGCCAGCTTCCTACAAGTATATGCTCCAGGAGGGACAAACACAAGTGGAGGGAAAACCACTGCATAAGAAGCGAGAAATTGTGCGACAAGCAAGCAGACAGTCTAAGACTACTAAGTTTTTGGTATTGTATTGAAAATGTTTTCACAAAGTAACAGTGTGTTCGAGGCATATGCGCTGTGGATTATATGCTATGCATATATCGCCATCTAATGTTGGGTCCGGATGTTTGCACTTTGTTTTTCTTCGAAGAAGTCTTTCCAGTCACGAGGTAGGTGACTCCTACTTTCGGTGAAAGTGCGCATGGGCATCGACTCCATTGTTAGATTGTTTTTTTCCGTCATCGGGTTCGGATGTATATCGTTGCGCTCCGGTTCAACACCGTTTACTTCGGGTTTCCCTCGGCGCGCAAGTTACTCACCCTCTACGGTATTGTTTCGATCGCGTTTCCCTTTCTATCGCGTATCGTAATTCCTTAAACTAATCTTTCGAACAGAAAGTTCGTGAAAGGCCTTTGGGCCAACCCGTGTCGGGTCGACCTGCAGTCGATGGAACGAACTCCCTTTAAATTCTGCCCTCGGTGTCACGCAAAATACCTGCGCACCGACTCACACGAAGTGTGCAACCTGCGTTAGTCACCCGAACACAAAGAAGAAGACTGCGACGCGTGCCAGGCTTTCCGCTCCAAGAAAACAGTTTGCGACCGTTGGGCTCAACGTCGCGACATGCAGAGCCAGCACACATGCTCCATTCCGGACATCTTCGGTCAACAGTCGGACGAAGAGGCCGGCGAGGCCATGGGAACAGAGGAGGACCAAGAGCCGGTCGACATCGTAGATTTCGAATCCGAGAGGAGGACATCCCACAGGGTCAACATACCGTGACTAAACCTCATCCCAATTGACAATTTCAGTTAAAACAAGCATTGGCATACCCAATAGGTCTTGCTTTTGGGACATTATAAGTGTTTAGCCATGCAACAGTTGATGTTGCACCAAGGATATTGTGCTGCAGAATTAAATACTTATAAGGTCCCAAAGGCAAGACCTATTGGCTATGCCAATGCTTGTTAAAATATGGTAAAAGTAGGTAGACAAGCCTATGGCAGTTGTGTACGTATGGAAAGCAAGCAGAAATGTCCCAAAAGTCCAAATGGAAAAGGAAACAGTAACTGGAATCCCAAAGTGCATATGGCCTGTCACATTGGTGAAGTGTCTTAGTATAGGTCTTCTACCTCCCCACTGGCCTCCTAACATGGTGGGAAAAATAAATAGTCCTCTCTTTGGAGCAGACTGTTGAGAAGTGGAGGAGTAAGGATTGCAGATACAGATTGGACAGAGAAGCAGATGCTCTCTGGCCTCCCAATTGAATGTAAAGTGATGGAGTGCAGTGGCAGATACTCCTCAGCAAGCGAGGCAGGACCCCAAGACACTCTAGGGATATTTGAAGGGCATATAAAAGTGGGCATAACCTTCTCCTGGGAGAAGAGAAAGACCCTAGCCTGCCAGCAGTGCCTGGTCGCCAAGAGGATCCTCGTGGGCACAGAAAATGACCCCATACCCACTGGCTTGCTCAACATCAGAAATGTCAAGTATCTAGGTTGGCAGGCTTTGCCATGGAAGGTGGGAGCACAAAAAAAAAAAAAAAAACAATTCACCTTGGCGACACTGATCCTCTAAAAATAAAATATTTAATTCATTCATACAAGTAAATGCCTGCTCAGCTTCAGATAGAGATCCGTAGAGGTTGCACATTGAGCCCCCACTCATGCAAAAGGTGGCAAGGGTCATTTAGGGTGGCATGGTGTGGCTGAGGGTAAAGGAATATAGGCGCTAGCAGGCAGATTATGACAAGACAACTACTCACTAACAACCTCAGCCATGACCACAACCAGCTTTCCCTTGCATGGTGAAAACCAGTGCAAACTAAGCCGCCCACAGTCTTGAGCTCAATACCCACAGGCATGACGAAGAGGAGTGAGAGACCCATGTCAGTAGTTACACGTAAAATTAAGTAGCGGGATAGTGCGACTGCTTTTTGACCCTATTTACATGATTTTATTACAAATAAATTAGAAACTGATGTTGACATACAAAGAAGTACTGGTCTGTTAGAAACGAAACTCAAACGGAGCAGCAGAGCTCCCCGGTCGCAGCAGCTTCGATCGAAGCACAACAGCTGGTCTTTTCCAGCTACGGCTGATAAGAAGCTTAAAAGACGCGCGGCCGCGAGACGCGCTCTGTAGTGGGGGAGGAGCGTTGAAGCGCGCGCTTGGGAGAGCAAGCGAGAGGAAAGCCAGATGGCGCCTGATCGCGCGCTGTAAGGGTGCCCGCGAGCGATGCGAGGAATGCGCGTTACTGTGCGCGTAACCGCACGCTCTAGGCCAGACAAAAAGCTGTGGTCGGCTTTTTAAAGCCCACTCACTAAATGTCTCGCCAGAGCAGCGCATGCGCTGGCTCAGGCGAGACCTAAAGAAGGCTCCGGTCCAACCTGCGCCCTCGGGCCCCGGTCGGCACCGAGATCACACTTCTGACGCCACGCCCTCTGGCTCGGCACCGAACCCTTCCAAAAAGCCTTCCGGATCCGAAAAGACTCCCTCCAAACCAAGTTCGGAGCTCAAGCCTTTGGGGTCGAAACACAGGTCCGGCACCGACCCCCACCATTCGGCCCCGAAAAAATCGTCTGACCCGAAAACATCAACGGTTTCGGCACCGAAAATTTCGGCGCCGAAACAGACTGAAGTGCAGAAAACCACTACAAAGCCTAGTTTCGATGCCCCAATTGAAAAACCGGATCCGAAACAAAAGCTTTTGTATATCCATCCACAGACTGGCCATATCACCACTAAAGTGACTCTGAAAAGAAGGGCTGATGTAGAAAAGAATATCACATCCCTTTAAAGAAGAGATTTGTTGGAACGAACCCTTCCCCTCCTCCTCTTCCTTCATCACCAACTTCCCCTCAGCTTCAACCAATTTCACCTGAACATTCACCACCACATACACCGGACAACCAGGATGATGGTCAGGATAGGGATGATAATCAGTTATTACAAGACCCATGGGACGATTAGAACACCAATTCGCCCACAGGCAATGATCCCAATCTGTACCCTACCAAACCCTCTCCACCAGATGATAGTGTAGGATACATTGAGTTATTGGGTAGAGCTGCCAACTATCATGGGGTGCAGCTTCATAAAGAGTCATCAGTACAACACAGAAGTCATCACATACACTACCCATGCTCAAGGGGATGGTCAGGCATGTAGATGACATTTTTAATGACCCAGTCAGGGCTCGTATTCTTACCCCTAGAGTGGACAAAAAGTACAAGCCAGCACCATCAGACCCAGTATATATAAGGGGACTATTGCCACTAGACTCCCTGGTGGTGTCCAATGCAAGAAAAAGAGCCAACTCACAGACAACAGGAGAGGCTCCACCTCCTGATAAGGAATCAAAACTTATTGATGCTTCGGGGGAAAGGGTAGCTTCTCAAGCAGCTAATTTCTGGCACGTCTCCAACACCCAGGCACTGTTAGCGCGATATGACCGTGCGCACTCGGATGAAATGGAACAACTGATCCAATATTTACCCCCAGAACACAAATCAAAAGCACAAAATCTGGTTCATGAAGGGCAACTTATTGCTAATAATCAAATAAGATGCTCTCTAGATGCTGCAGACACTGCTGCTAGAGCCATAAATACTAGTGTCCTCTTAAGAAGGCATGCCTGGCTCCGTGTATCTGGATTTAAACCTGAGGTTCAAACCTCCATTTTAAATACCCCATTCGATAAGGAACATCTATTTGGCCCAGCGGTAGATTCTTCACTTGAGAAAATGAAGAAAGATACTGAGGTAGGCAAATCTATGGGAGCCCTTCAGTCCACACAGGGTCGTGCTTCCTTTCGACGCTCCTTTTACAGAGGAGGTTCCAAAAATACCATATCAGAAACCACCTCCACCTACAAGGGCAATAACCAACCCTCTCCAGCTAAGGGTTATTTCAGAGGAGGGTACAGGGGTAACAATGGTAAGGGCAGGGGACAGGGTTCAAATTCACGCAACTCCCCCGCCAACACAAAGCAGTGAATTGCCTTCACTTCCCCCCCGACCACTCAACACCTGTCGGGGGAAGGCTGTCAGATTTTCTACCAATCTGGCAATCAATAACAGACAATTGGGTACTCCAAAGTATCCGTTCTGGTTACTGCCTGGAATTTATCAACACTCCTCCAAATATTCCACCAAAACCACACAAACTGTCACCAGACCATCTATACCTCCTCAAACAGGAGGTTCAGTCTCTACTTCTAAAACGGGCCATAGAACCTGTGCCACCTCAACATCAACGGTCGGGCGTATACTCTTTATTTCCTGATTCCCAAAAAAGACGGTTCTCTCAGACCGATCTTAGATCTCAGAGAACTCAACAGGTACATTCATTCAGACCATTTCCACATGGTGACACTTCAACAGGTACTTCCTCTCCTACAAAAAGGCGACTTTCTATTTACTCTAGATCTAAAAGACGCCTACTTTCATATACCAGTTCACCCTGCTCATCGCAAATTCCTCAGGTTCGTGGTAGCGGGTCAACACTATCAGTTCAGGGTACTCCCATTCGGGGTCACCACCGCCCCCAGAGTCTTCACAAAGTGTCTGGCGGTAGTAGCTGCTCACCTAAGGAGACAAAGCATCCACGTCTTCCAATACTTAGACGATTGGCTCATAAAAGCCAGCACGTATCAACAATGTCGGAAGCACACTTTCAAAACAATTCGGCTACTGCATCAACTAGGGTTCACAATCAATGTGCCAAAGTCACATCTCCAACCAACCAATACAAAGGACTACCTAGGAGCCACAATAGATACTCAAAAATTTCTCGCTTTTCCCAGCTCAGACAGAATTCGAAATATTCAGGCTTTAGTTCTCCGCTTTCAACCCAACAGTTGGATTCCAGCTCGTACTTACATGCAGCTACTGGGAATGATGTCATCCTGCATCATGATAGTTCCCCATGCCAGACTACACACGCGTCCACTTCAAGAATGCTTAGCCAGTCAGTGGAACCAGTCTCAAGGTCTATTAACCGATCTAGTGTTGGTAAGTGGCCATACTCCTCGCTCTCTGAAGTGGTGGAACACACAAAATTTATCAAAGGGCAGCCGTTCATAGACCCGGTTCCTCAGATAGTACTGACAGCGGACGCGTCCCTCACTGGCTGGGGGCGGGGCTCATCTACAAAAACACACAGTGCAAGGCTTGTGGAGCCAACAACAGAAGTTGCTCCACATCAATCACCTAGAGCTGCTTGCAATATTTCTAGCACTCAAGGCGTTTCAAACTCACCTACAGAGCAAAGCTGTCCTAATTCGCACAGACAACATGACAGCCATGTATTACATACAAAAACAGGGGGGGGGGGGGGGAAGACACACTCTCTCCAATTGTCCCACTTAGCCCAAGACATCTGGAAGTGGGTCATTCAGCACAAACTTTATCTCCTAGCAGAACATCTCCCAGGAGTCAACAACCAGATTGCAGATCTCCTCAGCAGGCAGAGACAGCAAATACACGAATGGGAACTCCACCCTCAGGTCCTCCTTCCATACTTTCAACATTGAGAAGTCCCTCACATAGACCTGTTCGCCACATACCAAAACGCAAAATGCCCAAACTTCGTGTCCAGGTATCCACACCCATTCTCCAAAGGCAATGCACTATGGATGAGTTGGTCAGGGATTTTTGCTTACGCTTTTCCGCCTCTCCCACTCATTCCATTAGTGGTTCAGAAACTCAAACAAGCGTCCCCGACACTAATCCTAGTTGCTCCCACATGGGCACGGCAACCTTGGTTCACAACCCTACTGGAGCTATCAGTAATCCCTCACCAAAAACTACGTCTTACACCCAATCTTCTCACACAGAGCCATGGAGACATAAGACATCCGGACCCCAGTCAACTCAATCTGGCGATCTGGCTCCTGAAGTCTTAGAGTTTGGCTATCTTAATCTACTGCCAGACTGCATGATTATTATCAAAGAAGCTAGACGTCCTACTGCAAGACCCTGCTATGCAGCAAAGTGGAAGCGGTTTGTAATATACTGTAATAACCACATCAACCCGCTTGATGCTTCTGTACAGAATGGAAAATGCTACTTACCAGTATGCATCTGTTCTTGGCATGTAGAGCTGTAGATTCGTATACTTGTGCATAGACCGCCATCTGGTGTTGGGCTCGGATGTTTGCACTTTGTTTTTGTCTTCGAAGAAGTCTTTGTAGTTACGAGATAGGTGACTCCTTACGGTGATAGTGCGCATGGGCTCCATCTCCAGATTGTTTTCGCCATAAAGGGCGATGATGGAGTTAGTAAGAAATAGAAAGAGATGTCCATGTGTAATGTATCCAAGTAAGATAGTACTGGAACAGATAGAGTTATCCGGGGAGGCGGGTGGGCGTATACGAATCTACAGCTCTACATGCCAAGAACAGATGCATACTGGTAAGTAGCATTTTCCGTTCGAGGCATATGAGCTGTAGATCGTATACTTGTGCATAGACTATACAGCAGTTACCTCTTTAGCGGTGGCTACCTGTATCTGTTGCAGTGGTTTGAAAAAGCGTTCTTAATACAGCCTGACCCACATTAGCTTGTTGTTTTGCTTGCACATCTACACAATAGTGCTTTGTGAAAGTGTGCGGTGTAGACCAAGTTACTGCTTTGCAGATGTCATCTAGGGGAATGTTCCCTAAGAACGCCATAGAAGCCCCTAGTTTGGTTGTGGAATGGGCTCTAGGGGGAATGGTTAATGTGCGTTTGGCTTTAAGATAGCATATTTGGATGCATTTAACAATCCACCTTGCAATCCCTGCTTTTGAAATGGGATTGCCCTTATGAGGTGGGGAAAAAGCCACAAAGAGTTGTTTAGTTTTCCTAAAGGATTTTGTCCTTTCAATGTAGTAAAGTATTGCTCTTTTAACGTTTAGCGTGTGAAGAGCCCGTTCTGCCACTGAGTCTGGTTGAGGGGAAAAAACTGGGAGTTCAACAGACTGGTTAAGATGGAAGGCAGAAACGACTTTAGGTAAAAATTTTGGGTCAGGCCTAAGAACCACATTATGATGGATTTGCAAAAATGGTTCTTGTATGGTTGTTGCCTGGAGTTCACTAACTCTTCTAAGAGATGTGATAGCGACTAGGAAGGCTACTTTCCAAGTGAGGAACTGTAGTTCGCATTTGTGCAGAGGTTCAAATAGGGGACCCATGAGTCTGGTAAGAACAATATTTAAATTCCATACTGGAGAGGGCGGAGCTCTGGGTGGAATTATTCTTTTAAGTCCTTCCATAAATGCTTTGATAGCGGGTACTCTAAACAAAGACAAGTGTTGTCTGTTTTGGAGATAAGCTGCTCTTGCAGCGAGATGTAGTCTTATGGATGTATATGCTAGGTTACATTGTTGTAGGTGTAAGAGATAGCATATAATGTTTTCAATAGAAGCATCTAGTGGATTGAGTTTGTTATTTGTACAGTAAATTACAAATCGTTTCCACTTTGCGGCATAACATGCTCTGGTGGTAGGACGTCTAGCCTCTTTAATGATGTTCATGCAGTCTGGCGGGAGATTGAGGTAGCCAAACTCTAAGACTTCAGGTGCCAGATCGCAAGGTTGAGTTGATTGGGATCTGGATGTCTTATCTCTCCATGGTTCTGAGTGAGAAGCTTGGGTGAGAGGTGTAGCTTTTGATAAGGAACTACTGATAGTTCCAAGAGGGTTGTGAACCATGGTTGTCGGGCCCATGTTGGGGCAACCAGGATCATTGTGAGGGAATGCTGTTTGAGCTTCCGAACCACTAACGGAATTAGTGGGAGAGGCGGAAAAGCGTAAGCAAATTTGCCTGACCAGTTCATCCATAGAGCATTGCCTTTGGACAATGGGTGTGGATACCTGGACGCGAAGCTTGGGCATATTGTGTTTTGATGTGTGGCGAACAGATCTATTTCTGGGTGGCCCCACATGTGAAAGAATGGAAGAAGAACTTGAGGATGAAGTTCCCATTTGTGGATCTACTGTGTTTGACGACTGAGCAGATCTGCAATCTGATTGTGTACCCCTGGGAGGTGTTCTGCAAGGAGATATATGTTTTGCGGAATGGCCCATCTCCATATGCTTTGAGCTAGGTGTGAAAGCTGTAGTCAGTGTGTCCCGCCTTGTTTCTGTATGTAGTACATTGCCATCATGTTGTCTGTACGGACTAGGACAGCTTTGCCTACTAGATGGAGTTGAAAGGATTTTAGTGCTAGAAAAATTGCCAGTAGTTCTAGGTAATTTATGTGGTGCTGTTTTTGTCGAGGGGTTCATATACCCTGGATGGTATGGTTGTGAAGATGAGCTCCCCAGCCGGTGAGCGAAGCGTCTGCTGTTAGCACTGTCTGTGGAACCGGGTCGAGGAACGGCCGCCCTTTGGCAAGGTTTTGTGTGTTCTACCACTGCAGAGAGCGATGTGTGCGGCTGTCCACCAACACCAGATCTATTAGCTAACCTAGAGCCTGGTTCCACTGGCGTGCCAAACACTCCTGTAAGGGACGCATTTGGAGCCTTGCATAAGGGACGATGAGAATGCAATAGGCCATCATCCCGATCAACTGCATGAACACTCGAGCTGGTAATGAGTGTTGAGGCTGAAATTTGGATATTAGAGCTTGCATACTGCTTATCCTGAGAGGGTTGGGGTATGCTAAAGCTTTTGAAGTGTCTATTGTAGCACCTAGGTATTGTTGTGTGTTGGACGTGGGATTTGGTGAGATTCACTGTGAATCCCAAGTTGTGAAGCAGCTGAATTGTTTTGTGTGTGTGTTGTACACAGCTGCTGTGTGACTTGGCTTTTATGAGCCAGTCGTCCAGATAAGGGAACACGTGAATGTGTTGTCTTCGTAAGTGAGCTGCTACTACTGCAAGGCACTTGGTGAAGACTCTGGGTGCTGTAGTCACTCCGAAGGGAAGGACTTTGAATTGATAGTGTTGACCGTCGACAACAAACCTGAGATATTTCCTGTGAGCGGGGTGAATAGGAATATGAAAGTAGGCGTCCTTTAGATCTAGAGTGGAGAGAAAGTCGCCTTGTTGAAGCAGTGGGAGCACCTGTTGGAGAGTGACCATGTGGAAGTGGTCTGACTGAATGTAGAGGTTTAACGGTCTGAGGTCCAGAATTGGTCTGAGAGAGCCGTCCTTTTTTGGGATTAGAAAGTAGAGGGAGTAAACCCCTGTGCCTTGACGAGGCAAGGGGACTGGTTCTACTGCATGTTTGTGTAATAGAGAGAGAACCTATTGTTTTAGAAGAGTCAGATGCTCTGAAGACATTGGACGTTGTCTGGGAGGGATATTTGGGGGTGTAGAGGTGAGTTCCAGGCAATAACCATACTGGATAATTTGTCTTACCCACTTGTCTGTTGTGATAGAATTCCAGACAGGTAGGAACTGTGAGAGGCGTCCCCCGACAGGAGTGGGATGATCGGGGGGGAAGTGAAGGGAAGTCACTGCTTAGTGGTAGGGGAGGTGCAGGTATTGTTACCGCGACCTCTTCCCTTACCATTGTTGCCTCTGTACCCTCCGCGAAAGTATCCTCTGGAGGAATTGTTTTGATTGGGGCTTTTATGGGAAGAAGAGGGATGCTCCGAGCCAATAGTTTTGGAGCCAGCCCTGTAAAAGGAGCGACGAAAAGAACCTCTAGGGGTTTGCAAGGCCCCCATGGCCTTGGCAGTCTCCGTATCCTTTTTTATCTTCTCTAAAGATGTATCTACTGTGGGCCCAAAAGATGCTCTCGGTCAAAGGGCTGATTAAGAATAGTGGACTGCACTTCCTGTTTGAATCCGGAGATTCGGAGCCAAGCGTGCCTGCGTAACAAAACGCTGGTATTAATAGCACGAGAGGCAGTGTCGGCTGCATCAAGCGCACATTTGATGGATGCATTTGTTATTAATTTTCCCTCCTGTATAAGGTCATTAGCTTTGTCTTTAAATTGGTCAGGAAGATGTTGCATTAGCTTTTCAAGCTCATCATAGTGAGCTCCGTCATATCTGGCCAACAAAGCTTGGGTATTGGCAATCCGCCAATGATTTGCAGCTTGTGATGCGATGCGTTTTCCAGATGCGTCTGTAAGTTTAGATTCCTTATCAGGAGGAGGGGTGTCGCCTGTGCTTTGTGAATTTGCTCTCTTGCGTGCATTAGATACTACAAGAGAATCTAGAGGGACCTGACCCTTAATGTATACTGGGTCATTGGGAGCTGCCTTGTATTTTTTGTCTATTCTGTTGTAAAGAACCCTGGCTCTGACGGGGTCCTTAAAAACTTCTGGTGCATGTTTCAACATGCCTTTTAACATTGGCAGTGTGTGTGTGGACTTTTGTGTGGGTGTAAATGTTTCCAGTAAAAAGTCTTCCTCTAAAGGGTCAGAGTGTAACTGTACCCCGTGGTACTGAGCAGCTCTATTAATGAGTTGCGCAAACCCAATATTGTCATCTGGTGGTGATGGCCTAGAGAGATACAGGTCCGGGTCATTGTGTGTGCCGGGATCTGTGTTGTAATCATCCCAAGGATCTGTATTGTGTGGAATGTTATCTGCTCATCATTATCTGGGTCTTCATTCCCACCCTGATCACTATAGTCATCTTCATCATCTTGTGGTTGAGGTGAAAATGTATGTTGTGGGGAGTGTGCTGGAGAAATCAGTAGATTTGGATTATCTGGAGAAGGAGAGAGAGGTGGAGTAGTGTTAGTGCCCATCTCTTTTCGCTTCATGGGTATTTCAGGGTGTTCTGAAGTGTCCAATTTTCTCTTTTTAGGAGGATTGGCGACAACTTTGCCAGACTCTGGGTCAATGCAGAGAGTCTTTTGTTTCGGATCCAAAAAAATCTGTTGGAAGTTGTTGTACGGGTACAATGTCCTTTGTCGGTGCCGAAGATTTAGGGTCAGAATGTTGTTTAACCCGTGTCTCCGAAGCTTTCTGTGGTGTCTTGGACTCTTTAGGTTTTTGTATAGGAGTCTGTGGCTTAGAGTGT
The DNA here is from genome assembly GCA_963921515.1 of Calotriton arnoldi. Taxonomy (NCBI): domain Eukaryota; kingdom Metazoa; phylum Chordata; class Amphibia; order Caudata; family Salamandridae; genus Calotriton; species Calotriton arnoldi. Next base: position 674,758 of record CAWUFW010008477.1, on the reverse strand, counting down.
TTTTTCGGTTCCGAAGATTTTTTCGGCTCTGAATGTTTGTCCTTAGTTTGTTTCGATGCCGAGGACTTCAGCGCCGACGAAGAAGGGCGTGGCACCTCCTTGGTTTGGACTTCGGTGCCGAAGGTGGTTTTTCGGCACCGGAATGGGGTTGGCTCGATCCCGAGCCGGAAGGCTTTTGTTTCATCGCCGGGCCCGAGGCGTCTGAAGTGTGTTGTCGGTGTCGACCTGAGCCCGAGGGCGAAGGTGTTACCGGAGCCTTAGGTTTGATTTTGGTTGGGAGAGGGGTTTCGGTACTCACAGACCGCTGAGCCAGGGTGACTTCCTGGTCTTCGACGTCAGAGTCGTCGGCTTCGGAGACAGAGATCTCTCCTTCATCCGCTTGTTGTTCCGGCTGGAGATTGGGATCTGCTCTGAAGATGTCCGGAATCGAGCTGCTTCCGCGAGACATTTCGTGACGTTGAGCCAGACGGTCACGGATGGTTTTGTTCGACCTGAAAGATGAACAGGCCTCGCAGTTCTTATCTTCGTGCTCCGGGGAGAGGCAGAGGTTACAAACCTTGTGTAAGTCCGTGTGTGGTAACTTAGCACCACACCCAGGGCATTTTTTGAAAGGGGTCCTTTCCATTGACTGCTGGCGTGGTCGGCGCGGATAGGCCCAGCGGCCCGTGTCGAAGATCGAGGTCGAGGATTTTATATATTTTGAAGATACGCGTCGAAAGGGAAACGCGATCGAGACAATACCGTCGAGTGGAGAGGGATTGCGCGAAGGGGGTTCGAAAACGACACCGACCCGGAGCGCAGCGAATCACATCCGAACCCGATGGCGGAAAAAAACAATCTGGAGATGGAGCCGATGCCCATGCGCACTATCACCGTAAGGAGAAGTCACCTATCTCGTGACTACAAAGACTTCTTCGAAGACAAAAACAAAGTGTAAACATCCGAGCCCAACACCAGATGGCGATCTATGCACAAGTATACGATCTACAGCTCATATGCCTCGAACATTGTTATTTGTTACATCTGCAACGGTCCAATTTAGCGTACACTTCCATACACTTACATCTGGCTGCAATAGCTGCATACCTCCAAAATAGACATCTATCTCTTTTTAGAGTGTCTGTTATCAAAGCCTTTATGGAGGGACTCCAAAGAGCCATTCCCTAACTCCCCTCCTCCCCCTCGCCCCCCCCCCCCGAGACGTCCACCTGCTCCAGAATGAAATCTCAACATTGTTCTCACTAGACTAATGGGTCCACTCTTTGAGCCATTGCACAAATGTGAACTGCAATTTCTCACATGGAAAACTGCTTTCCTTGTGGCTATCACATCACTCAGAAGAGTGGGTGAGCTTCAGGCGTTAACTATAGAAGAACCCTTTTTACAAATGCACCAAAATAAAGTCGTTCTTCGGACTAATCCTAAAATCCTTCTTAAAGTCATTTCTGCTTTTCATATCAATCAATCGGTTGAGTTACCCGTGTTCTTCCCTCAACCAGATTCAGTGGCAGAACGTGCCCTACACACATTAGATGTGGAGAGCATTGCTTTATTACATAGAAAGGACAAAACCTTTCCGTAACACAAATCAACTTTTTGTTGCTTTTGCTCCACCACACAAAGGCAATCCCATATCAAAATCAGGTATTGCAAGGTGGATAGTCAAGTGCATTCAAACATGCTATGCTAAAGCAAAACGAACGCTAACAGTTCCCCCCAGAGCACACACTACACGCAAACTGGGGGCTTCTATGGCATTCTTAGGAAATATACCCATAGATAACATATGCAAAGCTGCAACATGGTCTACTCCTCACACATTCACAAAACACTATGGTGTAGATGTGTTAGCAAGACAACAAGCTAGAGTGGGCCAGGCAGTTTTACATACACTATTTCAAACCACTGCAACCGATACAGGTTAGCCACTGCTTTGCGAGATAACTGCTACATAGTCTATGCATAGCATATGATCTACAGCTCATATGCCTCGAATGGAAAATGCTACTTACCCAGTATGCATCTGTTCTTGGCATATAGAGCTGTAGAGTCATATGCGCCCACCCACCTCCCGGGTACCTATACCTGTTGCAGTAATATCTTACTTAGATACATGCATTCATGGACATCTCCTTTTACTACTCTTACTAACTCCATTATCACCCTCTGCGGGAAAACAATTTAACAATGGAGTTGATGCCCATGCGCACTATCACCGAAAGGAGGAGTCACCTACCTCGTGACTGGAAAGACTTCTTCAAAGAAAAACAAAGTGCAAACATCCGGACCCAACACTAGATGGTGAAATATGCATAGCATATGACTCTACAGCTCTATATGCCAAGAACAGATGCATACTGGGTAAGTAGCATTTTCCATACAGAAGGCAGCTATTTGTTTTCTATATAGCCAAGTAGAATTACTTGCACAGGATTTAACACATGGTCAAAAAGCCCACTTTAATTCTCACTAAAAAAATAAAAGTAAACAAAAGGAGGAACTATTAAAAATCTGACACCGCTGTTTTAATGATTACAGGTGCTCGGAAATTTATTAAGAAGGAAAGAAAAAGTAAGTATCTAGGAGTCAACTTTCAAAATCCACTTCAGTGCTAACGGAGAAGAGGGTGGGTTAATGATTTAAAATTCATGCTCATGGTGGAGACCAAGGAGTACAAGTAATTTACTTTTCCTTCTCCATCATGAGAGTGGTTATTTTTATTTTCACTAAATAAGCAAGCCCATTCCCAAACTGAAGAGGCAAGTAAAACAGATGAATGGGTAGAAAAGGTAAATATTAAACTTCCATTTGGTGAATACTGTAGAGGGCTCGTTGGTGCATACAGTTTCAATCTCACTCACCTTACTGATATTACAGGAAGTAGGAAAGGGTCTTCCATGAAATATGCTGAATTTCTGACTTGTGTATAGGTTTGAGCAGGTGGAGTCTGTCTCGTGTATGGGTTTTTATAGAGCTTCCATCAGATTGGACAACACCATTTTTAACACCCAAGGACCGGCGTAGGGTGCAGTTCACTTGTATTTCACTAGAAGAGTTAAAAAAAGATTCCAGGGAAAGACAGTCTAATTATAATTGTAAACATCAAAGAACCAGTTATCGGACTCCCATAAGGAATGGATTTTGCCACCGTTTGATAAATCTGCACAAAATTCACCATATTGGCAAGTCTGTTTCAGGATCTCGATTTTAAATTATGTACAGATCAGAGAAGGGGTGTAAAAACTATTAGTGATGATGGAAAAGTAACCTATCCAGTTATAAGTTGTGTAGGAATCTTAAGCTCTGGGCTGCAGCAAAAATCATAACAATACAGAAAAATGTAATTAAATATTCATATCTGATAGGATGAGGGTGCATTTTTCCCGAAACATCTGCCATTTGGTGGATTGGAGCATTCTTTTAGGCTGGCCATAACTGGAAATGTTGTTGCCGCTGCCATTAAGCTATACAAGGGATCTGTAGCTTGAAGCATCCAGACCGGGAAAGGATAGGTCTTGGTTACAGAGGGGCCATATGTTTGACTTTGCAGGTTTAGAAGATGCAGAGTGGAACAAACAGATTTGTTGCGTGTGGCAGCATGCAGTTTGAGGGATCCACGAATAGTCGCAGGATGGGAGAGTATACCATAAGCCGAGGGAGAGGGTGGGTAGGTACAGGGATTACAGATCAACTATTAAAAAATAAAGAAATAAACTGTAATATTTAGGATGCACAAGGCGACCAGTAGTGTCAACACGTCTGTGAAACCTCTTTAATTCACAGAAATGCAGGGGACTCCATCTTGAACCTGCTGAGCTCTTTTGAGATCTGTTTCTTTTTATTAAAAAAGCTGAAGCTCACAGTGCTGGCATAGGATACAATTTGCTGGATTCATCCTTCACCGGTGGGACAGTCCTTAAGATTCTAGACCAGTGACAACTCAGCATAAGACCCCAGCTGTAACGTCCTTTACTTCAGCTGCAAAGTTTAGAACTCCGTTGGAGTTTTTCAGTTGCATCGTTTCGAGTGTCCCACAGTGATTATCAATTCTTATTCAGTAATATGCATTTGCGAACACAGATGTACAAATCAAGTAAAATAATCAGTCTGAAAATGTGTTAAAAAATACGACTTTATGATGAACACCTCACTAGAGAGAACTGTTTCTGTCTGCCAGTACTACTATATATATATGGATCCTCACAACTCACTATTGACCCCGTAAAGCTGAACTGCTTTTTCATCTAATGTCCATCAAGGCATGGGTTTTGTACAGAGAGTGGCATGGCCTAGTTTGCAAACGGTTCTGGAACTCTAGGGTACTATCGGAGTCTGGAGATGTCTAGAAGGCACTCACTGTGCAGTGGGCTCACACTGCTGGGTAAAGAACAATCCCTCTTCACTAGTAACTGACACATGTGGAGCACTTTCATAAAAAGAGAGAAATCATACTTTGAAAGGGGAGGGAGGGTTTGACAACAGACTGTAAAAGCCACCCACTTAAACACATTTACCTCTGTAGTGTTGATAGCAAATTCTAAATCTCATCCACGTTGAATTGCTTACATATATTCCTGTATTGTCTGCCAGCATTAATATACAAATACTTACAATTCCGACTGCTTGAAATAAGGACCCATCATGTTCCATCTTTCTCTTTCGCTGAGCATTTTGCAATGCTATGATCTTTGTGCCCAAGTCGCTCTCCAAAGCTGTATTCCTATAATAAATAATATATCTTTACATCAGCCTGAGACTGTAGTACTAAGCTCTAAATAATCCTTGCTATAGTGCAAGCTTTTTATTGAACAACAGGCTTTTCATTTGCTTTCTGGTTCCCACTTCTATGACCTTTGAAATATTCAGTTCTTGTCAGTCAAACTCAAATAATATTGTAGCCTTTGCTCTTGCTGTGAAGCAGGTTCTTCCAGCACTCTCTGACATTTTATCTATCAATGTCTCTGCATTATCAGCTCCTTCACTCTCTTCTGGCCATGTTGTCAAACACTCACAATCACCTTGTCCTGGGTCTACAAGAAAGCCACCTAAACCATAGATCGGGTAACTGTCACATGTATGATTGCACAACTTTCATGGTTACCAAAGTTCGACAAAACAATTTACCAATATCCTCTTGAATCTCTGAAAACCCATTACTTTTACACTGGACATACTATGCACCAGAAAGCTCAAGAACACTTCTTGGTCTGTATCTGGAAGATGGCCATGACGCAGCGATAAACAAGCTGATGACAGGTATACCAACAATGAAATGTACGACGATGGAAGCTGTCTATATCATTTTCAGAAATTGTTTTTAGGTCTCGCCTGAGCCAGCGCATGCGCTGCACTGGCGAGACTTTTAGTTAGTGGGCTTCAAAAATCCGACCACACGCTTTTTATGTGGCCTAGAGCGTGCGGTTACGCGCACAGTTATGCGCACAGGCGCCATCTGGCTTTCCTTGCATCGCTCGCGGGCACCCTTACAGCGCGCGATCACTTTCACTTTTACGGCTGCGTCACTTTCACGGCCGCGCGGCCAATGCTTGTTGTAGTATTTCCAGCGCGCCGTACGCGCTCTAACTTTAATAATAGCTGCCTTTTCACAGCACATGCAGACGCCGTCTTCGGCAATGGCGCCGTTTTTTTTTTGGACTTGTGCCCTGGTTGTACATATGCATTTGGCCCGCCAGGATTTCTGTAGTCCTCGGTCAGCGCATACCTGCTGGTGACGTCTACCATATCACGTGTCTCTCTGCACGTACCGAACTCCCATTCCGCTTGCCTGCAGTACATCTATGCGTGTCTCATTGCTGTGCCCTGTCTCTGCGGGCCACTCTCTTGCCCCTGAAGTCTACTCTCCCCCCCCCCCCTTCCTGCTGTCTGCGCAGTCTTCTCTGGCCTCCGTACCGTACTCTCTCTCTTTCTCTCGCTCTTTCTCTCGCTCTCTTTGCTTGTCTTGCTGCAGACCTCTGTGCCTACCTTACAGACGTGAAGAAGGAAGTGCATTAAAGATGGAGAGGGGAGAAGGACTCGCCAAGTTTGTAGGTGGAGTTTAGCGGTGGGTGAAATAGTGCAATTGTTTCCAGGCATAAGTCTAATTTTTTCAAAAACATGCAAATTGTATGAAACATGTTTGACAGTCTTATGCATGAAAACGCTACGTGAGGAATACTCTTGTGCTTTAAATGACGTGAGGTACTCGCACATTGTACTCTCCATAGTTTCTAAAGTCGCACAGTGAACTTTGCTAGCTCAGCGCATGACGCCACGGCACACAACCAAGTTTCACACACCCTGCAAGACAGTTTGTGCTCGAGCCAGTCTTCCGCAAGCTAAACTTACACACAAAATGTACGAAAAACACAATTTAAGAAAACCCAAGTAAGCAGGATTTAAGGGAGATAAACTCGCAAAAAAAGAAATCAGCTGTGCTAGATAGAGGTCATTGTAGTCTGCTCCTTCACTCGTTCTCAGTATTGTGCTCATTCTGTCTCCATGCTCTGCCCCCTCACTCCAGTCTACTGCAGCACTCGTTCTTCATACTGTGCCCACTCTCCTGTCACCGTGTTAGCTCCCACACTGTCCCCTGCAGTCTGCTTGTTCACGAGTTACTTATCAACCAGAGATAATTTAGATAGCTACAGAAAACGTTTAAAAGTATTTTCTTCTTGCATTTGCTGTTTTAACTATGTATTGATAAGGGAAAAAAAAATGCTGGCTTTAGGTCATCACCCTAATTACTGTCCTGAAGAGTAAAATACTGGTCAATCGGGTTAAAAAGAAAAGCCAGGTGGCAACACTAGCCACAGGAAATAATGTCACTGACACCTTCACTTCAGTGGCCACACAGTAGGTAACCTGAGAGAAAACGAAAAAAAACAAGCATTGGCATAGCCAATAGGTCTCGCCTTTGGGACCTTATAAGTGTTTAGCCATGCAACAGTTGATGTTGCACCAAGGATATTGTGCTGGATAACTAAACACTTATAAGGTCCCAAAGGCGAGACCTATTAGCTATGCCAATGCTTGTTTATTTATCAATTAAGTGCACAGGCCTATAAGTGGTGGGAGTAATCAGAAAGGGGCAAGACGTTTTTTTCCATTAAATATACTGTTATGAAATGTTTACAGTTAAAGAAATTCCAACTGACATGTCAGAATGCAGACGTGTGAATAGGTTGCTACTGAGGTGTCTGTTACTGAAGTTTGTTGTGCTATACAATTGTAAAAGAAAGCTAATCATAGAATAAACATATGAAAATCTTTTAAAAGGAAAGATTTAAAGTCCAACGTTCATACTACGTTTGTAATGACTTGATATTCTCCGATTATCACAACAAGTTCGATACAGATATGCTGTTAATGTTTGTTCCAGTGATGGTCCGAGGAGATAAAAATGAGAAAGCATTTTTTTGATTTGCTCTAATAAATTTCATATGTTTTCTTATTCATCCACACATTTTAAAGATCATGGTTTCTGAAAGTGAAGCATAGTGCCGGTGCAGCACTGCAGCTCACATTTCTTCCCGAAGCAATGTATGTGGAAGCAGTTCACAAACTTCACAGGACCTCTGTCACATTTTTAGCACCTCAAAAGTTATCAATTATCACCTGGGGAAGACGCATGGAATGACGAGATGGATTCTGCCTTGCTTTTTTCTTTACTGACGAGTAGCTCCAGTTAAATTCCAATCATGGAAATAAATACTTGAATAATCATAAAGAACACATTTCATTCGAGATTATGCTTGAGACTATTGCTTGAACAGCCTTTACGACCAGTAGTTCATTAAAAATGGTCTATTTCAAAATATAAAGATGCATTTGTTCACTGTGCGACAGAACGTCTGAGAAAGCACTGATAATATGCGTATCTTGCACCCCTTAAATTTTACCACTTGCCAGAAAACATTAATACAGTTTAACTTCGAAAAATCAATTCAGAAGCAACCTCCTGTGTAGTCATTCAATTTATCCTCATTGTAAGCTGGTATGTGTCAGTTTTTACTGCCCATGCTCTCTGAAGTAGACAAGGGCTAAAGGTAGTGCTACGTAAGTGTATAAAATAAACATCCTAACAATGCAATAGTGCTTAATCAGTAGCAAGGAAGAATAATATTTAAAAAACTGGAAGTGGTGTGGCTCAGACAAAATTGGTGAAGCTACAGTAACCTTACTGAGTGAGACGATTATGTTTACAATGAAACGTACAGTAACCGAAAGCTAGAAAAAACAGTATTTGCAATTAATAGGATTTGGTGTCAATGAAAAATACAAACCCTTTATTTAAAATGATAGACGATAGCAAGTTTGGAGTTCCAGGGCGGGACTCTGCCTTCTCAGATATTCCTTTTGCAGTTCTAACAGGAGAAGATGTTTGACTTCTGATAGAGGGAGAGGCTGAGGCCTGCCTTTCTTCTTTTGGACCACTGTGAGGTGACCACGAATCAAGGATTTTCTTAATATTATCCATATTTTCTATTTCAGCTGGTTTAAATTCATCAGTAGCAGTTGCAGATGTCTGGGGCAGCTGAAATATTGGAGTCACGTTTGGTGTATTAGAAGGATCATTCACCAAAGGTGAAAGCTGATCGAAGGAATGCAACTGAAAATCATCGTCCATTGGGATGTATGGAGCCAACATCTCCAAATCTAAGTCAGTTTCCTAAATACAAAATGCAACCAATACATTAACATGAGTAAGTAACTTCAAACACCACGTTTGAATTAAAGTATAATTTCTAAAATCTCAGATTTAGTTTGTTTTAGGCTTTGGAATTACAACCCACAAAAATAAATCTTATATAAACGATAAAACAAAATAAAAATAACAAATATCAATCAAGTTTTATTTGATTCAGACCTTGACTGAGGTCAACAAATACAATTACATTAATATAGAACATATTAGATTATATTTAAAAAACGATTTTAGAAACTCTTTATAAGTTTACGCAGGTTAAAGCAGTTTGAGGTCCGCAAGTACAACATACATAAGTTAAAACTGTTAGATTTGTGCACTTTTTAAAAAACAAAAATAGTTAATTAGGGGGAGACTTACACACCATAATTAGATCTTGAACTAAAAGCATTGTATCTTAAGCGGATTGGCTTTATAAATTGTTGCCGAGCCTCTACCAAAATCGGGTTAGGACAGATTAGTAATACATGTGAAAGATCTTGTGATCCGCCATTGCACAAGTCACATTTACCTTAAGAATTTTCGGGGGAGATCCATCTGGCGGAATACACTTTTAGAGGGAGAATTCCTAATCGCAGAAGAAGGATACAGCGCCTTACTCTGTGCTCTAACTGGAACTGTAGATAGTGCTCGGGGGTTTTGTATACTATATTTTCCGCAAATTTTTTATAATACTTTAATTGGATACATAATTCATAGCTTATTCTCAGCGTCATATGTTTTAAAAAGAGCTTCAGATGCGCTGGGACCAGGCCTGCAAAAGTGCTACAGTGCATTGAGACACCTCAAGGGCTATTATAAGGTTCCTATTGAAGGTGTGCCGAGCCAATTCATCTCTAAAAGTCTCCAATTTTAATATATATCTTAGTGAGCCAGGGACTGCGTGTAAGAGATTAAAGGCCCACCTGATGATATTGGAGACGGCTCGAGCAAAAGTGCTCATTAGAGAGAGCTCAAGGCGTAAGGCTTGTACGGGGACTGAATGGGATACTTTTAACAGTTTCCGTAAAATGATCCCTTCCTTTACTTTTACTGAATGCCAGGTTTTAATTTGTGTATATTCCAAGGCATAAGATAGAATAGGTGGTATTTTCATGCTGTAGACCTCCAGCAGGGATTTAAAATGTCTATTGCCGGTTGAGCAATAAAATCTCTGTAATGCCCCAACATGGGACTCTGCCTTTCGCCCAAGATGTTGGAGATGGGGAGCGTCTTGTAAGTTATACAAAAAGATTCGGCCTAAGTAAACATATTCTTTCACTATCTCAATAGGGTTGCCACCCAGTGACCATGTGAAAGGCAGAGATTTCCTTCTTCCACTAAAAGGTAAAAGTTTAGTTTTAGATATGTTGGGGACCAAGAAATTTCCTTTTGTGTATTGGTTTAGTTCATTTAAGTTTCTTTGCAAGCCAATTGGGGTACGGTCGAATATGACTATATCATCAGCGTACATTAAGCAGTGGATATCGTTCTGTGCTAATTTTGGTGGGGAGTTATGAATTTGGGAAAAGCACCCCGGTAGATCACTTATGTAAATGGAAAATAACAACATGGGTGCAAGGAGGCAACCTTGTTTCAATCCATTCATCCTGGGGATTGGATTGGTTAGGCCCTTTTCTCCCCCCATTTGAACACTACACCATGTTGCCGTGTGCAAGGAGATAATTACTGTAAGGAGATCAGTGGGAATCCCTAGTCTCTCTAGCTTTTTCCATAGTGTTGGACTGTCCACGCTGTCAAAAGCGGTCGAAAAATCGATAAAGGCACAGTAAACTATTTGTGAATTTAAAATAACATACTTATCAAGGACAGTCTGGAGAACTGCAATGTTTTTCGAAACTGAGTGTTTTGGGCGGAAGCCAGCCTGTGTCATAGGAATCACGTTATTCGAGAATGCCCAATCTTTTAGATGATCCAATACACATGCTGTGAAGACCTTTCCAGTGGCATCTAGGAGGGCTATTTGTCTGTAATTGGCTGGATTCAATCTTGAGCCTTTTTTTTTTTTTTTTTTAGAAGAGGGACCATGATGCTCCCTCGCCAAGATTTTGGTATTTTCCCAATCTCAATATTGGAAGAGAGGGTTAAAAATATACTCCAGTCATCTATGTTTGTTAGTAGGTCTTTGATCGGGATATTGTCCGGGCCCATCACTTCAGATGATCTGGTCGTTTTTATGAAAGCGGTGATCCATGTAGCCGAAATGTCTGACAAGACCTGATCCGATTGGCCCTTTCGGGAAGGACACTGGCCGGGAGAAACTTGGTTTAAAAATAACAAATACGTACTAAAGGATTTACATGCAGCCTAAATATATGCTACAATTAAACAGCTAATAATCTTCCCCTTCTGCCCTCTACGCTACAACTAAAATTAATTAACAGAAAGCAGTTTCATTGCAGAAATAAGATGGGAAAATAGCTAGTATCTTTCCATTTGTGAAAAGCCTTAGACGCAAACTTTAGTTTAATGAGTAACATCTCAAACAACTTATGTTTTAAAAAAATAAAATCTTTTTATTGTCACTTTAAAAATGCACACACACAACATAATATCTTTCTTTATAACCACATGCATTGGTCTCTACAGGCCTATGTAACAGGTGAAGACCAAATTACAATATGAAAGCGTATATTTCCAAATACCATGCGGCGACCTCACAAAACAACCTATAATGAAGACACGGGTAGTGACAGGCTATCACGGCTGTCTTCCTAGCATATTCATTGGGTCTTTACAACAGCCTGTGTCCATTATCGGAATTGTTTGCAAAAGTAGTCGCAATAAATTATGGAGTTAAAGCTTAGAAGAGTGCTAGAAAAAGTTAACAGTGTCTATAATAATTAGTCTCTTAAGTCTAACTATTAATTTTGAATGCATGAAAATACCAACCAAGCAGAACTAAAACAATTTAATGGGGTTTTCTTTCAATAACTCAATCTGGTTACGGTACCTCGGTCTATAATGCACATGGCATTAGCCTACATTCTCTCAACCCTTTATTTTAATTTCTTTATAAGAGTATGCGTAGAGCGCAACTTTAAGAGGCATCTGTGCGATTTACAGTCAACAGAACATAAGAACTAAATATTAACAGTCAGGGGAACGGTGGGAAGTATATATAGACCTTTCACAGCAATGTGGTTTGAAAAGGCAGGTATTCAATTTCTTGAGAAATGACAAAATACAATTTATCAACTGAAAACGGCCACCAAACTCTAACAAAAAGAAGTATAGGCTACTAGTTTGGGTTTCAAAATATCTATCAAATAAACTTTCAATTGGAACCTTTTCCAACTGTTCTAACCATCTAAGGGCACCTTGGGATGAACCACTCAGAGGCCCAAAGGAGAGAAACCAGTTCTGTCAGTAAGCACCAGATAGACACCTCTGGGTGTGGCCTGGTGATGAATTCACAGGGGGACAATAGGCTACGCCTAGTAAAGGAGCTGTGAAGAGCCTCTTGGTTGAAAGCCCTTTGACACTCAGGAAAGGGTCTTCATGACATCCAAGGGAAGGGCCTGTGAAAAGGCCATGGTGGGCACATAAGGCTTCACCAGGCATCATCTGAGTTCCTAGTGGTGTTGCCTGGTGTAAACATGTCTCAGTCTAAATTCCTAGTGAGAATCCACTTACCCACCAAATAAAGTAAAAACATGCACAAGACCTGCATCAGCGTGAAGTCACTAAAGGGGAAAAAAGGAAAAATGAAAAGACCATAAACCCACAGAGTGCAGGACGAGTCTGCATCCTGTACTAAGGAGAGTAATGAAACCCTATGTTTGTCCCTCTAACGAGTACATGGTTATTGTGATGGCACTCATGCCCAGACATGACCTGTGGTAGTGCGAGACAAAAATGGTAGTAGCAATCTGCCAGGCTCATTTTCCAGCAGAGTCTGGAGGAATAGGGGTTGGATCTACACCAAACGCCTTGAGGAATTAATCATATCTGATGCAAAAGGTGAGGACTGGGAGGTGAAGAAACTCTTTCCTGTTTCTCCTCTTGTGTAAGCCACTATCGCCGCTAAGTGCACCCTTAGGGATGTGTAGCTTAGTTTATTTTGTAGAAGATGCGTTAAGTATCTCAGTACTGTTGACTCCTTTGTAATTTTCCTCTGTAGTTTCTCCCTAATGCACCATTCGGAGAATCTTTTCCACTTTGCTACGTAGCACTTTCTAGTGGTAGGCCTCCCTGAGCACCGCCATTGTGCTTGCTGGTAGTCTGAGGTGTGCAAATTCTAGGTCTTCAGGAGCCATGCTGCTAGGCTGAGGCTCTCTGGCTCTGGGTGCAGTACCATTCCGTTCTGCATTGTTAACAGGTCCCTTCTTCTGGGGAATCTGTGTGCTGGTTCTTGCGCCATTTCTACTATTTGTGAGAACCAGGACTGTCTGGCCCACTGAGGTGCTATTCGTATTAGCGTCATGTTGCTGATCCTGCATTTGTTGAGTACCCTGTGTATCAGTGGTATCGGGGGAAAAGCGTAGGCAAATGTCTTTGACCAACTGATCCACAGCGCATTCCCTTGGGACCGATGGTCTGGTTGTCTGGATGCGAAGTGTTGGCATTTTGCATTTTGGTGTGTTGCAAATAGGTCTATTTGCGGTGTACCCCATTTCCTGAATAGTTTCTCTATTTCCTGTTGGTTGATCTCCCATTCGTGGGATGCCGACGTCTGCCTGCTGAGTCTGTCTGCTTCCACATTGTCCTTCCCTGGGAGATGTATTGCTAGTAGGTCTATTCTTAGTGGAATGGCCCATCTCCATATTTCCTGTGCTAGCCCCGATAGTGCCACAGAGTGTGTTCCTCCTTGCTTGTTGATGTAGAACATGGTGGTTGTGTTGTCTGTTTGGATCAACACCCTGTTTCCGTACAGCTCCTTCTGAAAGGCTTTTAAGGCTAGGAACACTGTCTTTAGCTCTAGGTAGTTGTGTTTGACCGCATCCTGCTGCGACCATAACCCCCTCACCTTGAGTCTGTTCATGTCCGTTGTGATGGTCACTGTTGGAGTTGGTTGTGTGAATGTTTTCCCTTGTGATATGTTTTCCTTGTTCCACCACGCTATTTCCTGATGCACTGCGTGTGTGACAACCACTAGATCTTCCCAACTCCCTGTTGCCTGTGACCATTGCTGCTGTATCCATTCCTGGAACGGTCTCATGTGGAGACGAATGTTTGGGATCAGGTGTATGCATGAGGCCATCATTCCCATTAGTTTGCTCACTGTCCGAGCTTGCCCCTTGTGGTAAAGACGTGTCTCCTCTTTGTGCTGGGGAACACCTTGCCCTGTATGGTGTTTATTTTCTGCCCCTAAGAATATCTTCACCTGTTCCGGTTCTATTGAAGACTTTCCTCAATGGATTGAGAAACCCAGTTGGATTAGTGTTTGTATGACTTCCTGGATGTGTTGTCTGCATTGGTTGTAAGAGCTTGCTTTTACGAGCCAGTCGTCGAGGTAGGGGTATACATGTATTCCTTGCCTCCTTAGATGCGCTGCTAGGCATTTTGTAAACACCCTTGGTGCGGATTTGAGTCCGAATGCGAGCATTGTGAACTGGTAGTGAGTTTTGTTGATCACAAACCTTAGTAGGTGTTTGTGTTTTTTGTTGATAGGGATGTGTAAGTACGCGTCTTTTAAGTCTATAGTTGCCATGTAATCCCCCCTCCTGTATCTGGGGTATTACTTCTTGCAGAGATGTCATTTTGAATCTTTGTGTCCTTATGAACTTGTTTAAGAACCTTAGATCCAGAATAGGCCTTAGTGTTTCGTCCACTTTTGGTACGAGGAAGTAGTTGGAGTAAACCCCCTTGTTTCTTCCCTTGTACGGCACTATCTCTATTGCCTCCTTGTTGAGCAATTCCTGTGCCTCTAGTAGCAAGAGTGAAAGTTCCTTTGCCGAGTGCACCTTGTAGTTTGGCCTCTTGTTTGGAGGTTGTTTTTCCAGCTCTATGCAGTAGCCGTATTGTATGAGGTTTAGTATCCATTTGTCCGTTGTGACCTTCCTCCATTCTTGGAAGAAGTCCCTTATCCTGCCTCCTACTGGTGTTATATGTTCGGGGAACTGTTTGTTTTGTCGAATACTTTTTTGGTTTTGTCTTTTTTTTTGTTGCCCCCCTAGAGGTGTTGTCTGGGTGGGCGTTTGCCTTACGGCGAAGTCACTTGGAGGTGGATTGTTGCCCTCCTCTCCGTGTTTGTCCTCGTCCGTTTGAGCGCCCTCAAAAGGATTGGCCTCGTGGCTGGTACTGCCAGTTTTGTTGCTGCTGTCCCTGCTGCTGCTGCGTTTGGCTGTTTCCTTGATAACCTTGTTGGAAGGTTTGGTGCGATGTACTAGGTTGGTTGCCTCCCCTACCTGCTGGCCTTCTTGAGGGCGCACCCCTTCTCATCCCTCTGAACTGCAGTGCTCCCATGGACCTTGCGGTCTCGTTGTCCTTTTTGAGCTGAGTTAACTTGTCGTCAACTGGCGTTCCAAAAAGTTGTTCTCCGTTGAAGGGTGTGTTTAGGATGTTGTTCTGTACCTCAGGCTTGAAGCCAGAAATCCTAAGCCATGCGTGCCTTCTCTCTGTCACCCCAATCATCATCTGGATGTTTCCGCAGCATCCAAGGCCGACTTTAAACATGTTAGCCATGTTTTTTCCTTACTCTACCAGGTGGGCTGCCCTCTGCTGGTACTGTTCTGGTAGATGCTTCAGCAGTTGTCCTACCTCCTCCCAGTGCTGGTATGCGTGACTATTGATTAGGGCGTTAGAGTTTGCGATGCGCCATTGAATCGCCGCACTCCGTTCTACTTTCCTCCCCATGAGGTCCATTCTTCTACTCTCCTTGTCTGGAGGTGGTCCGGCATTTGTGGGCACATTGGCCCTTTTCCTAGCTGTTGCTGTTATTATTGGATCAGCTGGCACTGATCCCTGAATGTATGCAGGGTCCTTTAAGGAGTGTTTGTACTTCTTTTCTGTCCTCGGTGTCACTGATTTACATACAGCTGGCTCCCTGAAGGCCTCCCTGCCCTGGTCCAGCACACTAGGGAGCATGGCAGGAACTGACTTCTTGTTTGTGTGGGTAGCAGAGTTTCCAGGAGAAAACAGGCCTTGGGCTTCTCCTCCTCCAACTTCACTCCATATGTCTCTGCAGCCTTTTTAACCACCATATTATAGATCCCTATATCGTCCGGCGGTGAAGGCCTCGAAGGGTATGTGTCTACTCCTTCTTCCGGTATTTCGTCGTCGAGGTCATGCCACTCCAAGTCTTGCGCCTCAGAGGACGTCGAGTCCTGGTAGGTTTGCTGATCTTCCTCGCTTTCGCCCTCGAAGTAATACAGGGCCTCTTCCTCCTGTTACTCGACCGGTTCAGGCGTTTTCGGCGGCTCAGGGTCTTAGTCGCCCCCTTCGACCTCGGTCGCGGGCTTCGGCGGGATGGTGTACTGGCTCATCCTTTCGTCGAAGTCCTTTTTTCGCTGCAGGATGCTCGCCATTTCGGCCTCGAGCCTCCTCTTCTTCCTCTCCATCTCGGCAGCTTGTTCGGCGTCGAGAGTTTGAGCGCTTCGCTTCAAGGTCGTCGACGTCAAAGTCGTTGTTAACCCTTGTTTTCTCGGCGTTGAGGTGTCCTTTTCGAGGGCAGCCTTCGACGACCTTGATTTTTCCTGGGCTTTCGCCGTCTGGGAGTCCTTTTCGAAGGATCCGCTGGGCTGCTTGTCCTTGGGTGCTGTTCCTTTCGCCGAGTGTTGACGGCAATGCTCCCTTCGAGAACTTTGCCTCACTCTTATGAGTGTCGGTCGAGTGTCTAGGGGTCGACGACTCTTACCTCCTTCGACGTTTTCTTTTGGACTTCGACGACTGTGCAGTCCTCCGGCGATGTTGTCCTCTTCTCCACTGGAGAGGCCCAAGTCTCGGAGCGATGTAGGTGGCCCCTGCATGGTGTAGTTCGCCCTTCTCTGCCTGGTGTAGTTTGCCCTTCTCTGCCTGTCTCTTACTCTGAGGGTCTTTCGGGGTGAACGCCGAGCACGCGTTGCAGTCCTCGCTGTTGTGGTCGAGCGGCAGGCAGAGGTTGCAGACTGGATGCTGGTCCTTCTGGGCGTATTTGTGGTGGCAGTTGCCGCAAAATTTGAATGGCGTTTTGTCCATCCCCGTGCTCAGGGAGCCCCCTGTGTGCGCATTTTCCGTTGGACGTCGAGATCTCGGGTGAAATCCTTCTCCTTCGTCGCCCCGGTTACCTGACCTGTAGTCAGGTGTGTTGAAAACTGTGATTTTGTAGATTTTCTGCGATTTTCGTCGATTCTCTCTCAATCTCTGGAAACACTTCGGTAACGATCCAGACCAAGCGGCGGAAAAAAGAATCTGAAGATGGCGCCCAAAGGTGGGAGCTTCCAGAGGAAGCGCGTCGACGTCACGAAGGACACCAAATGGTGGTATGTCGACGCCCACCTGGGCCACGAAAAAAAGAAAGAAAAAAAAGAAAGACTACAATTCCGGACCCAACCACTAGATGGCGGAATAATGCACAGCATAGTGAATCCAGAAAGATTCACACTGCAAAACTATGGGCTGCTCCAGAAAAGGTCAGGGATTTCGGATTATGCAGGCTAGTTTAACAGCTTCATTCCTGGTTGGATGCAATGCTCACCTGACCAGACTTCTGAAAGCAAAAGAAGGTCCATGTAAAACTGTAGCTTGGGAGAGCCGCAGTGGACATCTTACCCCAACTTCGTACAAGGACCTGGCCAAAGCACTATGGATGGTTCAGGAGACCTTAAAGCAGACAGCCGAGAAAAAGTGAAAGGGGGGGGGGGGAAGGGGGAAGTCAACCCATGCAGCACAAGGGAAGTAGCAAATATCAAGGTGGGCAGTGCAGCTTGGAAGGAAAACACAGGGCTTCTCTTTACACCTATAATCTCAGTCACAGATGTGATAAACGGCCTCTTGGGCTAAGGTAAGACCAGACATAAAGGAAGATGGGTTATCAATGACTAGAAGTAGGCGCATACATGCCTCTCTCTGCAGTCTAATAGCAGGGGGGTTGTGTCCTAGCTGACCTTTTGAGGTGGACTACTTAATGAGCTACTTCCCCAATACTATAAAGTGAGGAAGGTTGGGCCTCCCAGAATGAACAACTGGAATCAGATGAGAAGAAGCAACTTAAATCTCCTATAGCTGCACGGACTTTGCTATTGATGAGGCATATCAACCATTTGAAACGTTGCAGACTCCATTAAACTCTTCCACTTCTCACCAAAGGTGAAATAGCATTTGAGCGACAGTTATGAAGACGATGGTATCATGAAAGTGCAGGACATAAAATTAGAGTACTTAGTATTATTACAAATCACAACTACCATAATCCTGGAAGAAAGAACTTAATTTTATTATGTTGTAAACAGTTCATAAAAGATCACATTTCTTAGGTTGCCATTTTCAACACTACATATTACTTTCTAGATTAAATTCGGCATACCTTAGTGGAAAACAGGGCTTTAGCTTCTGTGTCCACAGCAAACAGTTTCTCTACTAACTCCAACTTGAACTCGTTAGAAATATCACTATCAACATCAAAGCAATATTCACTCGGAGAACTGGGCTGTAAAGACAAATTCTTTATTTTAACATAAGATACTCATTTTTCACATTTGAAAAGGTCTTACAAGTAAAAGACAATAGCATGGGCAAACAGTGCAAAAATCACCCTAATTAAAATGACCTTATTATACATTTTCACACGTAAAAAAACAAAAACAAGAAACTAAACCATTATTTTTGCTTAACATGCATCAAACGTAATGCCAATCTCAGAACTAGATACACATCTACTCAGATTTCACATCATTAGAATACATTATACATTTTCAAAATACGTTGGACAAAAGAGACCCTGATCTCCTTTATCGCTTAGGAGCAGGCGACGCGACATTCACTCACGTCTTTCACATTACCTCTGTAGTGTGGAGACCATGATTGTCATGTTCCAGCACTTGGGGCAGGAAATGCCTCTGGTGCAAGCACCAGAGAGATTCCCCTTTTACAGTCCCTAAACTCAAGCTACTGGGAAGAGCTTCCTGGGGAGGCAGAGAGGTTTTTTCCTTCAGAATGACAATCAGTGCACATACGTCATTAATAGTGAAAGTAAAAAGCAGTGCATTCTGGGTAGGAAAACATAGTGACATACATGCAAACCACAAAGCCCTGGACACCTTCAGGTTTTCAGAAATGTCTGGGTTGCTAAGTTTCTACGGATGCCGGCTGAGCCAGGGCCAAAATACTGCAGCAAACACAATGTCACCAAAACAAGTGAATTTCAATAAGAAATAAATGTGGGTGTTTTCTTGTTCCACTTCGGGACCTTTCATGTCGTGGGTGATCGCATTTGCCACACAAGTGGTGCTGTTTTTATTCTGAGCAGTGTGGGACAAAGAATAGCAGAGCATTTGTTATTATCAACAGAATTTCTCTCCTTTTTGGCTTCCTAAGCTAGTGTGCAAGAAAAGGCACATTTTTGCGAACTCCTCTTGTAGTATTTCCCCCTTCTGGGCCCAATTTGGTTCCCCCTTGGTTACACGTATTAGTAGCTTTAGGCTGCCTTTGCTTTGCGCAGTCACACATAACACATTAGTTTTCATGACATATTTTAGCACGCTACACATTATTTGTTATTTAGTGACTCTTCTTGGGGCTTAGTATGATTTACTATTCCAACACCTTCCCTACTGTTACGTAGGCTGGAGTTGGAATAGTAAATCATACTATTGAAAAGTCCAGCGCAAGTTGTTGTAACGACTTGCGTTGTAATAACTGCGTGTAACGTACCGCGATGTAACGTCACATATTCGTCACAACTGTTCTGTGCGCTTTGCAGAGGAGCCAAAGATTGGAATTTGGCTACCACTTTCAAAATGTAGACTTTAAAGCACAGTGGAATGGAGCCCTCAGAAACACGTCCAAATCAGATGGCGGAAAAAACAATCTGAGGCGGAGGCTTTGTCCTTGTGTACTGTTGGTTTGAAGGGAGGTATTACAAGTCACTTTGAAAACGAAAGAACTTCTTTTCAGAAAAGCAAGTTGTAATATTCAGAGTCCAACACCAGATGGCAGGAGTGTCCAAAGCATGCACCTACACAGGATGCAAACTGTTCTTTACTGACTGTGCAAAAAACAAACTGCATGCCGGACAAGCTACTCACCTATTGGTAATTAACTGGCCAACAGATCTCAACAAGCAAATCTCGTTCCAATTGCATAATAGGTAACACAAACTGTGGTACTAGCTGAGCAAGAAAGTTTTAGCTTTGCTTTGGATGTTTAACTGGGAGGGTCATGCACACTATGCGACGTCCACAACAGATTACCTTTAACTCACTCCACCTTCAAGGGATAATTTGTACTGCTCAATGTAAGGCACATGAATCTGTAAACACCTCATACGCAACTGTGGTTTCGCCGCTTGGAAGCCCTACTGATTCACATGTAACCTGCGCATCCTTTCCAGGAGGAAAAGGCATCAAGAACAAATTGGCTATTTTCTAGGAAGCACAAAAATGAAGGGTGTGGTGTTGAAGCGGGCGATTCTCGAGTTTGTCAAAAACATCGTAGTCACATGGCTGACACTTGTAACATTTAGGAAGGACTAAAGATGTGGTCTTCCTGACCTCCGGCTTTCTGGATGTTCTTGGCCACCCTTTAATCTGTTGGCGATCTCCAAGTAAAGATTCACTTAGAGGCGGATCATGAAGTGCCTGGGCAATTTTTACAGGAACAAAACTGCACCAGCGCTACAGATCGCAGCTCTAATGGCTGGGTGACAGCATCCGTGTGATACCTCTATTCCCCACCAAACTGGGGTACTATGACTTCTGCTAGTGTTACGAGTACTGACTGCAGCCAGGGAGGTCACATGCCAGAGGATGACAAGCCAAGCTCAGTTTTATCCGGATAGCTCTGTGCAGAGCGGCTACGTTGTGCGGGTGCCTGCTGGGAATAAATCCTGTGGTGGGGAAGAGGAACTTGGATTGTTGTGCCCGTGAAGGCCAGGCTGGGGATTGCGGCATTTGTAAACCCAAGTGCACTAAAAGAAGATGAGGGATGACAACACCATAGTGGGCAAAAGCACAACAGAAACAAGAATCAAAACAAGCATTGGCATAGCCAATAGGTCTCGCTTTTGGGACCTTATAAGTATTTAGTTATGCAGCACAATATCCTTGGTGCAACAACATCAACCGTTGCATGGCTAAACACTTATAAGGTCCCAAAGGCGAGACCTATTGGCTATGCCTATGCTTGCTATGGATGGTAACTGAGCTGTTGTGTTTGGGTCGGCAGCAAACAAGTGTTCGCACATGTGTGCTTGGGTGTGTGTGCGTCGATGTGTGTGCATCCTTTGTTTAGGCCTCATAATCTTTTTAGAGACCGTATCTCGGTGTGTAGTTGGGTTTGCATGTTGGAAGTAGCCGTAGTCAGGGCGTTATACACATTTGTTGTTCATGGCAACCATGCATGGCTTTGCTATGCAGCTGTGCGAGGCTGTTCGTATAAATGTGGTCGTTAGACAATGATGAGTGTGCTTGTGTGCAGTGCATTATCAGTTCGATTTTAAGCCACAAAGTTTTTTGTTTGTATTTATTGCCCAATCTCTTTCGCATGGCGTTCTTTCATATTAAACTGTTGCTATTTCAGGGCGCAGCAGAGTTGCTTTGCACATTTCCCTCTTACCAAGTGTGTCGGTGTTTCCGAATGGCACCATTTTATAAATACTGAAGGAAATAAGTAGAGGCCTGGTCGGGTATGTGAGCGAAAGGCCCTCGTCGCGACAGGATGAAGGTATTTTGGCAGTTTTAATATCGTAGGTTCAGTCAGTGGCTTTCCACGCGGATAGTTTTCTGACGCTCTCCGGGCCACTGTGCCTTTTACAAGACGCCCGCGAGCGCATGAGACCAGTCCAAGGATTTGCAACCCTCACACATCATCTGCTTCTACATCAAAGCCTGTCGGTGATTTCCAGGGCGCGATGAGCCAGATGGTGCGGAGCCAGAAACTGTTCACCCGCGGTGGGGGAAACTGCACGCCTATTGAACTTCATTTCACCACTGCCCACCGCACGACAGGCACTTCTTCAAAGAGCTCCGCTTCCTGCGGGCGACTGAAATGTAAATACGATGATTAAAAAGTCTCCTTGTCTGACAGCAAACCTTTACAGGACAGAGTTAGACCACGTTTATTAAATAAAAAGAAAAAGAGGGTGACAACGAACACATTAAGAAACAGAAAGACATAGGAAGGAAAAACGAACAAGTTTCGCTTTCCTGTCAAAGGGCGGGGGCCCAGAGCTGGAAACAGGGCGCCTGAGAGGGAGGGTGAGACAGGCAGGGGAGAGAGAGTAGAGAAATGTAAACAAGCGCGCGCGGCCACGCTAATTAGAAACAGATGGCCCCTGCGCGCCACTGCTCGCTCCCACAAGGTGGATACCGCCACACGCACGAGTGTTAGAAAAGTGCAGACCGATTCCAAAAGGTCATCTCCTAGAGCATCGCATGCGCGCTGCGCTAGGCTCGACCTAAAAACCAAGTCTGCTCTCTTACAGGGATCAATATTAAAGTGCATTCTGGTAGAGCTGCTATGGGGAGGTTGCCTCTGCCATCCTTCATCTGCACAACCTAGCAGAATCCAGGGCACCACAGTAGGAACAGGCAGGGAAGTTTAAAAATAAAAAAAACCCTAATCGAAGAAGAATTTACAATAAAAAGAACTTTGGGAAGACCATTAGCCCTCTGAAGTAGTGTTCGCCAAGTTCACCGCCTCATCACCATTTGTCCCCTAATAGCCTGAGCAGTGTTCCCACTGGCCAGAAGCCTCCGAATAGGGTACTGCTTTTTTAAAATCTTTTTTTATAAATCAAGATGCTTAGTCTCGCGGGGTTCCAATATAATAAAGATGTCACTGTCCGATGAAGTACCCAACTTCAAATGGCCATCAAAATGACTAGCTAGTACCCCCGGGTTCAGCTGCTCAGGCCATCAACGTCTTTGGTATTTACGATGGGATAACGCCACCACTGGCATACCTTTTTTTTCCTGTTGTGAGGCGATGAACAACGCAAAGGGTATGGGAAATGAATCATCAACAAGAAGGAAACGTTGTCACAGAAGTAAAACAAGAGGGGCTCCACACGTTGCAATGAATACTTTAAGCATATAATGCAACGCAATTGGAGACTGAGTTACTGATCCGAATACACCACCGTTAGGAGGCTTTAGAGGCATGCTAGTGCTATGAATAAGGGCTTATGGGTCCTACTCGTTGCTTGGCACCCTAGAGAGGCAGAACTACAAATGGTATATTGTCTGAAGATGGAGACCTATAGAGGGTACAGAGAATTCCACAAAATAAAGCCAATTTTCCCATACGTGATCTCCTCTTGGCAACTAATTTGCCTTATGTACAGAAGGGAAGGACAGAATTCAGGCTGGAACTTGAACGCTACCAAATTATCGGACTGGACTGAAATCAGGTGTGGTGCAGCAGCCAGGGCGGCTGACTCCAGAGCGTGGGGCTCACGGTTCGATTCCCAGAGCCAGATCAGCTCAGCATCAGCCACCGGATGAATGTACATTGGGGATTCATCCCCCGATTCCCCCCCTCCACCTCCCCCCCAATTTGACAGAACCCCACGGCCAGATGGGCCCAAATGCTCAACCGGTAAAGACAAAACACTTGTCAGCAGAGTGTCAACAGCATGGTGTTTGCTTTTGTGTGTCATTTCTGTGGACAGTTCAACAGATGCCTCAAGTGTATTCACAATCGACCTTGAGCTTCATTAATCAACCATAACAATGAAACACCCCCCCATCGCCAACGTATGTGTGTGAGAATATATATATATATATATATATATATATATATACATACATACATATACATACATACATATACACACACACACACACACACACACACACACACACGCGCCAAGAGTGCTCGAGCGAATATATGAGTACTCAGAACAATGCTTCACAACAAATTTAGAATTCACCCCCCACACACCCTCAAAGATGCCTCAGAAGCGGGTCCAACACTTGGCTATCAATATACCAACCGAAGTTCAGGGCCTTGCTGCAACTGCTAAGAGGGGGAAAACCTGCTTGCGTATTATCTAATAATAAATTATCTATAATAAAGGCTGGGCGCTCAAGGGGGACGGTCTGCCCCTGCCTCAAATTGTTCCAAGTACGTGTCCCAACATTCAAATGGATCCAGTCCCTCTCCTCTTGTGCACAGTCATTTGTGCACCAGTAGCTCGGCAGGCGCACAGAAGAGAATGTCTGCCTGCCAACACTTCAACGGGGGTGCCACAGTAGACTTCCATGGCATTGTAATGCAACGTTTAGCTAAAAGGAGTGCTAAATTCTGAAATCTCAATAGACCTTTGTTTTTTTTTGGTTAGAAGCCCTGTATCCAGCAAGTACCTAAGCGGGTCCAGCGGAATCAAACTACTTGTCACAGCCGATACCACCTCTGACACCTGCTCCCAAAAGGGACGAATCGGCATGCAGAACCACACCATGTGAAGGAAGTCAGCATCAGCGTATCTGCACCTCGGACATGTGTTAGAAGCACCGGGGAACATTTCTAATCCTGAGTGGGGTGAGATATGCACGGTACAGGAAATGAAATTGAAAGAGGCGAAACAGCGAGTTTCATGTTCCCGGTTTTACCGATTGAAAGCATCGGCCCCACTGTTTGTCTGGGATATCAGTCCCAAGCGCCAATTTCTACCAATCCCGTAACTGCGCATGTTCCGCAGCTGGCCTGCCTCGCAACGAGGAGTATAAGTGTGTGATGACCCTCGTGGTGTACCCACCTTGCCCCCCCTACATCCCCACCCCCGTCAAGGCCGCCTCAAGAGGTGCCCTAGTGGGAGGCTGCTTCCGATGAGATCTCCAGGTCACTGATCACATCCCGTACAGCTGAATACAGCAAGAACTGCTCCGGTCCCAGCCCATGGTCCAACTCAAAACAGAATTCCTCCTCGTTCCCTACATCTGCCCAAATTACGATTCCCAGTGCATTCCAGTCCTGGACCAGATGCGCTGTCCTCAAGCCTGAGCATTCTGGTATGGTCCAAATCGTGAGACTGGATGCATACGGCATACGGTGCTGCCCCATCTCTTGCGTACCATTTTTAGATTTACAGCGCAGTACGCAGCAGCACACTATTCGTGTCCCGAGGAGGTGTAGTGTCAAAGAGCCTATGCAACAATGGTCTCCCTGCCAACTCATTTAGAATGCCAGTGCATTCCAGAGACGCTTCTCCTGCAATCCACCGCATCGGCCACTGCAGTTGCGCTGCAGCATAGTATAATTTGTAATCAGGGGCTCGGAGTCCACCTTCATCTAAAGGGTCAAATAGCTTAAGAAGAGCGACCTGTCGCCGGCCATCGCCCCAAATCAAATCTGTCAACACCCCTTTAGATCTAGGAAGAAGGCCCTGCAAATAATCAACGGTAGGGCTACAAAGAAATAGAAAAGTTGTGGTATTACTAACATTTTGGCAGTGGCGACCCTCCCCATTGAGGAAAAG
Source organism: Calotriton arnoldi (assembly GCA_963921515.1). Classification (NCBI taxonomy): domain Eukaryota; kingdom Metazoa; phylum Chordata; class Amphibia; order Caudata; family Salamandridae; genus Calotriton; species Calotriton arnoldi. The sequence continues at coordinate 649,496 of CAWUFW010008477.1, read as the reverse complement.
AGTAGTTTGGTCCAGAAGGGGAGGGACCAGAGAACTGCAGTCACTGCCTTTCCTACATTACCCTCTAGCAAATCATGCGAGTCATAATACACCTGCACTCCCAGATATTTAATGGAGTCAAACCGACAATTCAGTTCCGTGCGTGGCAGTGTGTCCCGACAGTCCTCAGGGATAAGCAGCAGCAGAAATCAACTGGATTTATCCAGTTAACACGGAGGCCCGATAGGGCTCCGAATGCAGTCAGTGAAGCCATGAACTCCGGTAGCACTGTTGAATCAGCTCTCGAGTAAATCAACGTGTCGTCCGCATAAAGGGACACTATTTGGGGGTGTCCAAGCATCACGAGGTCCCACCGCAGTACATGGCCCCCAAAGCATACAAGCCAAGGGTTCCACCGTCAGGGTGAACAACAGCGGCGAGCGAGGGCAGCCCTGTCGTGTACCTCTAGCCACCGGGAAAGAATCAGATATTACGTCCCCCGTGTGCACCCTGGCAGTTGGATTGGTGTACAGTAACACTACCCAGCGCAAGAAGGGAGAAACAAACCACATGTGCGCCAGAACTGCCATCAGGTAAGGCCATCCCAAGGTGTCAAATGCCTTTTCTATGTCATGCGAGATGGCCCATCCCTCCTTTCCAGTGCGTCTTGCCCAGTCCATAACACTGAATAACCGCCAAAAGTTAATAAAGGTATTGCACCCGGGTATAAAGCAGTTTTGGTCAGAATACACCGAAGAGGGAACTACTGTAGTCAGATGGTTTTCCAAAGAACCTTATAATCCAGATTCAAGATGGACAGGTCGATGGGATGTTACATTGAGGAGATCCCGCCCTGGTTCGGGAAGGACTACAATGATCGCATCCCTCATAGAAGTCGGTAAGGTCCCACTAGCCAAAGCACATTCATACACCTGAAGGAGGCGCGGGGCCATTCTGCTACTGTAATAGGCATAAAATTCAATTGGGAACCCGTCGGTACCTGGAACCTTCCCTCGAGCTATCTGGGCTACCGCCTCCTGTACTTCTTACAATGTGATTGGGGTATTTAGTGCTTGTCACTGGAGGGGGTTAATTGAAGAAGTATGGACACGTGTCATATATGCAGTGAGCACATCTGGATGAATCACAGAAGGCTCTCTGTACAGACCCCATAAATAGTTTTCAAATTCCCCATTGATATCCACCTGCTGCCCGACTGCTGTTGGCTCACGGTGATCTGATTTCTGGGGGATTCTGAGCGTAGCAACCACGCCAGTAGACGATTCGTCTTATTCCCATGTTCGCGTTGTTGTTGTGTATATATCTTAAAATCAAGTTTGGATAGCCGACTGACTAATTGCCTGTATTTTTTTCGTAAGTCCTAAGAGAGCCGGAAATTGGTCACGATCCGTCAGACAGGCTCGCTCCAACTCTCTCAAGTAACCCTCCGTAAAAGTCACTTCATCATTCAGCCCCTTAGGTACCCCATATGCTTTTTTCATACATGAGCCACGCAACCCAACTTTGAATGCATTCCATTCGACCAACACATTTGATGCCGTCCCTTCGTTGTCCTGGCGTAAGCATCAATGGCCTCGCTGATCTGAGATCGGAACTTCATATCAGCGAAGGCATCAGTGTTTAAGCGCCAAGCAGGTATCCTCGGTCTGAACCTCTCCCACTTCAGTGAAACCAGTAAGGGATTGTGGTCTGACAGGGTCTTGTCCAAATACTCTGCTCGTGTGCACGGTGTAATCATCGCTGAAGGAGCGAAGACCATACCCAGTCTGGAATGAAGCTTGTGTACCATTGAGTAATGGGAATATTCCCTGTTGGTGGGGTGCAACGAGCGACAAATGTCTTGTAAATCATGAGACCACGTGTTCAGGTGTTGTGTGACGGAGAAAGGGTGTGCCCCTGGAAAGGGGTGGATCTATCCATCGCTAGATCAAGCACTCCATTGTAGTCCCCGCACCAAAGTGTGTGCCTCTGGGTCTTGGAGCAGGATGGGTGTTCGGGTCGGGTAAAATGCAGATTGCCCCGCAGTTGGGGCGTAAACTGCTACACGTATTTAGAGTATTCCATCAAGCAGCCCCCCACCACGACATAGCGACCCTCAGGGTCGATCTTAGTGTGTGACTTCGTAAAGGGCACACCCGGGACCACCCATACCAGTTCAACCCTTGCATAACTAGAATATGCAGTACCAGAGACCCCGCCCGCCATCGTCTACCCAGTCTAGCGAGCTCTAGTGATGTAAGGTGCGTCTCCTGGAGACAAGCGAAATGGGCCTACATTTCTTCAGGTAAGCATATATCTTGTGGCGCTTAGCATAGGATCCAATCCCTCTCAAATTCCTTGTTAGGAACTTGTAATTCCGGCACTGTCAGAACAAAGTGAAATTATAAACATGCACTTTGCCCAAGATAAGAAGCCGGTCAGATGACTCCAGCATTACACACTCGGGGTCCCAGTCCCCAACATCGTCTCAAACTGCCTTCCCCAGGCCATTGAGCAACAGTGCAGCAACAGGCCAGAAACCTCACGACTTGTGTGAACCAAATCATGAAAAAGTCCAATGGACTGCAGGGGCTAATATGTGGTCACCATAGATCGTTACTACCAAGAAATCACTCAGCATGTCCTGTAGAAAGGTAAGACATTTCCCACCCGTGGCCCTCCTTCAACCATTTAAGTAGGTTCTTTATCTGGTCGGCGCGGGTCTAACTCCATATTGGATTTGGTATAACGATGGATGGTGGGTGGGCAGCGCTGAAGGATATGGACTCCAGCAAAGGTCGTGGACTCGCAACCGGAGCCCATCCGGATACAGGAAACAATCCAAAGGGCACAACTAGTGCCGAGGGCGAACCCACCAGCGGAAATCCAGTTGGGGCACCTGCCAATCCATTGGCGCCAAAATTCTCTCCAGAGGGGTCGGCCTGCCCAAATATGAAGTGCATAGCCTCAAAATTCTTTCAGCTGAGTGGGGTACACGCCGGCAAATTGTGGGAGGCACGAAGCAGGAGCAGGCCCGGACTCAGGCTTCGTGGCTCACGTGTGGGAGCGGGGCCTAGATTTGTGACCCTGTTCCTGGGCCTCCTCCGATGACTTGGACCTGCATGGTGAAGTCAAAGAAAGCTTCGACTTCTTGGATTCCTTTTTCTTGTGGTACTTATGCGATGAGGATTTTGAGCGCGACGACAAATGGCATGAAAAACTCTGAGAGCAGGCCCTGGACCTTCCTCAAGACCAGGACCTGAAGCGATGTGGAGTCATCTGGTGTCGGGTGACCAGGACCTTCAGGGCAAGCTTCCGGACTACCATGGGGTTCATCGCTTGACAGTCTGGGCAGGCCTAGGAGTTGCTGCCTGGCTCCAGACACCACAAGCAAACCAGGTGGGGATCTGTCACAGACATCTGCTTGTGACAGGATCCAGAGTTTAAACCCCACAGGCTCTTTAGGAAACATCCCTAAATCACACTAGGAGCATAGCTCAAAAAGAATTTCGACAATAGGTCAAAAAAGGTAGCCTAAAAACAATAGGTAGCTCTCTCTGGAACTGCGCTGATGGCACGGAAAGAAAAGAATAGTTGTCAGAGCACTGGGTTGGCGCCTATATAGGCAATGCGCATGTCACTTTCGGTGTGGACGCCGCCACCCTCTCTGTATATTCCTGCCATCTAGTGGTGGACTCAAACATTGGCAAATTGCTTTTCTTCAAAGAAGCGTTTTGAGTCAAGAGGTATATGGTGACTTCTTCGGCTGCCATTGTGCATGGGCACCAACTCCATGGTAGATTCGTTTTTTCTGCCATTTGGTTCGGATGTGCATGACTAGAGTTCAAGGACTGAGGAGCCTCTTGTTACTCTTCCACCGTTCCTGGTCTTCTTTTCAACACCAATTGTAGATTAAGACGATAATTCATCGCTATCTTGTCACCGAGATCTCCATGACACAGCCTACTATCAAAATCGGCTGCTGGGCCTTGAGCGCCAACTAGACGACTTCATGCTGGGTAATGGAAGGGATACCATTTCAAAACTGCCACCGCTGCAGCTCAAAATTCCCCTGGTCTGACCATCACCAGGTGTGTAATTTGTGCTTGTCCGCAGAGCACGACGACACCATGTGTGAATCCTGCCTGGAGTTCAGGTCCAAGAATACTCTCTGCTACCTTTGAGAAAGGTGCTGGACCTCCTTATCTGCACAACCTAGCAGAATCCAGGTAACAAGTGTACCCATCCAGCCAGCCCACCAAAGCTACCTACGCTTCATGGTAAGTGGTCATCATTAGCAGTTCAAATTTCTGCCTTTCGGCGTCACCACCTCTCCAAGATTCTTCAACTATTACCGAACGATGGTCACCAAACACTTGAGACAGGGAGACATCCCCATCTTCTCATACCTGGACGATTGGCTGATCAAGGGCTCAAACAAGCTTCAGTGCCTGGCACATGCCCAGACTGCCATCTTTCACCTCCACCCTCTAGGATTTACCATCAACATCACCAAATCACAGCTGGTTTCTCTCCAGATTCAGCCCTTCCTAGGGGCAACTCTAAACACAAGTTACTGCAAAGCCTACGCTAGTCAACAAAGGGTCACAGCTTTCCAGCAGCTTCTCCCTCTATTTTCAGCTGAACTTTCCTCTCCCAGTCAGAACAGTAATGCACCTCCTGGGCATGATGGCCACCTGCATTGCCATAGTGCCCCATGCCAGACTACACGTGCTCAATTCAACAGTGCCTTGCAGCAAAATGGTCCCAAGCTGAAGGCATATAGAGGATCTAGTGTTGGTGAAGGCCGGCATTCATCGTGCTCTGCAGTGGTGAAACAGCAACAACCTGTTGCAGGGCCAGACTTTTCAAGACCCTATAGGGCAGAGCCACAGATGCATCACAAGCTGGATAAAGGCACACCTAAATCATACAACAGAATAGGTGTGGTGGACCCTGTAATAGCAGGGACACCACATCAACTACCTTCAGCTCTTAGCAGACCAGTTCACCCTCAAAACCTTTCTCCGACAGATTCCGGGCAAGTTAGCCTTAATCCAAACAAGCAACATGATCGCCATGCACTACCTAGAGAAGCAAGGCCAAACCTGCTCACTCTGCCTCTTAATATCTGAGACAATTTGGCCCCTCTGCCACTGCATCCACCTGATGGAGTATCTACCATTGGTGGACAATGACTTAGCAGACCTGCTCAGCAGGTCTCACCAACAAGTCCACAAATGGGAACTCAATTCTGTAGTTCTCCAAAGTTACTTCCGTCGTAGGGGGACTCCTTTAATAGACCTGTTGACCACTCCCAAAAATGCAAAATGCCCAAGCTTAGCATCCAGGCAACCACATTTCATGGCAGTGCACTACTGATGAGCAGGTCAGGGATATGTGCCTACAATTGTTTGCCTCTCCCGCTCAGATCCCAAACAGCTCAACCTAGCTATCTGGCACCTGAGGTCCAAGAGTTTGGGTACCTATGCCTACCACAGAAGTGCATGGACATCCCGAAGGAAACCCACAGGTCGACTTTGCATGCCTGTGATGCAGCCAAATGAAAACATATGTTAATTACTGTACCTCAAAACACCTGAATCCCCTAAACCTGCAGTCCAGGGCATTATTTGCAACCTCCATCTACAATGTTCTGGGTCAGCATACACCTCAATTCGACTTCACTTGGCAGGCATAGCAGTTTATATGAAGAACTTATTAGACTCATGGGGTCCCCTTTCGAGCCTCTACATTCCTGCCCTCTCCAGTATCGCTTAAGAAAAGTAGCATTTCTAGTCACAATAACTTCACTCTGGGGCATTTGTGAACTGCAAGCACTCACACTACAGAAACCTTACATTCAGGTTCACAACAGGTTCTAAGGGCTAACCCTAAGTTCTTGTCTAAGGTGCTGTCTCCTTTTCACCTTAGCCAAACTAAAGAACTCCCAGTCTTTTTCCCACATCCAGAAATAGTGGCAGAGACAGCCCTACACACTTCAGAAGTGAAGTGAACTCTGAAGTATTAAAGTGATATAACTAAAAACTTTTTCGCAAAGCAGACCAGCTGTGTGTAGCCTTTAGCACCTCCCAGAAAGGTCAGCCAATTTCGAAAGCAGGAATAGCTAGATGGATAGTCAATTACACCCAAGCTTGCTAACAAAAAGACAAACTTGTTCTCCCTGTACCCGTCCCCCCTCTATATGTAAGAAGGCCGCCAACATGCCCTTCTTCTGAAATATTCCAATCCAATAGCCGACATAGGCAAAGCAGCAGGCTTGTCAACCCTGCACACATTTACTAACACTACTGTGCAAGCTCAAGTTGGCCAGAGAGTCCTAAGGACCCTTTTTTAGACATCTGCTCCTTCCACACGTTAACCATTGCTAACTTGGACGGACTGCTTTAAAGTCTATGCAGAGCATGTGTAGCTACTGCAACAAATGCTACAAATGGAAAATGTTACTTACCCTATAAGCAGCTGCTCATAATATGCAGTGCCTTAGATTGACATGCGCCCTACCTCGTCCTTGAAACGTGTGGCTTTGGATGCAGATCTCTTCTGCCTATGCACAAAACCCTTAACAATGCGGATATGCACCACACTCATATTGCTCCATACTGCTCCCACCTGCCAGGGGAAAGACCATCTAACATGGAGTTGGTGCCCATGCGCAATGCCAACCTAAGGAGAAGTCACCATGTACTGTGTGACTTGAAACACTTCTTCGAAGAAAAACTTCCAAATGTCTGAGCCCAACACTAGATGGCAGAGTACGTAGAGCATATGAATCTACAAAAGGAAAATGCTACTTACCAGTATGCATCTGTTCTTGGCATGTAGAGCTGCAGAATATCATACTTTTGCATAGATCGCCATCTGGTGTTGGGCTCGGATGCTTGCACCTTGTTGTTGTCTTGGAAGAAGTCTTTTGTAGTCACAAGATAGGTGACTCCTCCCTTGGACGATAGTGCACATGGGCATCGACTCCATCTTCAGATTGTTTTTCGCCATGATGGGAAATGATGGAGTTTGTAAGAAACAGAAAAGATGTCCATGTGAATGTATCTAAGTAAGATAACACTGGAACAGGTACAGGTTCCGGGGAGGCGGGTGGGCGTTTGATATTCTGCAGCTCTACATGCCAAGAACAGATGCATACTGGTAAGTAGCATTTTCCGTTCGAGGCATATGAGCTGCAGAATTCATACTTTTGCATAGACTGTACAGCAGTGTCTCCCCTAGCGGTGGTCACCTGTACCTGTTGCAGTGGTTTGGAAAAGTGTCTTAAGAACAGCCTGGCCTACAGAAGCCTGTTGCTTCGCCTGCACGTCTACACAATAGTGTTTGGTGAAGGTGTGTGGAGTAGACCATGTCGCTGCTTTACAAATGTCTTTTAGGGGAATGTTCCCTAAGAATGCCATGGAAGCCCCTAGTTTGCGTGTTGAGCGCGCTCTAGGGGGAATTTTTAATGTGCGTTTTGCCTTCTGGTAGCATATTTAATGCATTTGGCTATCCACCTGGCAATTCCAGCTTTGGAGATGGGGTTTCCTTTATGAGGTGGAGAGAAAGCTACAAACAGTTGGTTTGTCTTTCTAAAAGGTTTAGTCCTGTCAATATAATAAAGTAAAGCTCTTTTGACGTCAAGTGTGTGAAGAGCTCTCTCTGCTACGGAATCTGGGTTTTGGAAAAACACTGGTAACTCTACAGATTGATTAAGATGGAAAGCAGAGATTACTTTGGGAAGGAATTTAGGATTTGTTCTAAGAACCACCTTGTTACGATGTATTTGTAAGAATGGTTCTTGTATGGTTAAAGCCTGGATCTCACTTACTCTCCTGAGAGAGGTGATTGCGACAAGGAAAGCTACTTTCCATGTAAGAAACTGCAGTTCACATTTGTGTAAAGGCTCAAATGGGGGACCCATGAGCCTAGTAAGGACAATGTTTAGGTTCCACACTGGAGAGGATGGCAGTGTGGGAGGAATTATCCTCTTAAGGCCTTCCATAAAGGCTTTGATAGCGGGTACTCTAAACAATGACAAATGTCTGTTTTGCAGGTAGGCGGCAAGGGCAGCCAGATGTAATCTTATGGATGAGTATGCTAGATTACATCTTTGTAGATGCAGCAAATAGCAAATGATATTCTGAATGGAAGCATCTAGCGGGTCAGTTTTGTTGTTATTGCAGTAAATGACGAATCTTTTCCATTTGACTGCATAGCAAGCTCTAGTAGTAGGGCGTCTGGCTTCTTTGATAATGTTCATACAGTCCGGTGGGAGGTTTAGGTAACCGAATTCTAGGACTTCAGGAGCCAGATTGCTAGATTCAGTTGTGCTGGATCTGGGTGCCTTATCTCTCCATGGTTCTGCGTTAGCAGCTTTGGGGAGAGTTATAGTTTTTGGTGTGGAACTATTGAGAGTTCCAGGAGTGTTGTGAACCATGGTTGCCGTGCCCATGTGGGAGCAACTAGGATCATTTTGAGAGACTGTTGCTTGAGCTTGCGTACTACTAGCGGAATGAGTGGGATTGGCGGAAAAGCGTACGCAAATCTGCCTGACCAGTTCATCCATATCGCATTGCCTTTGGACAACGGGTGTGGAAACCTGGCGGCGAATGTTGGGCATTTTGCGTTTGCGTGTGTGGCGAACAGATCTATGTCTGGGTGGCCCCACATGTGGAAAAATGGTTGAAGAACTTGAGGATGAAGTTCCCATTCGTGAATCTGCTGTGTCTGACGACTTAGCAGATCCGCAATCTGATTGTGCACTCCTGGAAGATGTTCTGCCAGAAGATGTTTGTTTTGCGGAATGGCCCATCTCCATATGCTTTGCGCTAGATGAGATAGCTGCAAAGAATGTGTTCCTCCTTGTTTCTGTATGTAATACATTGCTGTCATATTGTCCGTGCGGACCAGGACTGTCTTGTTGAGGAGATGTGCTTGGAATGATTTTAGCGCTAGAAATATTGCCAGTAGTTCTAGGTGGTTGATGTGGAGCACTTTTTGTTGAGTGGTCCACCTGCCCTGAATTGTGTGGCTTAGGAGATAAGCTCCCCAGCCGGTGAGTGATGAGTCTGCTGTTAGCACCATCTGTGGAACTGGCTCTAGGAACGGCCACCCTTTGGAAAGGTTTTGTGTGTTCCACCATTGCAGAGAGCGATGTGTGCGGCCGTCCACCAACACCAGATCTGTAAGTTGACCTTGAGCTTGATTCCACTGACGTGCTAAGCATTCTTGTAAGGGGCGCATCTGAAGTCTAGCGTGAGGTACTATGAAAATGCAAGAGGCCATCATTCCTATGAGCTGCATAAACACTCGAGCTGGAAGGGAGTGTTGTGGTTGAAAGTTTTTGATTATGGTTTGCATACTGGCTATCCTGGCTGGATTGGGGTATGCTAGAGCTTTGGAAGTGTCTATTGTGGCCCCTAGATACTGATGTAGGTAGGAGGGCTGTAGATGTGACTTGGCGTGGTTTATTGTGAACCCCAAGTGGTGTAGCAGCTGAATTGTTTGGTGAGTGTGATGAACACACTGACTGTGTGACTTGGCTTTTATCAGCCAGTCGTCCAGGTATGGGAACACATTTGCTGTCTTCGCAAGTGTGCGGCTACTACCGCGAGACACTTTGTGAAGACCCTGGGTGCTGTGGTTACTCCGAATGGGAGAACCTTGAACTGATAGTACTGGCCGTCCACTGTGAACCTTAGATATTTCCTGTGAGCAGGGTGTATGGGAATATGGAAGTAGGCGTCCTTGAGATCTAATGTGGCAAGGAAGTCGCCTTGTTGCAGCAGTGGAAGGACCTGTTGGAGAGTGATCATGTGAAAGTGATCTGACTGTATGTAGAAATTGAGAGGTATGAGGTCCAGTATTGGCCTGAGAGTACCGTCCTTCTTGGGGATTAGAAAGTACAGGGAGTAAACCCCTGTCCCTTGATGCTCTAGGGGAACTGGTTCTATTGCGTGCTTTTGAAGCAGTGAGAGAACTTCTTGTTTGAGAAGCGTTAGATGTTCCATGGACATTGGATGCTGTTTGGGCGGTATGCTGGGGGGAGTTGCAGTAAGTTCCAGACAGTAACCATACTGGATAATTTGTCTTACCCACCTGTCTGTAGTGATGGAATTCCAGACAGGTAGGAACTGTGAGAGTCTTCCTCCGACCGGAGTGGAATGGTCTGGAGGGAGCGGAGGGAAGTCATTGTTTGGTAGTGGGGGAGGTGCGAGTGGTGTTACCTCTGCCTCTTTGTTGTTATTTCCCCTGTACCCACCTCTGAAATACCATTTGTTGGGGGATGTTTGTGTGAGACTTTTATAGGAGGAGGAAGCAGTGTGTGCTGATGTTCTTGGATGCGCCACTATAAAAGGAGCGACGAAAGGAGCCTCTTGTAGATGGAGACTGCAATGCTCCCATAGATTTTGCAGTCTGTGTCTTTTTTCATTTTCTCTAAGGCTGTGTCTACAGCTGGTCCAAAAAATTGTTCCTGATTGAACGGCTGATTCAGTATAGTAGTTTGCACTTCTTGTTTGAACCCAGAAATGCGCAACCAAGCATGTCTTCGTAATAACACGCTAGTGTTGATTGATCTAGATGCAGTGTCTGCTGCATCGAGGGCACATTTAATGGATGCGTTTGTGATTAACTTGCCCTCCTGAATCAAATCATTGGCTTTGGCCTTGTATTGGTCAGGCAAATGCTGCATTAGGCCCTCAAGCTTGTCGTAGTGAGCCCTATCGTATCTGGCAAGTAATGATTGTGCATTAGCTATCCTCCAGTGATTAGCTGCATGGGCGGCAACTCGTTTGCCTGAAGCGTCTAGTAATTTAGACTCTTTGTCTGGAGGTGGAGCATCACCGGAGGTCTGAGAGTTGGCACGCTTCCTAGCATTGGTCACAACCAGGGAATCTAAGGGGAGTTGTCCTTTAATGTAGGTGGGATCATTAGGGGCGGGTTTATATTTTATATCAATCCGAGGATTGAGAATCCTGGTCCTGACAGGGTCTTTGAAGATGTCTGGAGCATGTTTGATGACACCTTTCAGCATGGGTAATGTTTGTACTGTCTTTTGTGACTGTGCAAAAGTGTCTACTAGGAAGTCTTCCTCTGTGGGGTCTGAATGCATTTGAACGCCATGATATTGGGCAGCCCTATCAATGAGCTGACTAAACCCAATGTTGTCATCTGGGGGAGATGGCCTGGTTGGGTGTGCATCCGGATCAAGAAGGTCTGGAGGATCTATAGGGTGATTGTAGTCGTCCCATGTGTCCTGTGGTATGCTAGTGTCATCATCAGGATCATCGAAAGGGTCATTATGTGCACCCCCACCTCCTAGGTCATCATCATCCTGTGTTGGTGGTGAGTATGGAGGAAGTATGGGAGACTTTGGAGGAGACAAAGGCTTAGTAGGAAGAATAGGAGAAGAGGGTCTTTTTGGTGAAGTTGCACAGTCTCTTTTCTTCACAGGCACCTCAGGGATGTGTGGGGTGTCAAATTTCCTCTTGTTCTGCGGGATATTGACAATATGGCCTGTTTTAGGGTCCACATGCAGTGTTTTCTGTTTCGGATCGATAGGATCCGGTAGAAACAGTTCTTCCTCATTGGCGTCTCCCTTCGGCGCCGATTTTTTCGGTTCCGAACGTGGTTTAGATTTCTGCTCTGGAGCCTTAGAAGGGGTTTTTGGGGGCTTCGGTGTGGAGTCCGAAATCTGTTTCGGATCCGAAGGTTGTCGAGGTTTCTTCGGATCCGAGGCCTTGTGTTCTTTCGGTGCCGAAGTGCTCGGTGCCGAGGCCTTTTGGGAGACAGCGGGAGTAGGATGTGTTCCCGCTTTCAGCACAGACGGTATTTTTGGGGCACCGACGTGCGGCTTGCTCGGTCCCGAGCTGCCGGAAGGCTTCTCCTTTGTCTTCGGAGCCGGGCCCGGAGGCGGGGCTTCTGAAGTTTTCTTTGGGTCGCGACTAAGGCCTTCAGGCGAAGTCTTGACCTGAGACTTCTTTTTTTTTGGGTGGGGTTGGGGCAGGGGCAGTTGTACTCACTCGTTGACCTGGAGGGATGTGGTCATCGGAGTCGGAGTCATCTGCTTCGGATACGATCTAGAGATCCTCCAAATCCTCTGCCTCTGGAACGTCGGGGCCTTCATCGAAGATGTCTTCTGGCACCGATGCAGCCCGTTGCGCCATAACGTGTCGTCAAGCCCGGCGATCACGGATAGTCTTCTTGGAGCGGAAGGAGGCGCAGGCTTGGCAATGTTTTATCTTCGTGTTCGGGCAAGAGACAAAGGTTGCAGACCTTGTGTTGGTCGCTGTGTGCGAATTTAGCTCCACACTGGGGGCATTTTTTGAATGGAGTCCTTTCCATTAGCCGTAGGCCCGAAAGGCGTCGATAGGCCCAGCGGCCTGCGTCGACGACCGTAATCGAGTTGTGAGTTAGCACGTCGAAAGGCACGCGAACGAAAACAATACCGCCGAGTTTGCGATGGTTTGCGCGTCGAAAAGGTTTGGAAAACACGGTACCGAACCGGAGCGCTGAAGTTGCATCCGAACCAGATGGCGGAAAAAAACAATCTGAAGATGGAGTCGATGCCCATGCGCACTATCGTCCAAGGGAGGAGTCACCTATCTCGTGACTACAAAAGACTTCTTCCAAGACAACAACAAGGTGCAAGCATCCGAGCCCAACACCAGATGGCGATCTATGCAAAAGTATGAATTCTGCAGCTCATATGCCTCGAACAGATGCTTACAGTGTAAATAACATTTTCCTTTTCCATCTGGAAGCCTATCATAAGCTAAGTCCCTTGTTCAAGGAAGACATAGGGAATTTAGAAAAGCAAATGGTGAAGGAGTGAAATCGGAAATCCTGCTAATGAAAGATGCAGCACAAACTTCAACACGAGACAGCTCTATTAGGATGGATGAAAAAACAAGTTTTTTGAAACCACATTCACAAAACTATGGAGACAGAGCCAGACAAATGCAACCTCAACAGAAAGACAAAAATATTCCTAAAGTATTACACTGACATGGACCTGCTAAAATATTTGACCCATAAAAATTAGAAGAAATATCTACTATAAAAGTACAATTCCCTGACCTGTCCCATTAAGAAAAAAAGATACTCAATGGTATACCCTGGATACTTGGCAATAAGACTCTAGGCCAGGCGTCTCCAACCAGTTGATCCCGAGCAACCAGTAGCTCACAGACACCTTCAAGTAGCTCATAGCCTTGAGTTTATTTTTAAATAAACACAGGGACACATTTTCCTTTTCAAGTTAAGGGAAGGCTGTGTTTATTTTACATTATTATCTTCAGCCTGCAGATAGCAGGGCCTGATAATGAGCAGTGCTGGAGTCAGATTTATGCCCCAGGGCACAGAGGTGAATAACTGAAGCACAGAGGTATTTAAATCTTAACTAAAGGTCCTTGTCAACTAAATATTGGAACATTTCTGAATGCTTTTAAATGGGAGAAAAATAAAATGAATTGTTAACTTAACAATTAAGTCAACTCTTCATTTAAAAATGTTCCCATTTCAAAGGGTTACATTTACAAACAGCAGGCTCTTGCTCCCAGTGGCTAGTAGACACTATGCCATTTTTATAACTGAAAAATGCTGTAATTATTTTCAAATGGGAGAATTTAAAGTGAATAAAAATATTTATATGAAACACTGGGTCAATGTTTTTTTCCCACTTTCAATTAATCCAATTATGTCTTAATATTTTAAGAAGCATGTGTCTTCATTTTAAAATCCTTCTGTTTAAATGGCTGTATTTTTCTATTATAAATATGGCACCGTGTCTACAGGCCACTGGGTTCAAGATGTCTGCTGTTTGTAAATGCAACACTTGAAAATGGGAGAAAATTTAAATGATGAGTTTTATGGAATCCATATAAACACAAAGTTAACTCTTCAGTTTAATTTTCTCCCATTTCAAAGTTTCGCATTTACACACAGCAGGCATATTGCTCCCAGTGGCTGGTAGACACGGTGTCAGATTTAGAACTGAAAGATACAGCCATTTTTTAAGTGGGAAAAATTTAATGTGCAGAAAAATGTTCCATATTATGAACATTTTATACAGAAACTTTTTCTGCACTTTAAACTTCTCCCATTTAAAACAAGCATTGGCATAGCCAATAGGTCTCGCCTTTGGGACCTTATAAGTTTTTAGCCATGCAACAGTTGATGTTGTTACACTAAGGATATTGTGCTGCATAACTAAATACTTATAAGGTCCCAAAAGCGAGACCTTTGGCTATGCCAATGCTTGTTTATGCCTGCCAGGAGACCCTTTTCTGTGGCCGAATTAGTAAATATTGCGGCCATTGCGCTAGCCAGTAGAGTTTGCGATTTTTTTGTGAATGCGAAATCGCGAAATGCTGGAGGGTCTATATGAACATAACCTGCGTCCAACCCAAAACAAGCACAGGTTGTGAGGTCTAATTCTGAAATACAATGGTCGGCTTTACATAACCTGAAGACAGAAAAATAACTCCCTAGAAGATGTACCTCTTTGTGATATTATTTGAGAGAAGAACCCAGGATTACAGTCTCAAAACGTGCCAGTAAAATAAAGTTAAATTTGGCATTTATAGCAAAAGATGTGGTAAAATGTTGCATTCTGCAAACCAGACTCCTAGACCATAAAATATTAACAACCTTTCAGAGCTATCAGAGTCATAACTTATTTGAGCAAAAACATTACGTCATCTCTGGTGTCAACAGAGCCATCTGGTTCCTCTCGACCCAGTTCTTCCATCATCACCAAATTCTTAAAAATCTGGTGGAAGTGAGTATTACTACAAAGGAGACACTTCTTAATAGTTAAAAATTAAACGACTTATAATACTTTAAAAAAGGAAATTTCATTTTAGTGTAAACATTGCAGCTGAAAACTTTAAAGGCACCTGCAAAACGCTGGCTGCATTAGGGACAATCGCTGTGGAACGCACAATTCTCCAAATATCTGTGAACGCAAATTTAGAACCAACAATGCTACGTGAAAATATCCTGATGAATGGTTCAGCAAGATAACAGGATCACACTAAATGTGTGGATACAAACACTGAGTAACTTACTAAAGCGAATTCAATATTATGATATATGCATGAAAGGCTAAAACTATAATTATTTCATAATCCCTAATGTAACCTTGAAGTAGAATACCATTCTTTGCAGACCTACCCCTTAACTCCTAAGACGAAAGATGGCGTTTCTGAATTGCGTTGGACTGAAGGAGCTATTTGAACATGTAAACGTTCACAGGTCAGGATCAACCAAGCTGGAGAGAATTAAATCTGTGGATAGAGCAGGAACCTCTGATGTCATTTGGTACATTGATATTTACTGTAACAAGTTTTGGACACAGTTTGTCTGTAATACCAAATTAACATACTGGATAGAAAAGAATACTGTGAATGTCTACAGCTTGGCAGTTCTCAATTGATTTGGTTTTTCTCTCTCAGATATAGTGCTTGTTCTCTGTAAAGGCTCCAATGCCACCGTAGTCTAGTAAGAAATCAATATCAAATGAACTTTGCAGATCCAGCAATCATGGCATGGCGCAAAACAACAATCGCTGTATGGGGCCTTGTTCGGTCCCACCACCATAAAATGATAATTATACTTTTGGTCAGTGCCTTGCAGGTCCTTGTACATCTCGACTCCACCCAAGGAGCAAGATTCATAATTTGAAGGCCAGTTGCATGTGCTCCAGTCTTCAGATAATTTGCTCACAGAAAAGCAAGATGGACTCAGCCCACACCACAGACTATTGGGCTTAAGAACTGGCGACTGCCGAGCGGATTCTAAGCTGGTTAGGTCATCATATTAGAGTTGTTGCCTGGTGGATAAAGCATCTATGACTGACTTTGCACTACAGAGCAATCTCTTCGAGGTTGTATGCACCTTGATACCAGTCTCCAATCTGAACGTACAGAAGTAAACACCATGCAAGTATAAGAAACGCGTCAGATCATCACAAGGTCTAGTCCAATGGGCTGTGGCTCCGTTGTCTGTGTACCAATCACGGTCTTGTGGAAAATATTTCCTCTGAGGAGTCAGTAGCAATAACTAAGGAGTCAGGAGAGTTCAACTCTGACCCTTTAGCCAATTTAGCTGCGATCAACAATCGTTTAGGTCACCAAATGAGATTACATGAACTGGATCTCCCTTTGGTACCGGAGATTTCAGCAGCCTGGGAAACTGAACTATATCCCTTGGCAGGTTACACCTCCCTGCCCCTCCCAACCTAGCCTAGCATGTTACACATGCCCCACTCAGACATCTGCAGAATACATTCAATACACTTTGCTTCTACAACTGTAGATTCTGGCCTCACATCTATCGCCAGTCACGGTTATGCTCCACAGCCTGAGGTCCAATAACCACCATTATACTCACTCCAACCTCAGTAGTAAGACTCTGCCCATATCCAGTTAATGTTTTCCGTACTGCACCCTAGCAGCCGCTGCTCATCGTCCACAGCAATAGGTGCTGCGCCCCATCCCAGCAATCACAACTCTATGGCCCAGGCGTCATTGCTCTATCAATGTAAAACCAGCAATCTCAGTCCGT
Organism: Calotriton arnoldi; assembly: GCA_963921515.1. Lineage (NCBI taxonomy): Eukaryota > Metazoa > Chordata > Amphibia > Caudata > Salamandridae > Calotriton > Calotriton arnoldi. The sequence continues at coordinate 632,939 of CAWUFW010008477.1, read as the reverse complement.
TAGCCAGATACGTCCCCATTCTCACGTCACTACTCACAACAGTCAATACCCCTCTCCCCCACCCCCCTTGTCCCTCACAACAACATTAAGTGCTCAGCTTCCATGCCCAGTCTCTAGGCTCCACGGTCAGCCACCGCAACGGACTCTTCCTGAACAGCCATTGTTTTATCCGAAGTCTAGCAGTGACTGTCACTCGCCTCAGCGGTGAGCATTAACCCTTGGAGTGGCCAAGCTTCCCTCACTTGTCACCGTCACCAGCTCAAGCAACCACAACCATCACACACCCAGCATAACACCAATCACTGCTATGTGCAGCGAGGCCGGCAGCCACCGTTCTTCTCCTCTGCCCCACCACGCAAACCTCAGCATTCCTCCTCCTCCCCCGAGCAGAAGCACCCTCTTACCGCACAGCCCCTATGGGTCGCGTTCCTTGCTTCAACTGTTACCGATCTGCCCTCCCTCGACCCTGTCGCTGCTCTGTCCTCAGCAATCAAGCCTTTTATTGTGCAATCACTAACAAACAAACAAAAAAAAAGCAAAGGTCTATTTACAGAGCAGACTTGGACGTCTGATCTGGCAAATTCGGCACGGCGACAGGAAGAACACAAAAACATTAAAAATAAATAGAATTGGACCCATTTAGCTGCTGAAACAGAGGAACGAGGTGGAAAACAAACTAATACTTTCACCCATCGTCGCCCGCAGTCGGGACTAATTTTTCTTCCAAACACCACAGAAGTGTTTACTCACAAACTTTCTCTGCTGCGCCATGCCTGGCACACCTCCTCCCATCCGGAACAGTTTCTTCTGCAACTGAGCGGTCTTTGAGCGTTCTTGGCGAATCTCTCGCAGGCACTTCAACAAGACAGCAAACATTAAAACATGCACACACAAAAATAAAACAAAAAGTTACAGGAGCCCGAACTTACGGCGAAAGTCTCCAAGGAAAGGGGCTTCCAACTCCTGTTGCTCTCCCACTCGGCGGATTTCATTAGAAAATGGAGGAGAAGCATGGTGTCATTTTACTACTACAAGTGCGCTGCCTGCCAACTCCTCCTGGTGCAGGGGCCCCGGCGAGCAGAGCCCCCGGCCCCCTCCCTCCCTCGCGAGGGACGGAGACTTTCATGCACATGCCGGGCGGGCGGGCTGGGGGTTCCACACGGCCCGTACTGCGGAGGCAAGGTGGGCGGGAGGGAGGGCTGAGGGGCGAGCAGCAGCCGCAGGACTGGGCACCGCGCGGGGGAAGATGGCGGCGGCAGGCTCGGCTCACCGACCGCAAACACTTCACGGGGGGCTGCCAGCGCGTTAACCCCTGCGGGCCCAGAGAGCAGAGGAACGCGAGCACAGGGGCCAGGAGCACCGCGTCCCGCCCGGGAGGGGCACGGCGTCCTCGGCACGTACACGGAGCCACCGAGAGGGTTTCCATTCGGATGGAGTTCACTGGTGCATCACCGCACCAGCAGACCGTTACAGCGACGGCTCAAAGCCTTGCCACAGAAAGGACACTCGGGACGTTTTACTGACTTTCACTCGACGTCAATATAACGGCGTCTAAGACAAGAGAGGAGCGGGGCGAGCGCGGCAGCCTGGGCTTTCAAAGCTGACCAGACGCTCGTGCGTCATGGCCTTTTCCCGCACGGCCGGCATATGTTTACAATTATCGCGCACGCGTCTGGGCACGATAATTGTAAACACATGTCTGCAGCGCGTACCCATCCCAAAAAGGCCAGCACGACGCACGAGCGTTTTTGGGACTGCTTTTCAAAGTCACTTACTAAAAGTCTTCGCCTTTAGCAGCGCTGGCGCGCTACTCGAGGCTCGACCTAAAAATGGTTGTATGTTTATGTTATACATGTAACAGTGCCATATATGGCGAAAGGTATGTCCTGTGCCACAAGTACAGACAACACAGACACTCATTCACCTATACACATATATCACATTCAAACACATACGTTCATACATCGTTCAAAGTCCACGCACTCACTGACACACATGGCAGCCTTGTCATAGTGCCCCTACTCAAAGCATTTTGTTCAAACCCTAGTATTTGGCTCTATGGACATTAAGCTTAGATTCAATTAAACTGGGCGTGGGGGTGTCTGGTAACATACCGCGAGTGGCTTGGCCTTCAGTAGCTCACAAAGATTTTCACTGATCAGAAGTAGCTCTCACTACAGAAATGTTGGAGACCCCCTGCTCGAAGCAGATCAATTAACCGTTTTTTTTTAAGCATCTTTCTGTGCCTCTTGGCAAGTCCCCTCACCAAGACATTTAACTCTGTTCAGGAGACAGGCTGAGTCACTGATGATACAATGGATTGTACTTTATCACTTTTATCGAAGCCTGGTAGAGACCAGGAAAGCTGTGGCTCTTATTGCCTTACAGCACTACTGACTCATGGAGCCAGGATCTATACAATGATACTAGTGACAAGTCTAGAAGAGGTGTTGCCTGCTCTTATTTCCTCCTGTCTATAGGGTTTCATTAAAAAAATAGAAAAGCTGCTACTGATAATGTCAGAGTAGCCTGCAACATATATTGGCAAGGGCTACGCATGGTTATTCAAGTGATCCTTTTCACACTAGATAGAGAAGGCATTCAATAGGGTTCATTGGGAATTGCGCCAGAAGACTATGCTGAGTTGGGTCTAAAGATAACGAACATTAAAGCTAATCTTATGTGTCCTTCTGCGAAGAGGAAAGTGAAATTCGAAATGAATGCTCATGAGTGGAATGAAGGCAAGGTTCCTTTACTCACCATTGTTTCTACAACCTTGATGGAGCCACTGGTGCAGAGGATAAACGTCAATGCTGATATCAATGTGGTGAAGACAGAGCGAGAGGGCATTATACACTGGTCCTGTTCACAGATTACGTCCTGTCCTTTATAACTGCTCACAGAGGAAATGCTTTTGGAACCAAAAATAGGGCTAATTCCATACTAAACTGCTAGATGACAGAACAACACACAGCACGTGAATCCAACAAAGATTCACACTGCAAAAAAAATGGCTATGCCAAATAGGCCAAGGAATAACCAGCCCCTAGAACACTCTAAAGGATTCACCTTGTCTGATAAGGAAGTATATTTGCGGAATATTCATACAGCAAACATCAAAGATTTATACAAGTATAATTTCCCTTATCTATTAGAGATGCTGCAAAATGATCTATATCAATAGAGGAGGTTGAAAAAAATGTTGGTTTAGCTGGATGAACTGCATGTAAATTATGTTTTTACTGCTGCTTTAAGAAGCTCAAACAGTCCCTCTGGAGTTTCCTGTTGACATCTTTAAGCAAATATGGTTCAGGGTACTCTCATTCAACTGGTGTAACAAATCCCCATGCATACTTTAATCAGTACTCTTCAGGTTAATCTATGATGGTGCCCTGGATGTCGCAATTTAGACCTTTTTGGCAGCCCAACGAAAACCCAGGCATTAGAACTGAATTGCAAGCCCAAATGAAAACCCGGCCTAGTTTACTTAAGAGGAGAAGCATTCCTCTGATTCTCCCTCCACTGTGACCTTCTGTGGATCTCTACAAAACATCATAGAACCCTTAAGTACCCAGTGGAATCGTTCACAAAAATTAGATCATAATGGATGAAGAACGACCGTTTGCACTGCGGGTATGGCATCTTTTCCTTCACCTCCAACTCCTATTGTGGGCAATCCAGATTTCCCCCCAGAAACCATGGATCTGTATTCCTCACTGGGAGCTGTGAGTGGGCGATGGGCTGCCCCCACAATTGCTACGGGTACACTAAATAGCTTTGATAAATAAAGTAAGAATTCTAGCGATCAGAAAGGGGCAACTTTTGTTTAAAACAACGTTCACACTAGGCTAGACAGGACTCAACGAAGAAGAGGGGGTGTTATTACTAAAATTAAGGCCTTATTCAACCAGAAACTGGTGTTGAAGAAGGTATAAGGCAAAAGAGGTGAGATAGCCACCCCAACGCCATTGATACAGTAGCAAACTCCTCTAATGCTCCCAATATAATGAATAAATGAGCCTCCTCTGGCGCATTTTATGCCAATGAGGCTACAAACAGCTGAACCAGTTGAAACCTTCTGGAAAGAAGTTCTTTTGAAAAAAGATATTGCTTGTACACAGCTTTCATATGAACAGCTGATAGTTTTGCTTGAGACATTGACCAAGACAATGTGTACTCTATTACATCACTTTGAGGGAGACTGATGAAGCAACTGCTTTTGGAGGCCAATCTAGCCATGGCAAACAAAGATTTCCTAGTCCCTGTTGTACATATCTCTCATTTATTTATAACTCTATGGTAGTTACCAGGTAACCACTCTGTATTATATTCGTCCACTTGTTGATACTACTGTTATGTCATGATTAGAATTTTGAAAGTGTATATATATATATATATATATATATATATATATATATATATATATATATATATATGATGTCATGAAACGTTGTCGGCATTCTCTGCCTCCTTTTAGACATGTAAGCCTCATTTTTATCCTGTCTGCTCGCGGGCCTTATTTATAAATAAATCCTTTTCTTTAAAACTCACTTCGTGACTTCCTTCCGTCACAACAATTTGGCGACGATTTATGTGAGTATTCAAAGGATCTACATAAATTTAAGTTAAGGCTTGCTGAAGAAGACGAAGGAAATCGAGAGGAAAACGTATTCTGATGAATACCAACGTTAACTAAAAAAAAAAAAGAATAAAGAAGGTTGGTGTTGAAAATTTAGCGTGTTCTTTGCTTAACAAGATTGAATCGATAACGAGTCTACTGCACGACGCGCTTACCGTTAAGTCCAACGGTTAAAACCAACCGATTCGGCTCGTGCGCTGCTCCCTTCAGAGCTCCTGCTCATTGTGACGTGTGCTGTGTAAGCAAAGGAAGTGCACGCGTCATCATGTAGTCGGCGTGTACGTGCAGCCATTTTGAGGCCAGGCACAATTAATACTACGCGTACACGTGAAGAGCTTTTCTGTCAGTTTCTTTCCTACAACGCTAAAGGAAAACGAAACGGAGCACAAGCGGCGAATATCATATCAATGGTAAAGAAAAAAACTATTTTAAACACATTTTGAAAGCAAACGGAGGAATATATTTACAATAGAATATATTTTTAAACTGATACATCTCTGAAAAATAGCTAAATTGGTTGTCAAATAAAAGACATTTCTACATAAGAAAAATGGCACAAAGCAATACAATATGTATACCAGCTGCATTTCTAAATGAGCCACGAAAACCAAGTATGAAATGGAAAAATTGGTTGAGGGCATTTGAAAATTATTTAGTGGCTATTGATGGCAAAGGATATGAGCCAGAGCGTAAGAAAGCCATTATGTTTGGGCTATTAGGAGCTGCAGGTCAAGAGATTTTTGACAGTTTACCCGAGTATGAAAGTCCACCAGGACAATTTATTCCTTTAAATGATTACCAGGAAGCTAGAACACGGATGGAAAAACAGTTTGGCGAAGAACCAAACATAATGATTGGAAGACATAGATTCAGCATGAGGAAGCAACAAGAGAACGAGACAATAGAGGAATACATTTCTAGTTTGAGAGTTTTAGCAACTAAATGTGAGTTTAGAGACATGGTTGATACGTACATAAGGGACCAGTTTATCTTCCACTGTTTTTCTAAAAAAGTCCACGAGAGGTTATTGGCCTGCAGTAATCCGACTTTGCAAGAAGTAATAGACATTGGAAAAGGAATAGAAAGGTCACTTGAATCTTCAAAAGTTCTTGCAACAGAAACTGTTCATTCAGCAAGTGATTTTGCATTACAGGATAGAAAGGAGCAAGAATTTAGAAATAAAAAGTGGAAATGTAAATGAAAATAAATTTGTTACAGATGTGGTTCTAAGTCACAAAGCTGATAACGTTACATGCCCGGCTAGAGTTAAGAAATGTGCCAAGTGTTTAAAAATTGGTCACTTTGCATCGGTTTGCACAAACATTAAAAGCAAGTTTTTACAAAAAGTTAAAAGTAAGCAATGTTGAAGAGTTTGATGAAGAAATGTGTAACAATATTGTATTAACAGTAGAAGGAAGTACAGGCAGAATCAAAGGTCCTCTTGGTTATGTTAAAATAGGATCAGTCGATCTTAAAATTATGGCTGATTCAGGAACACCGATAACCATTATTTCAGACAAAAAGTTTAAGGAATTATGGGAAGGTAAAGCTGTTTTGCCATCTGATGTTAATCCCAAGGCGTTTGGCGAGTTTGATATTGTAATGCACGGTTATTTTGAAGACAGTTTAAATTTTAAAGGAAGGTCAATAAACACAAAGATTTATGTAGCAGAAAAGGGAAGGAATATAGTTGGTTGAAAGGACTTAGCAAAACTTGGTATCACCCTAAAACCAGGTGCAGAAGAACTAATAATTCTGGGTGAAATAGATGTATGCTATGTAAAGGAAGAACATGCAAGTAACAATTTGGAAAGTTTATTAAAGAAGTATGAAGCAGTATTTGAGGACCGTATAGGTTGTGTGAATGGATTTGAGCACAAAATAAAGATTAAAAAAGGTGCCATTCCAATAAAGGATAAAGTAAGACCGGTCCCGGTTTCAGTTAGGGATGATTTGAAAACATTATTAGACAAACTAGTCAGAGAAAGAGTCATTGAACAAACCAATTCATCTGGATGGGTTTCAGCTATTGTTATCATTAAAAAGAGGACTGGGGACATTCGTCTATGTGCTGACTTGAGATCTTTAAACAACAAGCATTTGCAATGCAATAGGTCTCGCATTTACGCGAGTTGAAGCTATTGGCATTGTAAATGACAATGCCTGTTAATTATCAAAACAGATAAATAAAAACCAAAACATAAATAAAGTTGTCATTTACAATGCCAATAGCTAAAACTCACGTAAATGCGAGACCTATTGCATTGCAAATGCTTGTTTCTAAAGAGGACGAGAGGCGTTTTTGCCAAATACATCTCATGTTCATAGTGTAAACCAGTCATCTCCCCCTTACCCGCGCTCTGGTGGTTGACAGCAGCATTTCTTAAAATCACGACATTTACCACCTTACTTTCCACAGCGGGGTCAGTGTCGTGCACTCCAAGGAGAGCTCCACGTTCTAGCCTTGGGTGGGAATCTACTGTTGACATCAAACAGTAGGGATTTGTTCTAAAAACATTAGTATAATTTCCTACAACAAATTCAAAGAAAACAGAGGAGGAGCGGGAAAGTCCAAGAGAGCCACCATAATCGCTTTGTGTCCGTTTCTAAAAAAAAAACACACACAACACATGCTTAAATAGTGTATACGTTACCAGAGCGAGGGAGGGAGAATTCCTCATATTTAGCCTATTGGTTTCACTAGTTTCCACGAATATTCTTTATATGATATACAAAAGCAACGAGAGGTTAAGGGCTCTAGCTATACACTGTTATAGAACAACATTTAACAGGCGGGGCCTGGCCACATGACTGTGGATATAATGCAGCCATTTGGACAGCTGAATACAGAAAACATTGTTCTGCAAACACACGCAGTGTTGAGAAAACCAACTCGTCTCAGAGCAACAAATGAAAGGATTGTTTCAGACCGAGTCTTCGAAATCCCGGTGCTGTGCGAATGCTGCACCAGTGATGCGCCCCTTCACGCCCACCGACTGCACGTGCAAAGTCTGAGCAGCATAAAGTCAGTGCAGCATTATAATCAAGTGATGGGTCCAACCTCGTCTTGATAAATCGAATTTCGACAGAATGTTTTGCGATTACGCTTTACAGCGGATTCACCATAGCATTTATAAATAGGGTAAGTATCCTGTGTACTGAGTGCTTTAAATGGGGACAAATAAGTGCAGGTACTCATTAAAACAAGCCCGAGCCGTTCTGGAAGCGTTCTCCGGGCCGCTCTCAGTGCGACCCGGAAGTCAGGCAAGCTTGCCTGGGACATGGGCGGGGCATGGAGCGCGCGGCCGGAAGTGTCCGGGGCTCCCGTGAGCTGAGGGAGCCCCGCGTGTTGCAGCCCGCATGTAGGAGAAGCGCGGCGGAGCCCACCCCGCACTGGCAAGCCGTAGAGGGAAGTCAGAGTGACCGGGTGAAGAGGAGTCACCCTGACATGGAGGAGACCAGCCGGGGAGCAGCGCAGAGTCCCCACAAGAGCCGGTGAGTGGGGCGCGCCGCGCTTGGACAGGAGATGTGCACGCGTAGGGTGCGAGCAGGAGTTGAGAGCGCCGCGAGCCGTACGCGTGCACATCTCCTGTCTGTTAAGCTTTCGGCACAGACAGTTGATGTGCACGCGTACGGCTTGCGGCGTTATTACAACTCCTGCTCGCACCATACGCGTGCACATCTCCTGTCCAGGCATTGCCGTACACGTGCACATGTCCTGTCCCCCTTCCGAGCCAAGTCGACGACAATAGATCTCGCATAGCGAGCAGCGCAAAGCGCTGCATCGCTAGGCGAGACCTAAAAATATCATCGTTGACTGTCATCCACTGCCTAAAATACAAGAAGTTTTGGCAGCAACTTCTAGTTCAAAATATTTTTCGTTAATCGATCTCAAGTCAGACTACCATCAGGTCAAACTTTCAGAGGATTCAAGAGAATATACGACTTTTGTCACTCCTTTTGGAGCATTTAGATTCATAAGATTACCTTTCGGGCTAGCATCAGCCTCAAGTGTTTTTCAGAAACTGATGGATGTTATGTTTAAAGATATTAATGGAGTTGAAAAATTCCAAGATGACATATTGATACATGCTAGCACTGTGGAAGAACATAATGAGATTTTGGATGCTGTCCTTTGTACGTTAATGAAAAGAGGAATGACAGTTTCCCTTAACAAGTGCAAATTTTTAAAGACAGAAATTAAGGATTCACTCAAATCATTCATGGGTTTAAGTGAGTATTACTCACGATTTGTTGTCAACTATGCAGACAAAGTAGAACCCTTAAGATGTTTATTAAGGAAAGGTGTTAAATACATATGGAGAAAAGAACAAGATGATGCTTTCACTGAAGTTAAGAAGGCTATTGTTGAAGCACCTTCTCTGCAACCTTATAATTCTGAGGGTAGCAATATTGTGACTGTTGATGCTAGTGGTGTTGGTATTGGAGCCGTATTCACTCAGAAGGTGAAAGGAAAAATTCAAACAGTTGCTTTTATTTCGAGAAGACTGAACAGTGCTGAACTATCTTACAGTACCATCGAAAGAGAAACTTTCGCCTGTGTTTGGGCTGTAGAAAAACTTACAATGTTACAGAGATACTTTGACGGCGGACTGTTTCTGCACCTCACATCAGTTTCAATTGTATCAAGTCCCTTACGCAACAAGCCCTTGCACCAGCCGTCAGGTGATGCCTCTGTGAGTCAGATCCTATGCAAAATGGAGGGGTTGGGCGTGCGTCAGGTGATGAAGTCCAGGAAGCCAGTATTTTAGTTTTTCAAATGTATCTTTGATTCCAGAATCTCCTGCTCATTCTGGCAGGAGATTCTGGAATCAAAGATACAAAACTGAGGCCAACTGAGGCCCTGCGATACCCCATTTGTTTCCAGAGGAATAGCCTGGAACACCGACTTGACTGAAGGATCGCTTTTTGTATTTCGACACGAAAGGTCACATTGGACCTAGGCTACATTGCACCCATTACACCTGTGGAGTGCGATCATTTTCAACGTCTTCTTTTAATTCCTATGGAAAGATACTCACCTACTGAGCCCTGACGAAGTTCTCACCATGAGAACGAAACGCGTTGGCTGACGGTATAATCACCTATTCTGTGAGAATTAACTTATTGAAAATAAAGATTCATTTGAAAAACTAAAAAACTTACAATGTATTTATGGGGTAAACACTGAGTTAGTCACTGATCATAAGCCTTTAATCTTCATGATGGATGGTACAGGAAGAGGTAATGGAAGAGCATCTTCTAGACTGGTAAGACTATTAGCAAAGCTACAGGAGTTTAATTTTACGATCAAACTTCTATCTGGAAAAAACAACATTCGTACTGATTGTTATCAAGATTACCTAGTACTGATTTTGAATCTGAGGTGATTGAAGACACTGAGTGTGTTGTTTCAAGTGTGATATCATTAAAGATTCTGAAGGAATAGTAACTGAGTCTGATTGGTTGGACATGACGAAACAGGATAATGTCTTAAGTAAAGTCATGGAATATGTCACAAGTCAATGGCCACCCATTAGAAATTTAAGTAGCTCTCTTAAACAGTTTCAACAGGTATTTGAAGAATTGAGCATACAGAATGGTTTGTTAATCAGGGGAGATTTATTTGTACCACCAGTTAAGTTAAGAAAAAGATTAATAAATTTAGCGCATAAAGGGCATCCAGGTTCAACATCTACTAAGAACCTTTTAAAAGTTTATTACTGGTGGCCAGGATTAGATGCTGATGTTAATGCATATGTGGATATGTGTTCAGAATGCTTGAGGTCTGATAAACACTGGAAATCCAGTGTAAGTGAGATGGAATTGGTCTCTATTCCAAAAATGTCCTGGACTAAAGTTGCAATAGATTTTGCAGGACCATTCCAAATTCTTGAAAGTAATTGCAAATACATTATTGTTTTGAGTGATTACTACAGCAAATGGATTTATTTCGAATTTGTATCTCAAATAAATACTGATTGTGTTATAAATTTTTGGGAAAAATGTTTCTCTACTGAGGGACTTCCATCTATTATTGGATCAGATAATGGAACACAGTTTACATCTCAAAAAATGAATTAATTTTTCAAAAAATATGGAATTAAACAAGAAAAGACACCTTTATATTCTCCTAAATCTAATGGTCAAGTTGAACGTGTCAATAGATTTATTAAAGAAGGAATTCAACTTGCAGTAGCATCCAATTTACCTGTTACAAGTTTCATTCAGGAAAAAGTTAATTGTTACAATAACACTGTCAATTCAACTACTGGCTATACACCATTCTTTTTAATGAGGGGAAGAAATGGAAATACTGTTCTCACTCCTAAGTTTCAGATTATTCATTAAAAAAATGAACAAGTAGAAATGTTAGATGACAGAAAACGTATAGTTTCCTACCTGTCGGTGTAGTTTTGCAGATTGAAGACTTTCTGGATTCACTATGCTGTGCATTATTCCGCCATCTTGTGGTTGGGTCCGGAATCGTAGTATTTTCTCTTCTTTTTTTTTTTTTCGTGGCCGTCGACGTGCTTCCTGCGGAAGCTCCCACCTTTGGTCGCCATCTTCGGATTCTTTTTTTCTTTTTTTTTTTGCTTGATCCCTTTAGCTATGTATGCAATTTAGCCTTCTTTGTCCTCATGTCTCATCTTTCTGGCGGAGGAGGGTGGGATCGCTAGTCAATGCAGAAAGTCTTCAAGCTGCAAAACTACACCGACAGGTAAGAAACGATACGTTTTGCAGCGTGAATCTTTCTGGATTCACTATGCTGTGCATAGACTTAGTAGCAGTTTTGTCCTTATTGCGGTGGCTGGGTGGAAGATGAGCATTGGTTACTGAAAATGTGTTGTAAGACCTTCTGTCCCACTTGCGCTTCCTTGTTCATTTGAATATCCACACAGTAGTGCTTAGTGAGCGTATGCACTGAAGACCATGTTGCAGCTTGGCAAATGTCTTGGATAGGTGTGTTCGATAGAAACGCAATTGTTGCTCCCTTCTTCCTTGTTGAGTGAGCTTGAGCTGCTCCTTGTAACTGTTGTCCTGCCTGCTTGTGGCAGAGTTGAATTGTCTGCGCAATCCATCGTGCAATCGTATTCTTGGTGACTGGTCGTCCCAGAAAACTGCTGGCAAAGGAGACAAAGAACTGTTTTGGTTTCCTGCACTCCTCTGTCCTCTCTATATAGTGCATTACAGCCCTTCTGGCGTCTAGTGTGTGCAGCGCCCTTTCTGTTCGTGTGGAAGGTTTTTGGAAAAAACTTGGCATTTGCATTGTTTGGTTAATGTGGAACCGAGACACCACCTTTGGCATGAAGTGTGGGTCCGTCCTCATTACAATCCTGTCCTTGTGTATTTGCAAGTAGGGCTCTTGGAGTGTCAGCGCTTGCAACTCACTTACTCTTCGTAGTGACGTGATAGCCACTAAGAAGGCTGTTTTTAGTGTGAGCATGTGCAGTGTAGTCTTGTGAATAGGTTCAAAGGGTGCCTTCATCAATTGAGTTAGCACTACGTTGAGGTTCCATGCTGGTGCTGGCATCCTCTTTGGGGGTGCAATTCTTTTCGCCCCTTCCAGAAATCTTTTTACAACTTGAGAGGTGAAGAAACTTTTCCCCGTCTCTCCTCTTGTGTAGGCCACTACCCCAGCCAAGTGCACCCTCAGGGATGTGTAGCTTAATCCGCTTTGTAGCAGGTATGTTAAGTATTTTAGTACCATTGATTCCCTTGTGATCTTCCGTTGTAGATTCTCCTTGATGCACCATTGGGAGAACCTTTTCCACTTTGCTACGTAGCACTTCCTTGTGGAGGGTCTCCTTGCCTCCCTGAGTACTGCCATGGTACTTGGTGGCAGTTTGAGGTGTGCAAATTCTAGGTCTTCAGGAGCCATTCTGCTAGGCTGAGGCTCTCTGGTTCTGGGTATAGCACCTTTCCGTTCTGCATTGTTAACAGGTCCTTTCTTTTTGGGAACCTGTGTCCTGGTTCTTGTGCCATCTCCACTATCTGTGACAACCAGGATTGTCTGGCCCACTGAGGTGCTATCAGTATTAGTGTCATGTTGCTGATTCTGCATTTGCTGAGTACTCTGTGTATCAGTGGTATCGGGGGAAAAGCGTATGCAAATGTCTTTGACCAACTTATCCATAGCGCATTCCCTTGTGACCGATGGTCTGGTTGTCTGGATGCGAAGTGTTGGCATTTTGCATTCTGGTGTGTTGCAAATAGGTCGATTTGCGGTGTACCCCATTTTTGGAATAGCTTCTGTATTTCCTGTTGATTGAGCTCCCACTCGTGGGATGCCGACGTCTGCCTGCTGAGTCGGTCTGCTTCCACATTGTCCTTCCCCGGGAGATGTATTGCTAGTAGGTCTATTTTTAGTGGAATGGCCCATCTCCATATTTCCTGTGCTAGCCCTGAAAGTGCCACTGATTGTGTTCCTCTGTTTGTTGATGTAGAACATGGTGGTTGTGTTGTCTGTTTGGACCAACACCCTGTTTCCGTACAGCTCTTTCTGAAAGGCTTTTAAGGCTAGGAATACAGTTTTTAGCTCCAGGTAGTTGATGTGTCTGACCGCATCTTGCTGCGACCATAGACCCCTCACCTTGAGCTTGTTCATGTGTGCGCCCCACCCCAGCTGGGAGGCGTCTGTTGTGATGGTCACTGTTGGAGTTGGTTGTGTGAATGGCTTCCCCTGTGATATGTTTTCCTTGTTCCACCATGCCATTTCCTGATGCACTGCGTGTGTGACAACCACAAGATCTTCCCAACTCCCTGTTGCCTGTGACCATTGTTGCTGAATCCATTCCTGGAATGGTCTCATGTGCAGTCGGATATTTGGGACTAGGTGGATGCATGACGCCATCATTCCCATTAACTTGCTCACCGTCCTCACTGTCAGAACTTGCCCCTTGCGGTAAGGACGTGTTTCCTTCAGTATCGCCAATGTTCTCTTCCTGCTGGGGAACACTTTGGCCTGTATGGTGTTGATCTCGGCCCCTAAGAATATCTTGATCTGCTCTGGTTCGGTTGACGATTTTCCCCAATGAATTGAGAAACCCAGTTGGCTCAGTGTTTGTACGACCTGCTGGATGTGCTCTTTGCAGTGGCTGTAGGAGCTTGCCTTTACGAGCCAGTCGTCGAGGTAGGGATATACGTGTATTCATTGCCTTCGTAGGTGCGCTGCTACTGCTGCTAGGCACTTTGTAAACACCCTTGGTGCGGATTTGAGTCCGAATGCCAGTACTGTGAACTGGTAGTGAGTCTAGTTGATCACGAACCTTAGTAGACGTTTGTGCCTGTGGTTGATGGGGATGTGCAAGTACGCGTCCTTCAGATCTATAGTTGCCATGTAATTCCCTTGTTGTATTTGTGGTATTACCTCCTGTAGGGAAGTCATCTTGAATCTTTGAGTTCTTATGAATTTGTTTAAGAATCTCAGATCTAGGATAGGTCTTAGTGTTTCGTCCACCTTTGCCACGAGGAAATATGTTGAGTAAACCACTTTGTTCCTTTGGTTGTGCGGTACTGCCTCTATCGCCTCTTTGCTGAGCAGTTCCTTCGCCTCCAGCTGCAAGAGCGAAAGTTCCCTTGCTGAGTGAGCCTTGTTTCTTGGTTTTCTTGTTGGAGGTTGTTTTTCCAGCTCTATGCAATATCCGTATTGTATGATGTTTAGTATCCATTTGTCTGTAGTGACCTTCCTCCACTGCTTTAAGAAGTTCTTTATCCTGCCTCCTACCGGTGTTGTATGTTCGAGGGACTGTTTCTTGTGGAACGTCAGGTTTTTGTTTTTCTGTTTGTCCTTGCCCCCACCCCGAGGTGTTGCTAGGGTGGTTGTTGGCTTGATGGTGGAGTCACTTGGAGGTGGGCTGTTGGCCTCCTCTACGAGTTTGTCCTCGTCCGTTTCCGCGCCTTCGAAAGGACTGGCCCCGGGGCTGGTACTGCCAGTTTTGCTGCTGCTGTCCTTGCTGCTGCTGGCCTTGGTTGTTCCTTTGATAGCCTTGTTGGAACGTTTGGTGCGATGTGGCAGGCACGTTGCCTCCTCTACCGCCCGGCCTTCTCGTGGGTGTCCCTCTTCTCATCCCTCTGAACTGCAGCGCTCCCATGGACCTTGCTGTCTCGTTGTCCTTCTTGAGCTGCGTTAACTTGTCGTCAACTGGTGGGCCAAACAGTTGTTCGCCGTTAAAGGGTGTATTCAGGATGTTACTTTGCACCTCTGGCTTGAATCCAGAAATTCTGAGCCATGCGTGTCTCCTCTCGGTCACCCCTATCATCATTAGTCTGCTGGACGTCTCTGCAGCGTCCAGGGCTGATTTCAAGCATGTGTTCGCCATGCCTTTGCCTTCTTCTACCAGGTGAGCTGCCCTTTGTTGGTACTGATCTGGTAAATGCTTTAGGAGCTGCCCCACTTCATCCCAGTGTTGGTATGCGTGCCTGTTGATCAGGGAGTTGGAGTTTGCGATGCGCCAATGGATTGCCGCATTTCTCTCCACCTTTCTCCCTGTAAGATCCATCCTCCTACTCTCCTTGTCTGGAGGTGGTCCGGCATTCAATCAATCAATCAATCAATCATGTCACTTATAAAGCGCACTACATACCCGCGAGGGTCTCAAGGCGCTGGGGGAAGAGGGGGGTGGTGCTGCTACTGATCGAAGAGCCAGGTCTTGAGGAGTCTTCTGAAGGCCAGTAGGTCTTGGGTCTGTCGGAGGTTGGTGGGGAGGGTGTTCCAGGTCTTGGCGGCGAGGTGGGCACATTGGCCTTTTCCTAGCGGTTGCTGTAATTATGGAGTCGGCTGGCACTGATCCTTGTATGTATGCAGGGTCCTGTGAATAATGTTTATACTTCTCCGTTCTTGGAGTCACAGCCTTGCATACTGCTGGTTCCCTAAAGGCCTCTCTTCCTTGATCCAGCACACTAGGGAGCATGGGTAGGAATTGGCTCCTGGTTTGTTGAGGCAGTAGAGTCTCCAGGAGGAAACATGCCTTGGGCTTCTCCTCTTCCATTTTTACTCCATAGGTTTGGGCAGCCTTTTGGACGACCATGTTGTAGACCCCAATGTCGTCTGGCGGCGAGGGCCTCGAAGGGTAAGTGTCTACCCCTTCTTCCGGCGATTCTGCGTCGAGGTCTTGCCATTCCAGGTCTTGTGCCTCTGAGGACGTCGAGTCCTGGTTGGATTGCAGATCTTCGTTGCCTTCTCCCTCGAAATAATAGTCTTCGTCCCCTTGTTCCTCGACCGGTTCGGGTGTTTTCGGCGGTTCGGCGTCCTCGTCGTCTATTTCGACCTCGAGCGCGGGTCTCGACGGGATGGAGTATTGGCTCATCTTGTGGTCGAATTCCTTCTTCCGCTGCAGGATGCTCGCCATTTCGGCCTCGAGCCTCCTCTTCTTCCTCTCCATCTCGTGTGCCTGTTCGGCGTCGAGGGCTGGAGCGATTCTCTTCGGGGCCGTCGATGTCGATGACGATGTCTGCCCTTCCTTTCTCGGCGCCGAGGTGTCCTTTTCGGGGGCAACCTTCGACGCCCTTGGGTTTTCAAGGGCTCTTGCCGATTGGGAGTTCTTTTCGAAGGATCCGCATGGCTGACTGTCCTTGGTTGCTGTTGCCTTCGTCGAATGTTTCGGCGGCAACGCTCACTTTGAGGACTTAGCTTCACTTCTACGAGTGTCGCTTGGGGCTTTAGCTTCACCCTTTCGAGTGTCGCTCGAGTGTTTAGGGGTCAACGACTCCCTTACCTCCTTCGACGTTTTCTTATGGACCTCGACGACTGCGCAGTCCTCCGGTCCTTCGGCAATGTTGTCCTCCTCTCCACTGGAGAGGCCCAGGTCTCGGAGCGATGGAGGTGGTCCCTGCCCCTGCATGTTGTGGTTCGCCCTTCTCTGCCTCTCCCTCACTCTGAGGGTCTTGGGTGTAAACGCCGAGCACGTGTTGCAGTCTTCGCTGCTGTGGTCGAGCGGCAAGCAGAGGTTGCAGACTGGATGCTGGTCCTTCTGGGCGTATTTGTGGTGGCAGTTGGTGCAAAACTTGAACAGTGTTTTGTCCATACCCGCGCTCAGGGAGCCCCTGCGAGCGCATTCTTTGTAGAAACGTCGAGATCTAGGTGGTAAACCTTCTCTCTCGTCGTCCCGGTTACTTGACCTGTAGTCCGGTGTAGTTGAAAACTGATTTTCGTCGTTTTTCTTCGATTTTCCTTGATTCCTCTTCCAAAACTTCTGGAACTCTTCGGCAACGATCCAGACCCAACGGCAGAAAAAAGAATCTGAAGATGGCGACCAAAGGTGGGAGCTTCCGCAGGAAGTGCGTCGACGTCACGAAGGACACCAAATGGTGGGACGTCGCCGCCCACCTGGGCCACGAAAAAAAAAAGAAAAAAAAAGAAGAAAAAGAGAAAATACTACGATTCCAGACCAAACCACAAGATGGCGGAATAATGCACAGCATAGTAAATCCAGAAAGATTCACACTGCAAAACTAAAGGTTCATCAAAATATTGTTGAAAAACAAATAAAGGCAAAAACATATCATGACACCGTTCATAGAGCAGTTAAGAAACATTTTGAAAAAGGTGATTGGGTTATAATTAAAAAACCCATAAAAGTACAAAAAGGTCAATCTGTTTATTCTGAACCATTTTTGGTTGAGCAAGTTGCCAGTAACTCTCTTTTGTTAGGAGAAAAGGGGTGGTGGAATATGAGTGATGTTATTAAACTTAAACCAGGTCAACACAAAGTTTTAGAAAATTCTAGAAGCAGTTTGCATCAAGAGGGAGAAGGGTTGATCTGGGATTATATTGATTTTGACAAATAAATAAATGTTAATGATTTGATTACAGAACAATCAGAAATTTCAGAAAGTGAAAATGTAAATTCTTCTAAAGATAGATTAGATGATGCATTGGACAAACAACAAATTATTGAACATCAAGCAAATGTTGTTTTACCGAACGTTAATTCTTCTGCACATTTATACTTAAATGATTTGTCTAATGGTTCTAATGTTCCTTTTGCAGGCCAATCTAGCCATGGAAAACAAAGAAGTTTTCCTAGTCCCACTGCCCCAAATCACCAAAAATATTGCTGTGATAGCCCAAAGCCTGGAACCTTTATGTCATGAAGAAGCTTACCGTCACAGTCTCCCGTAATTGGCAACTTTGATAAGATTTGAAGTAGTTCCACACCTATGTAAAATGGATTTTGGCAGCAGGACTAGGTCATTAGGGGCCAAGATTGTTAATGACTACTTAAGTTTGCAATGTGAATTTTTAAACGAGGTATGGCTTAAGTGAATCAGATCCAAGTGTTTTATGGAGAACTAATGATTTGGTTGCAAGTTGCACAGTGTTACATTGGAATATATATGAACATTATTTTACAGTTACATTTATCAAATTATATTTGAATTCAATGATCTTGTACCCGTTATAGAGTAACGTCTTTCACACGTTATCTAGTATTTTCTTTTACTGCAACTCACCTCAGGCGTACTGCGGCTGGTGTTTGAATCTGAAGGGCTGCCTGGTTGCTTGTTTAACTGAGGGATAGCAAAAGAAAGTTCTAAACTTTCCTTGCTTGGCTCGGTCTTCACCACCACCACCTCTCTGTTAAGCGCAGGGTCTGTATTACTCAGCAGGGGCTTTGAAGCTTCTGATGCCGATGGAGACATTGGAATCCCCAATCTCTGTAATTGTTCATTTGAAGTATGAAGCATTACGTCATTATACAGAGGAGCATCATCACTCTGCTGCTCCTCAGATTCTGGGGGGAAAAAGTAGCTGGCATTAGATCAGGTGTAATTTAGAGAACGACAGGATTCATGTAAATGTAATCAATCATCAGAACAGAAGCAAGCGAGGAAGAGCAATTGGCTAAACTACTTTCAAGAAAAACAATATTCTGGACAGTGGGTGTAGTTCACCTCAATAGGTACTGGTTTGCTGACAGCAATTGGCCCCAATGTTTAGCATGAACCTGAAACTTTCTGTCACATGTATGAATGCCACAACAGCTTTGTACATTGCCTTATCCTAATTTAACGAATGGCACAGGATCTTCTGATTCATCACAGAGACATGGCTAAAGGCTTTGCTTTACTAACCTGTTGCCCACAAAGTCACAGGAGTTCAACTTCTACCAAGGTCAGGTACACAAAAAGGTTAGAAGAGATGTTGTGTTATTTCAGGGGGAGTATTGTTATCTATCCAGATGGTACGGTGTGCAAAATGGTAAAAAATATTTGCTCCCCCGACTGTAAGCCACAAGAAGGCATCTCCTCTGTTTGTGATGCCTGTGGTCATGGGCAACAGAACACACCTTAGTATCATAGAAGTCACACAACATAGTGTGTCCTAGATCCTCAACTGTGCAAAAAAGAGAAATTCCAGAAAAGGTCCAGTATGAAGTTGCATGAGTAGACACTATTGGTTTGACAGTGGTGCAGTGGCGTAAGGAAACTTGCGCTGGGCCTCCTGCAAAGTACATAAAGGGGCCCCCCTTCCTGACTTACTCAGGAGCTCCCAGGCCAGGGTACTGCACGGAGGGGGCCCCCTGGAGCTCATGGCCCCCCGCGCTGCGGTGGCCTTTGTTACACCACTGCAGTGGTGAGGGAGAAAGCTGGAGATATGCTTTCTGATCTAAAGTTTATCGCCAAATGTAAGGCAGTTGACATAATCCTCTTGATTTAGCAATGGATTCAGTTCTTTCTAATCTTGGTTTGTTATGCATAGTTTCTGATATGACACAGAGACATTAGTTGCAAAACACATACTAGGTCATGTAATGTTTTCTCAAATAAGTCCGCAGGAATGTTTAATAAGCGTTCAAGAGCAACCTTAACATTTATTTGTTCGGCAATATAGCACTTGGCTAACTTTCTATTATATCAGACTATTTAATTATGGAAATCTTAGAAAGCATTATAGTATTTGGGTACTTTGCCCAATTATGAAGTCTGCAAAATTAAATCAGATTCCAATTGTGAGTATTTCCTACTTCCTAATTATAATTTACAGATGTACCTAGAAATGTGGAAAAATATGTTATTTTATTATGGAGTCACTAGCCACTTTAATTCCTGTTGCACTTTATGGTAACATGCCAACATCTGTATTAGGAATTTAGATACATTTTTAAAATATGTTGCTGAAAATATTTAGGGAGACAAAAGGATCCTTATTGCAGGAAACTGAGAATCCCATGGTGTACAAAGATTTTCTTCCAATGTTTGAAAAACTTGTTTTTTATTTTGAAATGTAGTCTCTGCTCTGTTTACCTAGTCAAGTTTTATATTCTAAATCTTGTAAGACTACGTATTAAAATGGTTCAAATAAAACCTTTTAAACTCGGGTAGAAAGCAAACTTTTGTTCTTCAAGAAGGTAAAAATTTCCACCTACAACAAGTTGTATCTTAAGGATCCACAAAGCATAGAGTGAGGCTTAGCAAAACATAGAAAATGCTAATAGACATGCCATTTACAATTAAATCATTTAAACAACCCGCCTACGATGGAAACAAATGATACTAGTTAGGTATCGGTCTATACAACATAGATATGCAATTACGACCGATCCAATTATCAACATAGCTGTAACATGTTCACTGTAAAATAGAATCTAATATTGCATTTTGTTTAGAAGTCTGAAATGCATTTACTTATTTTGTGTAGTCACTGTCTAAAAGTTAAACAGCAAACTAATAAAATGTTGACATTACATGTGCTTTCTTAAATTTTGTTTATTTACACTGTGCAACTGAGGGCTAACAACTCTCATCAAATATAACCCATACACACCAGTGAATAAAATTAAATGGCAGATAGCTGCGTGCTTCTACTCAAATTTCCACCACTCCTAGCCTCATCAACAGTGGGAATGATAAGTTTAGAATACCCTAGTGTGTTATCACCAGAAATAACCTTCACCGAAAGCTTACCAGTCCCATTTGACAAGATAAGCCGTTCCATTGCTGTCACTGCATATGATCCATGTTGTTGGTTCAAGCCTGGATAATATTTTCTACTGCAGTCCATTTTGTGCATCCTTTCTAGTTTTGCTGTCCAAGATAGCGGCATGGTTGCTTCCTTTTATTAATCGAAATATCTTCCACTGATGTATTTCAGTCCATTCTATTGTTAACTTCCATTAGTTCACTGCTATTGCCACAAATGTTCAATAATTATCCTTTTTTCTCAGTTTGCTTTCATTGCCTCACAGTGTGGCAATAATTAATTGTAATGTTATTTTGATCTTAGCATCTATCACAAGGTGAACAGTGTCTGTCCTGCTACCCATACATCGCAAGCAAATTAAATGTTCTTTTGCGTTTGTTTATTCTAATCAGTATATGCAACAATAGCTTTGAAAAGAAAAATTGCTTCCCTGAGGCATAAAATACAAAGTAATCTCAAGTGTACCTTCGCTCTTTCACACACGTTTGAAAATATTTTACTGCACGATTACTAATATCAATTCTTCTGGCATCGGCTCCAAGTGTAAATTCTTTCAGAAAAGACCCATGAAACCCAGATCCTTCTGCATAAATTAGCTCTGAACCTGCCTGCAGCACACAAATTATAGAGCTGTCTGGCATGGGGAAAGTCACAAAGCAGAGTAAAAGTATTAATCTTAAGGAAGAAACACAAAACATAAACAGCACAAATCAGATTCTTTCATCATTCCATCTAAGGGTGGTTTCTTCTCCGCACCTGAATTGTGCCACATACACAATGTGCTGAAAGTCACATTTTATGTTAACTAGACATCTGAGTCAACAATGGTGAATGAGCCCTTTGTCTCCATAAGGCCTCTAAGAAATGGAATTCAAATATAGGTGTACAAAAATACTGCAAGATGTCCACAGAAAAATGTTATGTTGAATCTCCCAAAACAGCCTTAGTTAACATAAGTGTCCTGACAGCTTGCCTAGAGGCAAATGCTACAGAGAAACAGATGGGTAGCTGTTGGGAAGACACACTGTCTGGTCACACAATGGCACTCTACACTTTACGCAGATGCATTAGCGCTTCATTCTTTACACTAAAGTGCACAATTTTGGTTTCGTCTATTCATCTGTAAAACAATAAAAACTCAGACAATACCAAACACGAAATAATTAAATAGGACAGCTAAAAACTAGTAAGGTATTGTAATTGCGAGTTTTCGCACCACCCACCATTTGTGCAGAAATCATCCAAAGGAATAATCACATCTCCAGCATCTGGTGCCAACATAGTTAAAGCATCTGGTTCTCCCTTTAATATTTCAAACAGGTTTGTGGCTTCCTTTTCAGATTCGATCACAGGTGCCATCTCAACATCAGGCACCTCTTCTTTTTCAGCATGCATTCGGTTTGCTCAAGGGAGAAGATTAACTCTTTCTGGACTATGCCACTGCAAGAAATATAAATCTTATGTTACCCAACTATGCGATTTAATGTAACAGGCAACATATAACAATTGCCTTTAAATTGGTATTAAGCTGCAACAATACATAAAATATTAAATGTAAAAGAGGAGATTAATGTAATTGAAAACATCCATGTAAATGTGTAGCAGAAGCCTAAACACAAATCAAATTTAATTGCAAGACATAACGAAAGGGCAGAGAGGATAACAATGCAAGCTGCACATGGAGATCATTTGTAAATATAGAAGGCAATCTTATAGTAGATCAGTAATAATGATTTAGCCAAGCTAGTAAACAGCAGGGTTTCATTTAAACAAGCCCACAATAGTGGAGGCAGGCTGCAAATAAATATCTACCACAAAGGGTTGGGGATTTGTTTGATGGCCCTAGTGGTAACGTTAATGGCGACACCATGGTGTTCTAGGTTCTCCATTGTCTCAGGTGTGACAATTAAATGTTTCCAAATTAGCAGAATCTTTTCAGTTTTACAACTTGCAAAGATTATAGTTTCACAATGTATGCCTAAACAATAACACCAATATGTACAATAGGAGTTACCCATAGGCCCAAGAGGGCAAGGGTTTTAATAAGACATATGCAACAGTTCAAATAAGTTTGATTCCAAGTAAAGATTTAATTAATTGTACAATACTTTGAGAAATGTATTGTAATGTGCAACAAGTCAATAAACTATTATATGGTCAAAGTTCATCAGAAATACTTTTATTGTATTTTTTCATATAGTAATTGGCAGCACCAACATATACAGAAAAGTGAGGGCTCAATGTGTAGGGTGCATGAAAAACGCATGTGGACGGTGCAAAGTAGTGATCAGAAGAAAAGGAAAAAAACAGAAAACAATGTAATAATTTTACAGTGTGCACATAATTGCAACAGATGACATTTCGTAATTATTCCATTCTACAACGTACAATTAACGAAAGAAATCATTTTCAGCCAGAATATGGTTGACGCTCAAGTTGCAGCTGTCCAGAAAAAGAACCCCGCATGCTAACATAGTAGCAGCGACCCTGGTGGAATGGGTCTGTAACTCTGAGGAGGCTGCATTTTAGCTAACGCATAGCAGACCTTGATGCGGAAAACAATCTATCGAGAGATGGTCTGTTTTTGTACCGCCTTGCCCTTTTTCATTTCAGTGAACCCAATTAAGAGCTGATCGTCCACCCAAAGCTCTTTGGTGCCTGTCAATGTAGAAAGAGAGCTTTTGTTGGGTCCATGCAGTGGAGTCTCTCCTCCTCTTAGAAGCATGAGGTGGTGCAACAAAGGTAGGCAATGTGATGATCTGGCCAACATAAAAGGGAGTGATCACCTGTGGCAGAAAAGAGGCACGTGTCACAAGAACCAGTTTATCCAGGTAAAAGCTGCTGTACGAAGGGCGAACTGACAGCTTGAAGTTCGCTTACCCTCCTCGCCGATGTAATGGCCACTAGGAAGACTGTCTTAGTTGTCGGCAGCCGCAAAGGGCAGCTGTGCAACAGCTCAAAGGGAGAACACGAGGTATGTCAAAACTAGATTGAGATCCCATTGGGGCATTATAAAAGGGGTCAGAGGGAACAAATGTTGCAAACCCTTAAAAAATGCATTACAACCAGTGACCTGAACGGGGAGGGTTGATCCGGCACCAAAAGAAAAGCTGAAATAGCTAAAAGGTAACCTTAACAGTGCTTAGTGCAAGGTCTTGTTGGGCTAAAGGTAACACAGACTGCATAATCTCCGGCAGATACAGAAAGCGATTCCACCTGTCATGAGGAGCACCAAGCCACAAACTTGTCCCTACAGCAAGCATATACAGTCTTAGTTGTGGGACACCCTGCTGCCAGGATGACATCACAGACATCCGAAAGGAGTTAAAAAAAAACATCAATCTCCAGGCATGAAGGTGGAGAGTGGGCAGGTTTGAGTGCAAGATCCTTCTCTGCTGTTGCAACAGGAGAGATTCCTGGAGGGACAGCCAGATCGGAGGCCAAATCCTTATGCTGAGGAGTTCTGGATACCAAACAGTCTGGAGCCACCAGGATGCCTGGTTGGTCCTGAGCTTTTTGAGAACTCGGAGCAGGAGCGGTATCGGTAGAAAGGTGTACAGGAGTCCCGAGTTCCAATCTAAGCTGAATGCGTCTCCTAGCGAGAGCCGCTCAGAAAACTCTCATGCACAAAACTGCTGACATCGTACGCTCTCCATGGTGGTGAAAAGAGTGAACCAAGTTCTCCCCATTCTTGGAAAAGACAGCGCACCACCTCTGGATGCAGATGCCATTTGCAGTCCGCGAGGCATCGATGGCTGAGTTAGCCTGCCCTGGAGTTTTGTCCTGACGTACCAGCCATGTCCAGAGGTGCAGGCCCTCCTGGCACAGAGCTTACAACCTCATTCTGCTCTCCTTGTTGCAGTAGAACATGACAGTAGTGTCGTCTGTGAACACCTGAACCTGCCTTTCCCCTAATGGAAGGGAGAAAAGCTTTCAATGCCAAACAGATAGCCCTCAGCTCCAGAAGGTTAATATGGAGCTGAAATTCTGCCAGAGAGCAGAGTCCTCTGAACCCAACTTCTCCAAGATGGCCGCCCTAAAACAGAAGTAAGGCATCGGTCAGCTCCGGGTGGGCAAGGAAGAGGGGTATGCTGCTGACCCAATCGTGGTTTGTCAGCCACCACTGCAGATCTTTTGCAGTCTCTTTTGAAATCTGCACAAGGTTGGAGAGACTTTCCTGTTGCTGTCACTGCAGAGCCTGCATGTGCCATTGGCATGCTTTACCGCAGGATGCAGGAGGCCATCAGACCTAGCAATCTCAGAGTCAGTCTCACTAAAATCCAGGATTGAGGTTGAAACATCGGGATCATAACCTGAATAGACTGGTGTCTCAGATCCAGAGGATAGGCGCAGAACTGCACTGTTTCTAGCATATCTCAGATGAAAGGCAGCGTCTGAGGAGTCAAGTGTGACTTTGGCATGTTCATAGTGAACCCCAGCGAGTGCAGAAGGTCCTCCGCAGTCTGGAGGTGGGCAACGACTGCATGAGGAAAGCCCGCCTTCAACAGCCATTTGTCGAGGTAGTGGAAGATTGGAACCCCTGACCTCTAAAGATGTGCTGCAACCACCACGATCACTTTTGCAAACACTGGGGAAGGGGGGCACTAACCAGACTGAAGGAGAGCACAGCACTGAGCAGGGCTCCTGCATCCTCAGTGGGATCCGCAACCCTGGCCATAAAATGGACAGGAAGCCTGCTTGGCTGAAGGAGTAAGGCTGGTATTGTGGACGTCCATATAGGCCCCGACTACGGAAAAGCTGAAAGGACTGTTGCTATGATGGGAAGCCAAAGAGACCCAGGGATCTGGCAGAGACCAGACTTTCCCAAAAATGCTAACGTGTTGGCTTTGCCACCAAATAGGCGGGAGCCATCAAAGGGCATGCCCATCACGGATGATTGGACATCCCTTGAAACTCCAGTGACCTCAACCAGACGTGGCGGCGAAGTGCCACAGTAGAGGCCATGGTCCTGCTTAGGGAATCCATTGCATCTAGTCCACACCTGATGGAGAACTTAGCTGCATCCCAACCATCCATCAAAGCTTGGTTCAAGATGGCTCGCCCATATTCGGGCAGCATGAGCAACAGCTGCGCATAAGATTCCCATAGAACATGATAATATTGGCCCAAGAGGAATGCGATGTTCACCGACCGCAAGACCAGGTTGGTGGAAGAGAAGATATATTTCCCAAAAGTGTACTGCCTATTCGATTCTATATCCAGTGGGATCAAGGAGAATGCGCCAGGATTGATCTTAACTGTTGAGGCCAGCACCACCAGGTTCTCAGGGGAGGGATGCTGGGAGAGGAAGGCTGGGTCTCCTGGAGAGAGACAATGGCGACAGGCAATCATGTAGAGCTCGTCCCTGGATGAAGCACCTCCAACAAGACATTTGTCTTGACCTCAATGGCTGGCAGCTGTAGGTCAAGGACCTTCGCATCACTGTCACAAAAGATGCGCCTTCCTCTAAGGCGGGACCCGGAGGAGAAAGCTTGCTGAGTCTGGGGAGGTATCCAGGTCACTGGCATCACCCAGCTCCTCATACTAGTTGTGCCCCCATTGCCCCTCTTCCTCATCCCACCCTTAAGATAGGGCCTGTCCAAGGGTAGCAAGTTCAGGGGTTGGTATGACCTGGACGGCGCTGGCAGCGGTGTCGATGTCAGGTGGCGCTGTCTCAGAGTTGGAGATCAGGACAGGCCCTCAGCACCATCGGAAAGACTGGGACCAGGGTGGGTGGTGGCACCTGAGTCATCAGACCAGATCCGGAGACAGATCCAGAGGGCCTGGCTGGCATTGGGGGCAAACCTGCAGGCGGTAACCCAGCAGGGGCACCTCTCAGCTCTGTGGGGCCGAAAGCATGGCAGAGGGAGTTGGTGGCCCAAAGAAGGTGCGCATAGCGTCATAAAATTCTTTCAGTTGGGCAGTGGTCGCTCTGGGAGCGGGTCCGGCCGCTGGCTCTGCAAGTGGAGTGCAGGAGCAGGGCCTCAAAGCATGGTGTTTGGACTGGGAAGCTGAAGAACATTTCAACTCCTTCTTGGACGTAACCCTAAGTCGAAGAAGCCTCTTTGGAGCGGCAAGAACATCGCGGGAAAGCTCAGTGAGCGGCTCTGAGATCTTCCTCTGGAGTGAGACCAGGAATGATGCGGAGCCTTCTTCTGTCATGCTGCCAAAAGCTTAATCACCTGCTTTTGAATCGCATTGGGGTGCACAGACTTGCATTCAGCGGAGTCCATGGGGCCATGGCTTGACCCCAGGCACCAGATACAGACCAAGTGGGGTTCAGACACAGAAATCTGTCTGTCATTAACTCCAAGGTTTAAAGCCTGTATGTTTGTTAGAGGACATATCCCTAGCACATTGGGAACAATTGCTCAAAAGAGGACGAAACAAACTTTAAAAAAAAAAAAAAGTTGTCACAAAAGTGACTGAGGTAGCTCTCTCGGTCTAGTGATTGTTATTGTATCTCACTACATGGATTGAACCTGTGTTCGAGTTGTAGTTACAATTAGAACTACTACATGTGAAACAAGCATTAGCAAAGCAAACAGGTCTGGCATTGGCTGCTAGACTTTTGGCTTTGTCTACGCTTGTTTTGTCATGGATCTTGTAAAACTTTGGTGGGGGATGAGGGGCTGATGGGCACTCGTACTATAAAATAAAATGGCTGAAAGCAAAAATGTTTTTTTACCTCAAAAAAGCGCACACTGCCATAGTAGTCCCTGGCCCTGAATGAAACTACTTCATGTACGGATGTGCTCCTTGTGAAAGAGCAGAAGGACGTCCTTCACCTCGAAGTTAGCCAATGGCTGCAGGGGGCCGAACTATTGCCCCATGCTGTAATAGGTAGAAGAAAAATATGAATGATAACACACCAACGGATGAAGAGGGCTGACTGAAAATCCCTGGAAGGAAATGCCTCTTTTTGTATGGTCATCCCCAAGTTTACAACTGATGCTGTTGGTTTTTCAACTCTGAGAGTGCACTGAGGCCTGCTAACCAGACCTCAGTGCCAGTGCCCTGAACCTAAAGGTGTATGTCAATCGGCTATACCCAATTGGAAACGGCTAACTTACCTGTAAGTCCCTAATAAATGGTACCCTGGTCCACACGGCACGTAAGTTAGAGGGGTACCCCAGGGCTTGCAGCACTGATTGTGTCACCCAAGTAAAACAAGTCCCCAGTCCACCACTGCAGATTGGTAGAGCAGTCGTGCACTGCAAGCCCGACTTTGCCATTGCAGGCAATGGCGTGCGTGCATGTGTGTAAGTCACCCCTCTAGCAGGCCTACCGAGCCCTAAAGGCAGGGTGCAACATAGGACACAGGCAGGACATGTATTTTACATGTCCGGACAGTAAAACATGTGAAAATACCATTTTACTGTGGGAAGACTTGGTCGCCCAATTGGTGAGTGCAGGGTTTCATGCTGCGGTCCCCTCAGCTGTGCTAACTCCAGAACGGTGCGACCATAGTGGGCACTCCAAGGTATCAAACAACTCGTTACATTAAGACCAACCTGCATCTAAATGAATAACTTGTTGCAGTGTTCTGCTTTAGAGAAGCTGCCATTTTGTTGCTTTTAGAACTCCTTCACCTTCCTGGGAACACATGGAGCCTGCTTCACGAGACAGCCTTCTGCCTTTGTGGAGGGACAATGCTACAACTCTCAGGAATTAGAACAATGAGGGATTGCAGGCCAGGGAGGTGTCATCTCCCTCCTGCAGGAAGCCACTCAGGTGTTAGCCCAAAAAGGCAGATTTCAAAGGTGAAGATGCCTTTAAAGAGCAAATGTGGGACACCAGGGGGAGGGCTACCCCATTCTGGAGGTAGACAGGCTGGCACGGGGAGCAGAGAGGGGAAACCAGTTGCCAAACTGGTTTCCCCAGGGGCTTGCAGTCCTGAAATAGCCACCGCCCACAGGGGTGGCAAATGAGGTCTGTACACCAGGAGAAGGGTCTCGCCATCTTGGGAGTGGGCAGAATGGTGCATCTTGGGATAGCCAGATGTCGCACTCCACATGAAGTAGTCACTAGGTGGGAGGGAACCTGGTAGTCCATAGGCTACCAGTCATATCCTGCCCTGAGGGCACTTTCCGAGTACCAAAGAAGGACTGCCCTGATGGACCAGCAAAGAGGGGCTGCACCGACAATAACTGCACCTGCTGGCTAGCGAAGAGAGGGACTGTGCCTGGCGTGTCCTACTCTGGGAGAAGCGGTCTCCAGGGCCCAGTCAAGACAGGAGAAGTCCAAGGGCCAGCTGATTGGCCTCCTGTTCGCAGAACAGGGACACAACAGCTGAAGAAGCCTGTTGGGGCAAGTTGGTAGTCCAAAGTCTTCAAGCAGCTACCACTGCTGCCTTGCAGCACCAACAAGGAACAAGACCAGATGCAAAGAGTTGCTCCCGAGTTCTCAGGATCCGAGAGTGCTGTTGGAGAGTTGCTTGGACCCTCAGAAGGAGAGTTATCAACCCAGGTAGGACTGGCCGGTGACCGTGACAACCGGCGACTGGTCTTCAATCAGACCTGAGAGGACTATGTGGGATGTCGACCCTGCAACCAGGACCCCCTCTCCCTCTTCGTGGACCGAGGAATCCCTGCAGGAAGACTTCAGTCGACCGCGTCGCATCTACAGCATCCTTCATCCCTTGCATCAGGACTACTCAATAGTAATCCATTGCAACGCGGATAAAGGTCCTGGAACTGTTAAAGGACTGCTCCCCCTGTGACTGTAACTGTTCTTGAGGACCTTGCTGGTCCCCGTATAGCTCAAACTCTCTGATGGATCTTTTTCGTTCTAGTGTCTAAATTGTTATAAAAATACAACCTATTTTTATAAATTATTGTTGGATTTCTGGAGTGTCGTGTTGATTTCTTCTTCAATTGTTTTGGAGCTGTTTAAATGCATAACACTTGTTCCTCTGTATAAGCCTTGCTGCTCAGTGCCACAGCTACCCAGGATTGAGCTGACGGTTTGACAGACGAAACCCAATGGTCTTAAAGGAGTTAGTAAGTGCAATACACGGTGAGATTGCACAACCACACCACATAGTACACGTCATTTCCTCACCGTCCCAATATTATATATATATATATATGTATATATATATTATTTATTACCATTGTTGAGGGCTAATGGGGCCCCATAACCTACTCAAAGTTTCGCTTCTCAGAAGTCATGGCCCCCTTTTTTTTTTAATAGTGAACAATGGTAATAAATATCATATTACACTCTGCTCAGAAGGGACTAGCAGAAGATTTAAATAAAATGTTAAAAAAAAAAATTTTAAAGCCAGACCTCCGCAAGACTGCTAGGATTGGAATAGCACCAGCCATGTCAGGTATGGAAACTTGTGTTAAATTATCATGTGAAATTATGAGAGACATGCTGGAATGAAAGCACAGGGCCCGAAACCGTGCAGTGTTCTCTGAAAGAGAAGGCAGTTTCTCAGGAGTGAAGATAGGCATGGAGATAAAGTCAGCAGGTAATGATGAAAAGCAGCATTTTTCCAAGGAAGCCCCATTCGTCCCTCCTCTCGTCCAGTACTAGGACTTCAGGACAGACAAAGTGCGTGTGAGTGAATGTGTGAGCTAAATAATGGAAAACTGTGTAATATGGGTCCTATATTGGCACCAAGGAAACGTTGTGATGACAACAACCCACGAGGCTGAAGACAGCTTTGTACATTACAGCACAACACTGATATGACAGTATAGGAGTACATCATACAGTACATGTTATATCATTTTTATATTGAATGCTCACTTTTACTTTGTTACATTTAGCATGAAAAAAGTGTTTTTTCAAACGGAAATGTTTAAAAACATGAAGCAAAATGATGGACTATACAGTGCGTCTTTGGTTAAAAGACAACAATTTTGATAAGGCAGTCAAAAAGGTAGGAATTTAGAAAAAACACTGCTTTGGTAAAAAAAAAAAAATTGTCTGTATGCTTTAAAGATTTTTTAAGCTGCTGCCCACAAGGTCTGGTTAACAATGGACCCCCAACTGTAACTAATTAATGTTCTTACGCTTAGTATAATTTTCAGGATTTGCCCGATTTCCGTTAGAAATTATTAAACAATGGGCAGAGAAACAGGAAGGGGGGGTCTGGAGAATAGTTTGTGGCTGCCATTATCTAAATGCACTACCGTCATGCTTATAGACGTATTACCTAGAGCAAGGGGTACTTACAAATATTTTTTCGGGGGGCAAAAGTCAGTTTTAGGGTTCAACAGTGGGCTGCATTGATAATGGAGGGGAGTAATCATAGAAGCAAAGATTGAAAACATAACAAATGTATGTCCTCTTCTGAAAAACACTCAAAGCATGATAGTTAGAAGTTTTCTTCCATAAATGCTCAAGAGATTTGATTCTCAGATGATTTATTCTGTAAGCATAAACGGGATTATGCATTGCACAAAGGTAAATAAGCTTAATGGAGGTACTTGATATAGTCCCTAAAGATTTTCTAATGTATTAGCAACAAATGGTATTTTTGTTAAGTAAAGGTCACCTAACACAAGGGCTCAAAGTGTCCAGACTCAAAAGTCAATTACAAAGGTGAGCATGTTTTTTAAAGTTACAATGGCGAATTTGAAAGTAGTGATCACCAGTCATGCTGGTAAAAAGAAACAAAAAACCAAAAAAACTGATTTTAAATACTACTTGAAATGGTAGTGTGGGCTCACTTCAAGAAACCTTTTAACAGAGATTCTTTTAAAACACAATCCTCCTAACGCGATTTCATAAATCATTATTTCCTTCAGTTCCATCATAAACAGAACATCTGGACCAAACACTAGCTGGCAGGAGTATGCAGAGCATGTTTATCTACAGCACACATGCCTCGAACACAGAAGTTTCATTGACCTCCAGGAAGGCACCGTGAACCCTCAGTCGAAAGCCCCTGTGTATCCTTTTCTCCAGTGGAGCTCTGTAAATGGATCTCTCCTCAGACAAACACATTGCAGGAACCATAGGTGCGAAATGACCAGACTCCATGTATAAGGCATTTAAGCAGCAATACTAAGGAATTTGCCCCACCTATTTGTGCAGAGATCCCATTCCATTCCCTCGCTGCCCCAAGGATTTATGTCAGTGCCCTAGTCAGAGAAAAAGAGTTTGACTAAGCTTAGCACTTTTTTCTGGAAAGTCCGAACCTTAGACACAGAGGGCTGAAGAGTAATGAACCCGTTCTGGGATATATTCCCAGTGCTTAGCTGCCAATGGTGCTAAAGGAAGGAGCTACAGAATGTTGCACCCAGAACCCCCACAGCAGTCAGAAGTGTCCGGAGCATCCGGCACATCTTACAGCAAGGTCAATCGGCGTACCCTTTATATGCTCCCTAGCGTCTAAACTAAGCCCCCCTACCACACTGTCTTTACTACCCAGGATCTGCAGCAGCAAATACTTTGGCCCTCTGTATTTGTGCAACCCGCCAAGCAATGGTCTGGGCCCTTCAGTAATATCCAGGATGAAACAAACAAACACAATCAAGCAGCATCCGAAATCTGACATCAGCTTCCACAATACTGCACCCCAATAGCTTTTTTATGCTCCAGCTGCCACGCAGTATGCATGATTCTTGGAATATGTATTCTGGTAGTAGCTGCCCGGACTTACCACTCCATCACCTGTCTTTTACTTTGTGTGACTTGCTAAACCGCACCTCTGATTCCTGGTATGTGACAACAGCACCTATGGCCATAACTGCCAAGTTCTGTAAATCTGCACAATACTCCATTAGGTATTCAGTCCAGCACACAGCTTTGGGTAACCACAGCCATGGGGCAATGGAATATTCCACTTGTATCCACACATCCGGTCACCTCCCATGATTTGCTTTACTCTTGTCCATTCTGTGTGCTGTACCTCAGCAGAGCTTGCACATCAATGATTGCCACTATGATTTGGCATACATGGCACCTGACTAGAATCAGTTATCAATCATGCTCAGGCCTGGGCAGAGCACAGAGTTTCCACCCTCAGCACCTATGGTTCAACCAAAAGGCTCACGGATGGAAATCGGACTCCCCCTCAGGTGCACAGTGCTCATGGGCAGCACAGTGATGTTGACTGTAGCAGCTGATTTTGCCCCGCTGTCAGGATCATGCTACAACCCGTGCTTGGAACGGAAGTATAAAAGTGAAGATTTTTATTATACCAGAGTGGCTGTTTACTACTACAAATTAGCAGTACTTTCCAATTAAAATGTTTCACCCTGCTAAGAATTTTTGGTACTCTCTTTCAAACTAAAATAGTGCAGGGCCTGCCCATTTAAAGCACTGGATACAGCAGATGTGCTCAAGAATATTGTGCACACATAATAATAAATAAAATCAAATGGGAGTAGAAAAACTTTAAATCCAGGCCTCCAACAGGCAACATACATGCGAAGCACAGGATCTTCACAGACGTGACCAATTTCACACCCCTGCCAGAATCATTAAGACAGGTGCACCAGTGGCAACGGGTACACACAGCAGCCAAGTGGTCCAATGTTATGTCATTCAGCCAATTTTGTCATTTTCAGCCAGCAGCAGTTTGAACAATTTCAGCCTATTCTGCCACGCTAAAAGCAAATCTCTAAGTCCCAAAATGGTTGGTAGTCACTTGGGACCAGCTGTGCACATATGAAAATAATGAGAAAATCAAAAAGGTAATCAAAAAAATTATACAACTATGGATCACATGCACCACAGGAGTGATTAAGAAATCTTCAACTCAAATGGTCATGTAAAATAATGAAGTAGGGAAAATGATGCGAAAAGGCCTGCTCCAAAACATGGCCTCACTTAATTTGCTAGGGCAGAGGCTTCACGGCTGCCTCAATGTCCTTTTTCAGGCCTCGCCTAGGCAGCGCATGTGCTGTCTTTTTCGAGTTATGCTGTATCTGCAATATGAGCTTCAAGCACCGCCAATCTTTAATTGGCTCCTTTTACTGTCCTTCGTAAATGCCTGCTTTTGTTTTGGATAATATGCTTAGTAGTCCCCTCCTTTTGAAACCTCCCAGGAGGACTGCCTCTGCTACGTGTGTGTGGTGTGTGTTTTTTTTTCTCACTCACTCACACACTCAAATAACTACATATGGTTCATCTCGGTGTCAGCAGCAAAAGTAGGTTAAGCAGCCGGGTCCCCATGTTGCTGAGGCAGGTTTCTTCCCTTTGCTCCTCTCAAGCCTCAGGATGAATGGGGGAGGAAATACCCTCATGCGGCTCAAACCTCTCAGCAACGGAGCAAACTTAACATAGATGCAGTTTCCTCTGATGTAATGGTACAACTTAAAAAATAAATTTGTTATCAAAAGAGAAAACACTGGGGGCGTGGCTTGGCGAGCCAACATGGCGGACGCGAGTTAATCGGGTCCCGCGTCGCCACGCCAAACCTGTGACATTATCCGCCTGAAATCCTCGCGGAGGATTATTATACCAGCTGGCCCTGCGGCGGATCGCCTCGGGCCCCGCTGGACCGTGCCTGAGCGACCGCTGGGCTCTCCCGGCCCCGTTGCACCGCCGGAGACTGAGCGGCGCCACTGGGTGCTGCATCCGGAGCGGCCGCCCCTTGCCTGTGGGCGGGCCGCGCGCCAGGAGACATCGGGGCTTGAGGCCTGTGCGGGACATTGCCGGCGTGACCCGAGGGACACTGCGCTGCCGAGGTGCGGAGCTGCGGACCGGCTGATTGTGCGGCGGACCTGCTCCTCCTGGTCGGTGGGGGCACCCTGCCGAGGGACCCGATTGCCGGCTCCGGCTGCCTCGGATACCGGGTGAGTGAGGCGGGGGGGCGCCCCTACGCTCTCGGCCCCTGAGGACTGGCCTAGTGGGGGATGGCTGACATCTCCCCCCCCCCTCCTCCTGGTGCCTCCTCCCCGTGGCCCGGGACCTCGGCCTCCCCTCTGTTGGCCCCCGGCTGTTGTGAGGTGGTCTGCTGCCCCCGAGGGATCGGTGGGATGGCCTGCCGGACCCATTACCTCTACTTCTGCCCGGCTGGCCTCCTCTTGTCTGTTGTATTGGAGGGATACACTGAGCCGGCGGGGCTCTTGGAGCTCTCGGCGCGCCGGCGACCTGCGGCTGCGGGCCTCTGGGTGTTGCGCTGTGGGACCTAGCGCCGAGCCTAGTGGATTGTGTACGGCGGAGGGGTGACCCCGGCACTGACTGCGCCGCCTCTGGGGCCCGGGCGCCGGTTTGGGGCGTGGACCCCGCGACTGATCGGACCGTCTCCTTGCTGCGGGGCCTCAGGGGCCGCCGGGTCCCCCCCTGGGTGAGGGGCTGCCTCCGACCCTCGGTCGCACGATGGGCAAGGACAAACTAGGCGGCGCCGGCCCAAGACAGGCTACGCTGGACCACTACACTGCACCGGCTGGTGGCGGCCCCCCGGCGGGTGGGGGGGCGGGTCCGCCGCCCGACAACGCGGCCCTCCTGGAGGCGATCAATGGCGCCAGGGACACATTGGAGGCCAAGATAGGGGCGGTGGGCTCGGAGGTGTCATTCCTCCGTCAAGACCTCCGCAAGGCTGTCGATCGCATTAAGGAGGCGGAAACTCGGGTCTCCACGGTCTCAACTCTGCAGAAGCAGGTCAACAAGCTCACAGTGGTGTCCAAGGAACTCGCCTCCAGGGTCGAAGATGCGGAAGGCCGGGCACGCCGCAATAACCTGCGATTTGTGGGCCTGCCGGAGGGGTGCGAAGGGGCCTCCATGACCTGCTTTATTACAAAATGGCTGACGGACCTCATGCCTGCTGATCAGCTCTCCCCCTGCTTCATAATTGAGCGTGCCCACCGGGCCCTGACCCAAAAACCACCTCCGGGCGAAAACCCTAGGCCAGTCATCGCTAGGGTAATGAACTATACAGACCGTGATGCGATCCTCCGATGTGCCCGGCAGCATAAGGATTTATTCCAGCACGCTTCCCGACCTGTCATGGTGTTCCCGGACTACACCCGGCTGGTGCAACAGCAACGCCAATCCTTCACGGCGGCCAAGCGCAAGCTACGCGAAATGAACCTGCAGTACATGCTGCTATATCCGGCCCGGATGCGTATTATTTTCAACTCCAAATCTTTCTTTTTCGACACCCCAGAGGCTGTCCTTACATGGGCCGAGGAGCGCCCTCAAATGCGGTCGGGCTCGCCATGTTCCCGTGATTCGGACTCCTCCCGGGGGCCGCGGCAAAGCCGGTCCCGGCGCACAAAGTCTAAAAAACGTCTCGGCTCAGGACCTGACAGACTCTCCACAAGCCCACCACGACCCTCCTGATCGTCCGGTCATGGTACTGCCTGTCCCGGCAGGGACACATCTGATTCCTGGGCTGGGAGGGCCTACAGCAGCATGCTCCTTCTCCGCGTAGCGTGGTAGACACGCCATGGGACTTCCAAGCCACAGACTCTTTTTGAGCACCCCCAAGTTCGACATGTTTGGTGGGAGGGTTGGGTATTGTTGGCGCCGGGGCCCGGGTTTCCACTGTTGGGGGCCTGGCCTCCCCTGCACCGCAACAGATGCTCCTTGTTTTTGGCAGCGTAGGGTGGGGGGTCTGAGGGAAGTTTTATAGTTTATTTGTTATATTTGTTTTTTGCAGACACACAGACCATCGCGTTTCTCCTCCCACAGATTCCGCGACACAGGCTAAATGGCACATGATGATATAACCCCCCTGGGAGACCTTACAGTAGTCTCGTGGAATGTACGAGGCCTTCAGAATAAAGTAAAACGGGGCGCCGTCTTGCGCCAGTCTAAGAGATACGGGGCAGACCTCCTTCTTCTCCAAGAGACACATCTCCTAGGCACCAAGGCCCCGTGTTTAGCCCGATTCGGTTTCTTTCATATTTATCATGCTGGGTTCACTAGGGGCTCCAGGGGGGTAGCAATCCTGATTCACCGTCTAGTCCAGTTCCAATGCCTGGCACATCGGGCGGACCTGGGTGGCAGATATCTTTTCTTGACCTGCATGCTTGGTGGTGAGAGGGTGACCATAGGCAGTGTGTATGCCCCCCCCCCCGTTGGGCTCGACCTTCATCGCCAAGATCACGGCGGAATGGGGCACCATACACGACGACCTTACGCTCCTGGGTGGAGACTGGAATGATACAATGGGCCCTTTGGACCGGCTAAGACCCACAGACCCCCAACAGCCCGCTGGCACATCTAAACTCTATTCCCTTGCGCGCACACTGGGCTGGGCGGATGTTTGGAGGGAGTATCATCCCTCGGAACGGGGCTATACATTTCTTTCTACAGTGCACGGGACCCAATCTCGTCTTGATTACTTTTTTGCTCCCCAGGCCTCACTCCACCGTTTTTCACGGGTACTGCATCACCCTCGTGGATTGTCTGACCATTCCCCAGTGGCGCTGCAGTTCCACACACGATCTCGTAGACCTCCCTTCCGATGGCGCATGTCTCCCTTGCGCATGCGATGCCCCAAATACCAGGAAATGCTCCACCTAGCTGTCTCCACATACATAGACATAAATGCCCCCACTGCCCCTTCGGCAAGTATTTTATGGGAAGCCCTAAAGCCCACTCTCCGCGGTGCAGATATAAGTTACTGTACCAATGAAAAGCGCTTGCGACGCGAGCGGCTAGCGGTTCTCGAAACGAATCAACTGACCCTTGCACAGCAACTGGCCATTGACCCGGTCTCCGGCGCAGCTTACTTCTCACACAACAAGAATTACGGCAATATCTTTTGGGGGAAGCCAAAGAAATCTGGGAGGCGTCCCAACATCGGGTATACCAATGGGGAGACAAGTCGAGTAAGATGCTTCATCGGCTTTGTCAGGCTGACAAATCCCCGGCGGTCGTTCCTACAATCCGGGGAGCGAACGGGTCATTAGTTTCGGCGCCAGTGGAGGTGGCCGGGGAGTTTGCGCGCTATTTCACAGCCCTATACGCCGAACAGGAAGTAATCTCAGCCGAACTCATCGCTGAGTTTCTGCGAGACATTCCGCCGAAGAGGCTCTCTGATCGACTGAGAGAACAGCTCGAGGCACAGATCACCATGGAGGAACTGACGGGTGCGCTGGGCGCGCTCCGCTCGGGGAAAGCTCCAGACCCTAATGGGTTTCCGCTAGATTTCTTACGCCCGCAGGCGCAAAGACTGGGGCCCTACCTTCTGGCGACGATCCAGGAGGCCAAGGACTCCGCTATCCTGCCCTGCGACTGGCGGCATGCTGAAATCATGCTCTTCCACAAGCCCGGGCGCCCCCCGGAATTACCCTCTTCTTACCGCCCCATATCCCTCATTAATTTCGAACCCAAATTATTGGGGAAAGTTCTCGCCGACCGGCTACGATCCTGCGTTCCGGACCTAATCCATCCCGATCAAGCTGGATTTATGCCGCAGAGAGCCACACGCCATAACATCCGGCGGGTGCATAATGCACTGGCCGCAGCTCCAGCTCTCGGTAGGCCGGCGGCAATTCTGCTGGCCGACATAGATAAGGCCTTCGACTCTCTCAGCTGGACTTATCTGTTCCAACTGCTGGAGGCATGTAATTTTGGACCCCAATTCCTTGCGTATGTGCGCCTGTTGTATACGGACTTGACAGCCTCGGTGCGCATAGCTGGTCACCGTACGACCCCCTTTCCTATTCGGAGGGGCACTCGACAGGGCTGCCCCTTGTCTCCTCTTCTGTTTGCCTTGGCAATCGAGCCCCTAGCTGCGTGGGTTCGGTGGGACCCGGTCCTTCGGGGCTTTGACTGGTCGACTTCGCGCTCTGATCGCATCGCATTATATGCGGACGATGCGCTATTTTTCATCACGGACCCATGGTTCTCCGGACCACGCGTGCTCCAGATACTCAGAGTCTTTGGGGAAACCACGGGGCTGCATACAAACCCGGCTAAATCTATTTTATTCCCGGTCTGCAGCCCTCAAGGCCGAGACGCCTGGGCGTCCCAGCTCACCCGAGCGACCAATGGTTTTAAATATCTCGGGATATATATCTCTGCATGCCCCAAGACCTCGTGGCTGCACAACATCACCCCTCTATTAACCGGTCTCCAGACCGAGACCGCGGTCTGGGCCTCTTTACCGCTGTCTCTTTACGGCCGCTCGGCAATTTTTAAAATGGTCTCTTTACCGCGCCTTCTCTACCGTCTCCAAAACTTCCCATACCCGATTCCGCGCTCTTGGTTTGCGCAAGTTAATGCCGTACAGAACAAATTCCTTTGGAATAACGGGGCGATCAGAGTCGCTCTCCGCACTTGTGTGCAATCCACATATTGTGGGGGCATTGCAGCAGCAGATATATATGCATATTATGTGGCATCCCACATTCTAGTAATAAATGAGTGGTGGTATGGCTCCCTTGTCGATCCGGCATACGCTGTCGAGCAGGTCGTCCTGGTGCGAACCCCCCCTCCTACATCTCCTATATAGTGCGACGCGAGTGGATGCACTACCTCCGGCGGGCAGAGTGGTGATCTCGCTGTGGCGGGCGACGGTGCGGCAGATGGGTTGGGGTGGTAGGCTTACCCAGGCGACCCCACTATGGCAGGGAACATACCTTCGCCCGGTGGCGGCCCTGCAGGGTTTTCAGGGCTGGGACACGGTGGGGATATCAACCCTGGGCGATGTGATGCATGGCATTACCCTAAAATCGTATCAGCAGATGCAGACCGGGTTCCAGCTTCATAAATCGCAATTTTTTAGATTCCTTCAACTTCGCCATGCACTCACCCCACTCATTCGCTCTCTGGATGCCCTCCCTGAGTTCCACCCCCTAGAGGGACGGCTACTGATGGGTGACCTAGGCCAACATAAAATCAGGCAAATCTACCAGACTCATTACCCACGCCTCGACGACGCTCAACAAGACACGTGCGGCCTGGGTGACCGACATCCCTGAGTTGACGGACGATGACTGGGCCGAAGCCATGGCTAGCCCACGGGGGGCGGCGGTCTCTACCAGATATCGCCTGATACAGTTTAAGTACCTACACCGGGCTTATTTTACGCGAGTCCGGCTGTGGAAGATGGGTGTCATTCAGTCCCCTCTGTGTCTACGGTGCGATCGCGCCTAAGGGACCTTCATACACACGGTGTGGAGCTGCGTTGCGCTGCAGCCCTACTGGCGTAGGGTTAGGTCTTGCCTCCAGGAGGTACTGGCGTGGGAACTCCCCTTAGACCCGAGACTCTTTCTCTTACATGCCATAGAGGACATAGGGGGTAGTAAATATAAGCAACATTTGCTATTCTTGGCATTGGCGGTCGCTAAACGGGACATAGCGCAGTGTTGGAAGGGAACATCACCCCCGCCGATTGGTAAATGGACACGGGAACTCGACACTTGTATGGGGGCAGAGATGGCGGTCTTTGTAGCCCGAGGTTCCCCCAAGAAACACAGGAAGATTTGGACCCGATGGGCCACGTACCGTGGCATAGAGCTCCCCCCGTTGCCACCCGAAGACCCGTAAACGTGCTCCTGCTGGCTGTTTGCAGCGATGGGATGCCCCCCCCTACAGGTGGGAAATGGATGCCCAGCCAAACGGTGTCCTGCGAGCCAACCGTGGGATATTGTGTTGTCTGCTGTGTTGTATTGTTGTTTGTCCTGCATTGTTCGCAGGCGTTTATATATGTACAAAATGAGGATTCAAAGAGTATATGTATACCTCTTGCATTTATGGGTACCACGGGGCTAATCGCCCAGATCTCTCTTGAAAATCAAATAAAATTTGTTATTAAAAAAAAAAGAGAAAACACTGGCCAATGCCAATTCCTTTTGGACATAAGGGTGTCCTTAAAATGAGGATAGTCGGGTGACAGACCACATAACGAATAGTTTCTTACATGTCGGTGTAGTTTTGCAGCTTGAAGACTTTCTGGATTCACTATGCTGTGCATTATTCCGCCATCTAGTGGATGGGTCCGGAATCGTAGTATTCCTTCTCTTTTTTTTTCTTCTTTTTCCGTGGCCCAGGGGGGCGTCGACATACCACCATTTGGTGTCCTTCGTGACGTCGATGCGCTTCCTCCGGAAGCTCCCACCTTTGGTCGCCATCTTCGGATTCTTTTTTCTTGTTTTGTGTTACTCTTTCTCTTCTTTTAACCTTTAAGTCTTATTTCTGTTTTAATCCTTTTCCTCCCGTCTCATCCTTCTGGCGGAGGAGGGTGGGATTGCTAGTGAATCCAGAAAGTCTTCAAGCTGCAAAACTACACCGACAGGTAAGAAACTATTCGTTTTGCAGCGTGAATCTTTCTGGATTCACTATGCTGTGCATAGACTTAGTAGCGGTTTGTCCTTATTGTGGTGGTTGGGTGGAAGATAAGCATTGGTTACTGAAAATGTGTTGTAAGACCTTCTGTCCCACTTGCGCTTCCTTGTTCATTTGAATATCCACACAGTAGTGCTTAGTGAATGTATGCACTGAAGACCATGTTGCAGCTTGGCAAATGTCTTGAATAGGTGTGTTCGCTAGAAACGCAATTGTTGCTCCTTTCTTCCTTGCTGAGTGAGCTTGAGCTGCTCCTTGTAACTGTTGTCCTGCCCGAGTGTGGCAGAGTTGAATTGCTTGTGCAATCCACCGTGCAATTGTATTTTTGGTGACTGGTCGTCCCAGAAAACTGCTGACAAAGAAGACAAAACTGTTTTGTCTTCCTGCACTCCTTTGTCCTCTCTATATAGTGCATTACAGCCCTTCTGGCGTCCAGTGTGTGTAGCACCCTTTCTGTTTTTGTCGTAGGTTTTTGGAAAAAACTTGGTATTTGGATTATTTGGTTAATGTGGAACCGAGACACCACCTTTGGCATGAAGTGTGGGTCCGTTCTCATCACAATCCTGTCATTGTGTATTTGCAAGTAGGGCTCTTGGAGTGTTAGCGCTTGCAGCTCGCTTACTCTTCGTAGCGTCGTGATAGCCACTAAGAAGGCTGTCTTTAGTGTGAGCATGTGCAGTATAGGCCTTGTGAATAGGTTCAAAGGGTGCCTTCATCAATTGAGTTAGCACTACGTTGAGGTTCCTGCTGGTGCTGGCATCCTCTTTGGGGGTGCGATTCTTTTCGCTCCTTCCAGAAATCTTTTCACAACTTGGGAGGTGAAGAAGCTCTTCCCTGTTTCTCCTCTTGTGTAGGCCACTATTGCAGCTAAGTGCACCCGTAGGGACGTGTAGCTTAGTTTGCTTTGTAGCAGGTGCGTTAAGTATTTTAGTACTGTTGATTCCCTAGCGATTTTCCGTTGTAGTTTCTCCTTGATGCACCATTGGGAGAACCTTTTCCATTTTGCTATGTAGCACTTCCTTGTGGTAGGCCTCCTTGCTTCCCTGAGTACTGCCATAGTACTTGCTGGTAGTTTGAGGTGTGCAAATTCTAGGTCTTCAGGAGCCATGCTGCTAGGCTGAGGCTGTCTGGCTCTGGGTGTAGCACCTTTCCGTTCTGCATCGTCAACAGGTCCCTTCTTCTTGGGAACCTGTGTGCTGGTTCTTGTGCCATCTCCACTATCTGTGAGAACCAGGACTGTCTGGCCCATTGAGGTGCTATGAGTATTAGTGTCATGTTGCCGATCCTGCATTTGTTGAGTACCCTGTGTATCAGTGGTATCGGGGGAAAAGTGTATGCAAATGTCTTTGACCAACTTAACCATAGCGCATTCCCTTGTGACCGATGGTCTGGTTGTCTGGATGCGAAGTGTTGGCATTTAGCATTCTGGTGTGTTGCAAATAGGTCTATTTGCGGTGTTCCCCACTTTTGGAATATCTTTTCTATTTCCTGTTGGTTGATCTCCCATTTGTGGGATGCGGACGTCTGCCTGCTGAGTCGGTCTGCCTCCACATTGTCCTTCCCTGGGAGATGTATTGCTAGTAGGTCTATCCTTAGTGGAATGGCCCATCTCCATATTTCCTGTGCTAGCCCTGACAGTGCTACTGATTGTGTTCCACCCTGCTTGTTGATGTAGAACATGGTAGTTGTGTTGTCTGTTTGGATCAGCACCCTGTTTCTGTACAGCTGCTTCTGAAATGCTTTTAAGGCTAGGAACACAGTCTTTAGTTCTAGGTAGTTGATGTGTCTGACCGCATCTTGCTGCGACCATAGACCCCTCACCTTGAGTTTGTTCATGTGTGCGCCCCACCCCAGCTGGGAGGCGTCTGTTGTGATGGTCACTGTTGGAGTTGGTTGTGTGAATGGTTTCCCCTGTGATATGTTTTCCTTGTTCCACCACGCCATTTCCTGATGCACTGCATGTGTGACAACGAATAGTTTCTTACCTGTCGGTATAGTATTGCAGCTTGAAGACTTTCTGGATTCACTATGCTGTGCATTATTCCGCGGTCTAGTGGTTGGGTCCGGAATCGTAGTCTTTTTTCTGTTTTTTTTTTTTTTTTTTTTTTGTGTAGCCCAGGTGGGCGTCAACGCCCCACCATTTGGTGTCCTTCCGTGACGTCGGCGCGCTTCCTCCGGAAGCTCCCACCCTTGGGCGCCATCTTTGGATTCTTTTTTTCTTGTCTTGTGCTTGTGTTGTTTATCCTTTTACCCTTTTTAAAGGTGTTTTCCATTTGTTAGTCCCATCTTCCTCCTGTCTCATCTTTCTGGCGGAGGCGGGTGGGTTCGCTAGTGATTCCAGAAAGTCTTCAAGCTGCAAAACTATACCGACAGGTAAGAAACTATTCGTTTTGCAGCGTGAATCTTTCTGGATTCACTATGCTGTGCATAGATTTTGTAGCGGTTTGCTATATTTGTGGCGGCTGGGTGGAAGATGAGCGTTGGTTGTTGAATATATGTTGAAGCACTTTTTGACCTACTTGTGCTTCCTTGTTCATCTGTATATCCACGCAGTAGTGCTTAGTGAATGTGTGCACTGAAGCCCATGTTGCCGCCAGGCAAATGTCTTGGATAGGTGTGTTTGCTAGGAAGGCTATTGTTGCTCCCTTTTTCCTGGTTGAGTGAGCCTGAGCTGCCCCCTGTAGCTCTTGGCCTGCCTGTTTGTGGCAGTATTGAATTGTTTGTGTGATCCATCGTGCAATGGTATTTTTCGTCACTGGTCTGCCCAGGAAACTGCTTGCGAAGGACACAAAGAACTGCTTTGTTTTTCTACAATCCTTAGTCCTTTCGATGTAATGCATTACTGCTCTCCTGGCATCCAGAGTGTGCAGTGCCCTCTCAGCGCTGGTGGATGATTTCTGGAAGAAACTGGGAATTTGTATAGTTTGGTTTATATGGAACCTGGACACCACCTTTGGCATGAAGTGTGGGTCCGTCCTCATTACCACCCTGTCATTGTGAATCTGAATGTAGGGTTCTTGTAGTGTGAGTGCCTGCAACTCGCTCACCCTACGTAGCGAGGTAATCGCTACCAGAAAGGCCGTCTTTATTGTGAGCATATGTAGCGATGCCTTGTGGATGGGTTCGAACGGTGCTTTAATAAGCTGTGTTAGAACTACATTGAGGTTCCATGCAGGCGGTGGCATCCTCTTTGGCGGTGCTATTCTTTTGGCTCCTTCTAGGAATCTTTTCACTACTTGAGATGTAAAGAAGCTTTTCCCTGTTTCTCCTCTTGTATAGGCTACTATTGCTGCCAGGTGCACTCTTAGAGAAGTGCAGCTTAGGTTACTTTTTAGTAAGTGTGTTAAGTATTTTAGCACAGTTGATTCTTTAGTGATTCTCCTGTGGAGCTTTTTGTTGATGCACCATTCAGTGAATCTCTTCCACTTTGCTGCATAGCATTTCCGTGTGGTGGGTCTCCTCGCTTCTCGCAGCACCGCCAGCGTGCTTTGTGGAAGCTTGAGGTGAGTGAACTCTAAGTCCTCAGGAGCCACGCTGCTAGGCTGAGGCTCTCTGGTTCTGGATGGAGTACCCTTCCGTTTTGTAGCGAGAGCAGGTCTTTCCTTCTTGGGAACTTGTGTGGTGGTCCCTGTGCCATCTCCACGATCTGCGAGAACCAGGACTGCCTGGCCCACTGTGGTGCTACCAGAATTAGTGTCATGTTGCTTGTTCTGCATTTGCTGAGCACTTTGTGTATCAGCGGTATCGGTGGAAAAGCGTAGGCAAATGTCTTTGACCAGCTCATCCATAGGGCATTTCCTTGGGATTGATGGCCTGGCTGCCTGGATGCGAAGTATTGGCATTTTGCATTCTGGTGTGTTGCAAACAGGTCTAGTTGTGGGGTCCCCACTTTTTGAATAGTTTTTGCGTCTCCTGCGCGTTGAGCTCCCACTCGTGTGAGATTGACGTCTGTCTGCTCAGTCTGTCTGCTTCCACATTGTCCTTCCCTGGCAGATGTATTGCCAGGTCTATTTGTAATGGAATTGCCCATTTCCATATCTTTTGCGCTAGATCTGAGAGCGCCACTGAGTGTGTTCCTCCCTGCTTGTTGATGTAGAACATCGTTGTGGTGTTGTCTGTTTGTACTAACACCCTGTGGCCGTACAGCTGTTTCTGGAACGCTTTTAGGG
The DNA here is from genome assembly GCA_963921515.1 of Calotriton arnoldi. Classification (NCBI taxonomy): domain Eukaryota; kingdom Metazoa; phylum Chordata; class Amphibia; order Caudata; family Salamandridae; genus Calotriton; species Calotriton arnoldi. The sequence continues at coordinate 587,998 of CAWUFW010008477.1, read as the reverse complement.
CAAGGAACACGGTCTTGAGTTCTAGGTAGTTGATGTGTTTGACGGCATCTGTTTGTGTCCATAACCCCCTTACCTTGAGCAGTTTCATGTGCGCTCCCCATTCCATCTGGGATGCGTCTGTTGTGATGGTCACTGTTGGAGTTGGTGGTGTGAATGGGTTTCCCCTTGTTATGTTGCCCCTGTTCCACCATGCTATCTCTTCCTGCACTGCATGCGTTACAACCACTAGATCTTCCCAACTCCCTGTTGACTGTGACCATTGCTGTTGCAGCCATTCCTGGAATGGTCTCATGTGTAGCCGAATATTGGGGACTAAATGTATGCAGGATGCCATCATGCCCATGAGCTTGCTCACTGTCCTCACTGTCAGACGTTGCCCCTTCAGGTAGCGGCGAGTCTCCTTCAGTAGTGCGAGGATCCTTTCTCGCTGGGGAACACTCTCCTCTGAATGGTGTCGATCTTCGCACCCAGGAAGATCTTCACTTGTTCTGGTTCCAGCGATGACTTCTCCTTGTGTATGGAGAAGCCTAGTTTTGTCAGCGTTTGTGTGACTTGCTGAGTATGTAGTTTGCATTGGTTGTAGGAGTTCGCTTTACCAACCAGTCGTCTAGGTAGGGGTATACGTGTATCCCCTGTCTTCGCAGATGTGCTGCTACGGCAGCTAGGCATTTGGTGAATACTCTTGGCGCTGATTCTAGGCCGAAGGCTAGGGCCGTGAACTGGTAGTGCGTCATGCTGATGGTGAATCTGAGTAGACGCTTGTGTCCTTGGTTTATGGGGATGTGTAGGTAGGCATCCTTGAGGTCTATTGTGGACATAAAATCCCTGTGCCTTATTTGAGGTATGACCTCTTGTAAGGACGTCATCTTGAACTTTTGAGTTTTGATGTATTGGTTTAGGAACCGTAGGTCCAGTATGGGCCTTAACGTTTCGTCTACTTTTGGTACGAGGAAGTAGTTGGAGTACACTCCTGTGCCCTTTTCTCTGTACGGCACCTTTTCTATAGCCTGTTTGTGGAGGAGTTCTTGTGCTTCCTGCCACAATAGTGACAGCTCTTTTGTTGAATGTTTTTTGTTTGTTGGCCTCTTGTTTGGTGGCCTCTTTACGAGTTCTATGCAGTAGCCGAACTGTATGATGTTGAGTATCCACTTGTCGGTTGTTATCTTCTCCCACTTCTGGGAGAAGTGTTTTAGTCTTCCTCCTACGGGCGTTGTATGATGGTAAATTTGTAATTTTTGTCTGTGTCTTTTGTTGTGCCGCGGCACTAGCGATGTTGGGGGTGCGGGCACGTGTTGTAGTGTGGAGTCACTTGGGGCGGGCTGCTGGCCGCCTCTTCTTGTATTGCCTCGTCCGTTTGGTCGGCTACGAAAGGACTGGCCCCTCTGTTGGTTCTGCCAGCTTTGTTGCTGCTGACCCTGTTGTGCCTGGCTGCTTCCCTGAAATGTTTGCTGGAAGGCCTGGTGCGATGTTCCCGGCTGGTTTCCACCTCTGCCGTTTGGTCTTCGTGAGGGGTGCCCCTTCTCATACCCCTGAACTGTAGTGCTCCCATGGACCTTGCCGTTTCGTTGTCTTTTTTGAGCTGCGTCAGCGTCTCGTCCACGGGCGTGCCGAACAGCTTTTCCCCGTTGAAGGGCAACTTCAGGATGTTGTTTTGTACCTCCGGCTTGAACCCGGAGATCCTGAGCCAGGCATGTCTCCTCTCTGTCACCCCGATCATCATCAGCCTGCTTGATGTATCAGCTGCGTCTAGGGCCGACTTTAGGCAGGTGTTGGCCATGTTCTTCCCCTCCTCCACAAGGTGTGTTGCTCTCTGCTGGTTTTCTGTGGGGAGCAGTTTGAGCAACTGCCCAACTTCTTCCCAGTGCTGGTAGGCGTGCCTATTTATAAGGACGTTGGAGTTGGCAATGCGCCAATGTATTGCCGCATTCCTTTCAATTTTCCTCCCTGTGAGGTCTATCCTCTTGCTCTCCTTGTCTGGGGGCGGACCGGAGTTTGTGGGAACGTTGGCCCTCTTCCTGGCTGTTGCTGTTATTATTGAAACAGCTGGCACAGATCCCTGGATATATGGTGGATCCTTTGAAGAGTGTTTATATTTTTTCTCAGTTCTGGGTGTGACCGATCTGCAGGTAGATGGCTCCTTGAAAGCTTCCCTGCCTTGGTCTAGCACACTAAGGAGCATAGGAAGGAATTGGCTCCTAGTTTGTGTTGGTAGCAGTGTTTCCAGGAGAAAACAGGCTTTAGGCTTTTCCTCCTCCATTTCCACTCTATAGGTGGCTGCCGCGTTCCTGACGACCATGTTGTACACTCCTATGTCGTCCGGCGGTGAAGGCCTCGACGGATATGTCTCCACGGCCTCCTCCGGGTCTTCGGCGTCGAGATCCTGCCATTCCAGGTCTTGAGCCTCCGAGGGTGTCGAGCCGTATTGCGTCTGCTGGTCGTTATCACCCTCCGTATAATCGTACAGGACCTCTTCATCCTGTTCCGACGGTTCGGGAGTTTTCGGCGGCTCGGTGCTGTCGAACTCCTCTTGCGTTTCCGCTTCGACGACCGTCGAGGGCTTCGAAGGGATGGTGTATCTACTCATCCGGTCATCGAAGTCCTTCTTCTTTTGGATGATACTGGCCATTTCGGCCTCGAGCCTTTTCTTCTTCCTGTCCGTCTCTGCCGCTTGATCGGCGTCGAGAGTTTCGGCAGTTCTCTTCGAGGTCGTAGTTGACGTCGGAGGTGCCTTCTGCTCTTTCCCCTTCGGCGTCGAGTGCGGTTTCTCGGAACCGTGCTTCGACGACCTGGGTGTGTCAAGAGCTTTCGCCGACCGGGAGTCCTTTTCGAAGGATCCGCTGGGCTGTTTGTCCCTGGATGCAGCTTCGGTCATCGAGTGCTTCGACGCCGGTGCTCCTTTCGAGGACTTTGGCTCGGATTCGAGAGTCTGTCGGGGTTCTTTGGGTCGACGTGTCTCTTACCTCCTTCCTGGAAGTGTTATCGGTCTCTACGACCGTGCAGTCCTCTGGTCCCTCGGCGATGTTGTCCTCTTCCCCACTGGAGAGGCCCAGGTCCCGCAGCGACGGAGGTGGCCCTTGGCCCTGCATGCTGTAGTTTGCTGTCCTCTGTCTGTCCCTCACCCTGAGGGTCTTGGCGGCGAATGCTGCGCAGGCGTTGCAGTCGTCGCTTCGATGGTCGATCGGTAGGCAGAGGTTGCAGACTGGATGTTGGTCTTTCTGTGCGAACTTGTGGTGGCAGTTACGACAGAACTTGAATGGTGTCTTGTCCATTCCCGCGCTCAGGGAGCCCCCTGTGTGCGCATTCTCCGTTGGACGTCGAAGTTTCTTCTACCTCTCACCAGCTTCGTCGTCCCGGTAGTATGTTCTTTGTCTTGTGATGAAGATCTCCAATTTTTCTCGGTTCTTTCTGCTTTTCTCTTACTTCTTCTCTCCTCTTCCAACTCTGGAGCTCTCCACGACGATCCAGACCCAACGGCGGAAAAAAGAATCTGAAGATGGCGCCCAAGGGTGGGAGCTTCCGGAGGAAGCGCGCCGACGTCACGGAAGGACACCAAATGGTGGGGCGTCGACGCCCACCTGGGCTACACAAAAAAAAAAAAAAAAAGAGACTACGATTCCGGACCCAACCACTAGACCGCGGAATAATGCACAGCATAGTGAATCCAGAAAGATTCACGCTGCAAAACCACTAGATCCTCCCAACTCCCTGTGGCCTGTGACCATTGCTGCTGTATCCATTCTTGGAATGGTCTCATGTGTAGTCGAATATTTGGGACCAGGTGGATGCATGACGCCATCATTCCCATCAGCTTGCTCACCGTCCTCACCGTCAGAACTTGCCCCTTGCGGTAAAGACGTGTTTCCTTCAGTATCGCCAATGTTCTCTTCCTGCTGGGGAACACTTTGGCCTGTATGGTGTTGATATTGGCCCCTAAGAAGATTTGATCTGCTCCGGCTCGGTTGACGATTTCTTCCAATGAATTGAGAAACCCAGTTGGCTCAGTGTTTGTACGACCTGCTGGATGTGTTCTTTGCAGTGGCTGTATGAACTTGCCTTTACGAGCCAGTCGTCGAGGTAGGGATATACGTGTATTCCTTGCCTTCGTAGGTGCGCTGCTACTGCTGCTAGGCATTTTGTAAATACCCTTGGTGCGGATTTGAGTCCGAATGCCAGTACCTTGAACTGGTAGTGAGTTTGGTTGATCACAAACCTTAGTAGACGTTTGTGCTTGTGGTTGATGGGGACGTGTAAGTACGCATCCTTTAAATCTATAGTTGCCATGTAATCTCCTTGTTGCATCTGTGGTATTACCTCCTGTAGGGAAGTCATTTTGAATCTTTGAGTTCTTATGAGTTTGTTCAAGAACCTGAGATCTAGGATAGGTCTTAGTGTTTCGTCCACCTTTGGCACGAGGAAATAAGTGGAGTAAACCTCCTTGCTCCTTTGGGTGAGCGGTACCACCTCTATCGCCCCTTTGCTGAGCAGCTCCTGCGCTTCTAGTTGCAAGAGCGAAAGTTCCTTTGCCGAGTGTGCCCTGTTTCTTGGTTTTCTGTTTGGAGGTTGTTTTTCTAGCTCTATGCAGTATCCGTATTGTATGATGTTTAGTATCCATTTGTCTGTCGTGACCTTCCTCCACTCCTTGAGGAAGTGTTTTATCCTGCCTCCTACTGGTGTTGTGTGTTCGAGGGACTGTTTTTCGTGGGAAACAACCTTTAGAACGCATGCATTACATCGCATGCCATTAGATCGCGGTTTTTACAACGAAAGTCGTTACAACGACTTGCACTGGAGGGCGCTATAGGACAAGGAGTAGTTTAAATTACTATCCATCACCTTCCCTACTGTACGTAGGCTGGAGTTGGAATAGTAAATTAAAATACTCCTAAGTCCAGCGCCCTCCAACGCAAGTCGTTGTAACGACTTGCGTTGTTAAAACCGCGATCTAATGGCATGCGATGTAATGCATGCGTGGTATCGTCATACATCCGTTTTTCGTGGAACATCAGGTTTTTGCTTTCCTCTATGGCTTGGTGCCCACCCTGAGGTGTTGCTAGGGTGGGTGTTTGTTTCACTGTGAAGTCACTTGGAGGAGGGCTGTTGGCCTCCTCTTCGAGTCTGTCCTCGTCCTTTTGCGCGCCCTCGAAAGGACTGGCCCCGGGGCTGGTACTGCCAGTTCTGCTGCTGCTGTCCCTGCTGCTGCTGGCCTTGGTTGTTCCCTTGATAGCCCTGTTGGAACGTTTGGTGAGATGTGGTAGGCACGTTGCCTCCCCTACCCCCTGGCCTTCTTGCGGGTGTACCCCTTCTCATCCCTCTGAACTGCAGCGCTCCCATGGACCTAGTTGTCCTTTTTGAGCTGTGTTAACTTGTCGTCAACTGGTGTGCCAAACTGTTGCTCCCCGTTAAAAGGTGTGTTCAGGATGTTGTTTTGTACCTCTGGCTTGAATCCCGAAATTCTGAGCCATGCGTGTCTTCTCTCGGTCACTCCAATCATCATTTGTCTGCTGGACGTCTCCGCAGCATCCAAGGCCGATTTCAAACATGTATTCACCATGCTTTTGCCCTCTTCTACCAGGTGAGCCGCCCTTTGTTGGTACTGGTCTGGTAGATTCTTTATGAGCTGCCCCATTTCCTCCCAGTGCTGGTATGCGTGCCTGTTGATCAGGGCGTTGGAGTTTGCGATGCGCCATTGGATTGCCGCACTCCGCTCCACCTTCCTCCCCGTGAGGTCCATCCTTCTACTCTCCTTGTCTGGAGGTGGTCCGGCATTTGTGGGTACATTGGCCCTTTTCCTAGCCGTTGCTGTAATTATGGAATCGGCTGGCACTGACCCCTGGATGTACGCAGGGTCCTTTGAGGAATGCTTATACTTTTTCTCCGTTCTTGGAGTCACTGCTTTGCATACTGCTGGTTCTTTAAAGGCATCCCTTCCTTGGTCCAGCACACTCGGGAGCATGGGCAGAAACTGGCTCCTAGTTTGTTGAGGCAGTAAAGTTTCCAGGAGGAAACATGCCTTGGGCTTCTCCTCTTCTAATTTCACTCCATATGTTTGTGCAGCCTTTTGGACTACCATATTGTACATCCCTATGTCGTCTGGCGGTGAAGGCCTCGAAGGGTATGTGTCTACCCCTTCTTCCGGCAATTCGGAGTCGAGGTCCTGCCACTCCAAGTCTTGTGCCTCCGAGGACGTCGAGTCCCGGTAGGTCTGCTGATCCTCGTTGTCCTCGCCCTCGTAATAATACAGGGCTTCTTCGTCCTGTTCCTCGACCGGTTCAGGCGTTTTCGGAGGTTCGGCGTCCTCGTTGTCTCCTTCGACTTCGAACGCAGGCTTCGGCGGATGGTATATTGGCTCATCTTCTCGTCGAAGTCCCTTTTCCGCTGTAGGATGCTCGACATTTCGGCCTCGAGCCTCCTCTTCTTCCACTCCATTTCGGCGGCCTGTTCGGCGTTGAGGGTTGGAGCGCTTCGCTTCGAGGTCGTCTACGTCGAAGTAGTTGTTGGCCCTACTTTTCTCGACGACCTAGATTTTTCGCGGGCTTTCGCCGACTGGGAGTCCTTTTCGAAGGATCCGCTGGGCTGTTTGTCCGTGGGTGCCGTTGCTTTCGCCAGAAATGCTCCCTTCGAGGACTTTGCTTCACTCCTACGAGTGTCGCTTGGGGCTTTAGCTTCACCCTTTCGAGTGTCGCTCGAGTGTCTGGGGGTCGACGACTCCCTTACCTCCTTCGACGTCTTCTTTTGGACCTCGACGACCGTGCAGTCTTCAGGTCCCTCGGCGATGTTGTCCTCCTCTCCACTGGAGAGGCCCAAGTCTCGGAGCGAAGGAGGTGTCCCCTGCCCCTGCATGGTGTGGTTCGCCCTTCTCTGCCTCTCTCTTACTCGGAGTGTCTTGGGAGTGAACGCCGAGCACGCGTTGCAGTCCTCGCTGTTGTGGTCGAGCGGCAGGCAGAGGTTGCAGACTGGATGCTGGTCCTTCTGGGCGTATTTGTGGTGGCAATTGGTGCAAAACTTGAAAGGCGTTTTGTCCATCCCAGCGCTCAGGGAGCCCCCTGCGAGCGCATTCTCCGTTGAACGTCGAGATCTCGGTCGAAAAACCTTCTCCCTCGTCGTCCCGGTTACCTGACCTGTAGTCTGGTGTGCTTAAAACTTTGATTTTTGTCTATTTTCTTCTCATCTTGTTGATTCCTCTTCCAAAGCTCTGGAACTCTTCGGTAAGAATCCAGACCCAACGGCGGAAAAAAGAATCTGAAGATGGTGAGCAAAGGTGGGAGCTTCCGGAGGAAGCGCGTCGACGTCACGAAGGACACCAAATGGTGGTATGTCAACGCCCACCTGCGCCACGAAAAAAAAAAAAAAAAGAAGAAATACTACGATTCCGGACCCAACCACTAGATGGCGGAATAATGCACAGCATAGTGAATACAGAAAGATTCACGCTGCAAAACTGCCAGTTATATGCGTTTTCCACATACGTGTGCTCTTATTTCTTTGCTAGTCATTGTTTACCTCAAGTATGTGCTGCTGCGCGAATGCCGCAGACACTCCCTGTTTTGCGTTTGTTAAAGATGTTCTGAACATCCACTTCCGCTCAGAGGAGGTACAGATGTCAGTACATAATCATTTCAATGTGGGTGGTAGTTATAGTGCTGGAAATCTGCTGCATGGTTAAACACTTAAAAGGTTCCAAAGAAGGCGAGACCTATCGGCTATGCCAATGCTTGTTTTTTTAATTCACTCCAAAGTGGAGAAAAAAAGTTAACAAAAGAAAAGTTATGATAGAAAAGAGAAGCAGAGATATATGCTCATCTGGGGAATCAAACTTGAAATACTTTAATGATTAACATTTTTACAACGCTAGAACGACAAACTAAAGAGCTTGAGAAACACGTGTTCATTTGGTCTTCTGTCTGTTACCGATGTGCCACTCTTGCGCAGTGCTACTTCGTTTACGATTCCATCATGAAAGCACACTGAAATAAAAGTGGCTGCTTTCACTCGTTTAGGCTTAAAATAGCTGTGCAAGAATTCACAATGGGTGCCTCAAAGAAAAGGGCGGGGGGGAACATGTGGCCTTTGATCCTTAGACTGAACAGCAGTGAGCTAGAGGGAAGGAAATCCAAGTCAGGAGAAGTCGCACTTGGTTAAATTCTTATTTTACTTAAATTACATCTCAGTGAAATAACATTGCATCTATCAGAAACCAGGGGTTTGAAACCATTGTTTTTAGTGCAACAAAAACACTTGCACATTGGATTTCATCTTTCCTGTGACCTCAAGAGCTACGGCAATCCCTCAGTTTCCACCTGGCAGGCATGCAATACCAGGGGGTTGAAAGATCCGAGGTATTACCAGGTCGGCCAAGATACAATTGGACCTCAGCAGCAGAGTCCTCACTCAATTTAATCTCAAACCTATTCACATTTTTCAATGAGAAACCATTTATATTATTAAACCGGAATCTTTAGTGAAGTATAGTTTCTTGGCACGCTACTGCAATCTGAGACAGACCAGAACAATGTTTGCACTGCTGTTACCATCGACAACTACGTAAGTTAAGGCTGAACCCTGGAATAGGCACTTATTAAGCATCCTATAAATTCTACTGCTCAGTTATTTCTTCAAATTACATTTTTATTACCAATATAAAAGAGGTCACAAAAGGTTTAATGCCAAGAAGGCATCCACCAGTTTAATATCCATGGTTAATTGGCGACGCAAGATATGATATATGGAAAGCGTCACTTACCCATTAAGCATCTGTTCGTGGCATGTAGTGCTGTAGATTCACATGCTCAGCATAAGTCTGCCATCTAGTGTTGGGCTCGGATGTGTGCAATTTGTTTTTCTTCAAAGAAAATTATTTCGAGTCACAAGTTATTGAGTCCTCCTCTTGCTGGTAATGCACATGGTCATCGACTGCATTGTTAGATTGTTTTCCCGCATGACAGGTGAAGATAGAACATGAAGTAAAAAAGCAGTATAAGGCGATGTCCATGCAAAAGGAGTTTGTAAAGCAATTGTGAAAATAAATGTAACAAGCCCAGGTGACCGGGGAGGAGGGTGGGCGCATATGAATCTACAGCACTACATGCCACGAACAGATGCTTACTGTGCAAGTAAAATTTTCCGTTCGAGACATGTATGGCTGTAGATTCACATGCTTAGAACAGACTGTAAAGCTGTTCTCCTCTTTAAGTGGTGGTTAACCTGCAGGAGTTACAGTTGTTTGAAAATAGTGTCCATAAGACTGCTTGACCCACATTGGCTTGTTGGTGTGCCAGTACATCTACTAAGTAATGTTTTGTAAATGTATGTGGGATAGACTGTGTGGCTGCTTTCCATAAATCAGCTTGGGTATGCTTCCTAGGAAGGCCACTGAAGCTCCTTTTTGTGAGTGGAGTTTAGCTCTAGGTGGAATGAGTAAAGTTATTTTAGCTTTAGCATAGCATGCTTGGACGCATTTAACAATCCAGTGTGCAACACCCCATTTAAAAATGGCCCTTCCTTTGTGAGATTTTGGGAAAGCAACTAACAGTTGTTGTGTCTTTCTAAATTATTTAGTCCTGTCAATATAATATATGAGAGCTCTTTTTACATCTGAGGTATGGAGAGCCCTTTCTGCAACTAAATCAGGTTGAGGAAAAAAGACAGGTAGTTATGTAGATTAAGATGAAATTGTGAGACCACCTCAGGAAGATATTTTGGGGTATATTCACAAGAACGTGTGATAACTACCGCAAGAGTAGCGAAACGCAACTTTCAATATCGCAGCCTATCGCGGGAAAATAACCCTGTGTCAACGTGGAATTCACAACAAGGCGGTAGCATGCGATACTCACCAGATAACGCGTCAAATGTCAGCGTGAAAATCAACGCCATGCCGAAAAAATGCGAAACGCGAACGCGAGAAATCATGCGATGAGGCCAATCGCGGTACAGAAATCAGCGAACACCAGCCACAGGCCTGCAAATCCCATGCGTCCGGCGGGAAAAAGCACCATAAAAGAAAGAAAAAAAAAAGCCCAAAAACAATTCAAACTGCGAAGCAATATGGATGCACCCGGACCGAGTGCAGAGGACAAGCCGAACACCACAAGCCCTACGGAGGACCAGCCAGGAACCCCGCGTTCGGGGAAGGGCAAGGACAAGAGGAAGACCGGGTACAGTCCGCAGGAAGACCGGATCATCGTCACGGAGGTGACCGAACACCATCAACAACTGTTCGGCACCTCCACTGCGGCACTGGCAACCCAAACCGAAATATGGCAGGCCATCGTCACCAACGTCAATGCAGTCGGAGTGTCCAGGAGGTCACTGGAGGAGGTCACTGGAGGAGGTCAAGAGGCGCTGGCATGATTTGAAAAGGCAGACCAAACATAAGCTCGCCGCCAACAGGGAGGCAGCAACGGCGACTGGAGGTGGGAGTCCTGCGACACAGGAGGAGCTGGATGAGCTGGAGCAAATGGTGGGCACAGTCAGCAGTGAGGAGACGGTGGCAGGATTGGGGGGCCTGGACACAGCACAATACGACCTGACCCAACAGCAACAGGGTGAGTAACCACTAGGGACGGGGGGGACGGGAGAGATGGGCACAATGGCACACATGCACAATTACGTGTAGCACACAGCACACCCACAATGACCGTGGAACATGTCCCTGATTGCCATGGCACACTGCAGCACACATAGAAACGCCAAGTAGGCCCCCATCCACAATGTGCACAGAGGGCCCCCCCCATCACCAATATCACAACCGACCCGTGCACATGTGCTGAATCCAGCAAAGCAGCGGCTCTGTGACCCACACTGACTATGCAAGTAACACTGCATGTCCGATAGCATGGCAGCAGCCCCAAAAAAATGACATGGCCCACGAATCGACATGGAGGTAGCCCAGTGCGGATCACATCCGTAAAGGAGCAGGTCACACTCCGACATGTCCACGTGCACCCACAACCCATGCTGTACAATACACGCAGCAGACGAACAATGCACCAGGCCACAAAAACAGTCCGAGAGCACATATGACCCAAGTCAAAAGCAAATCAGGCCCCGAAAAGCACACAATTCAAAGGCACCCCGCCTCAAAGGGAGAAGGCTACACGAAATCAGAGCTACAGGGGCAACTCCCCCACAATGCAGCACACACACATAGCAATCACAGAACATCAGCAATGACGGCAATGTGGTACAAAGTGCAACACCAGCACCACAGGACAGAGCTCACAACAGGTTCCGCTCGTGCGTAGTAACTGTCCACTCACATCTGGCATTGCCTGACACTGTGTGATGATAATGTACGGGTACTACCACACATCCGTCATGTAGTCGAAAAACACACTGACTGCCATCAAATAGCCAGCTCCCCCAAAACAGTCACAATGTACATTGGCATGCAGTCTGAATGTAAACATCTGCAAATCATCACCATACATGTGAAACTCTGTTAACCTGCATCTCCCCTTTACATTGCAGAGGGACAAACACCTCCTGCAGAGCACACCACACTTCCCATCATTGATGATGAAGAGGACAACCTGCACATATGTCAAGACACCCTCCAACGGATAATGGACAGCCTCTACACCCCACCCCCAGGAGCAGGCCAGGCCAGCTGCCTCGAGGTGACCCCACCACCTGCACAGACCACACAGCAGGAAACACACACCACCACGGCTGTCTCCCAGGACCCCCCGACCAATACATGGAATTCCAACGGCGTGTGTTGGGTTGCCAGGTGGAGTTGGCTCATCAGCTGCGGGTGGGTTTCGAGCTCGTGTCAGCCAAACTCGATGCCATACATGGGTGTCTGAGTCCCATCAGGGACCACGTACAGTCCCTATCGGACACCCCCTGTACGCACCATGCTCCGCCACAGACCTTGGCTGACCTCGCTGGTGCCATGAATCTAATACAAGAACTGTCTGGTCAGACAGGCACCAGCCATGACAGCACAGAGTTGGCACAGATGCGGAGGGCAATGGAGACCATGGAGCAGATGCAGGCTGGAAGTATGTCTGCCACGGCTGGACACCAGCGAGTAGTGGCTGGGAACTGCAATGCCCTGCAGTACTTCATCTTGCCATTGCTGCCACTGAGCCGTTAGCAGATGAATGCAGCGGGAACATCCGACACACACAGCTCCGACCCCTGATGTGTCCGTGGCACACTGTGATGATGCCCCATCACCTACGCAGTCTGATGTGTCAGGGGCACACAGCGATGCAGCCATCACCCCACCGGACACACCGGACACAGAACCCGTATCAGGGGAGTGAGAAGGGGATGAGAACTACTGTGTGAGGAAGGAGGCAGTAGCATCCATCACCACCATATGGCCTGTCCCTGCCTGGTCATGACCTATGCATCATGCCCATGGGAAATACCTCCTACTGACCTCCTGAACACTCTGCGACATTCACCCAGCCCCTGACACGGACTGCCATTTCTTCACCGCTGGCCAATTACACAGCAATCCTGCTGCGGACTGCACTCTCCCTCTTCCTAATCACTGTGCAATCCCCAAAGGACTCTGGTTGGCCCACCACTGGGCTTCCATGTGATGTGGGCTTGGATGGCTATGTACAGCTCCAGCTCCGTCAATCACCTGAATGTGAATAAAACATTCTAAATCACACAGATGTGTCATCACTATGCTCACTCACGTATGGAAGTATGGCTGGATGTAGGGACAATGATTGCACATGAAGGTACACCCTGGTAACTGACATCTATGCGCATGTCTATCCCTGAGACACATGGCCAATTGGATGACTGTGAAGGTTAGTACTAGCTGTGTCCCCATTGCACATCAACAACAATCTCACAACCCCCCAACGTAGGCACACGTCCATCTGTTGAATAGGGCTGTGTGTAGGAGTGACCGAAACGGTGGCAGGCCAGGAGTGGTGTCCTACACCACGTGTGACAACAGAACTTCAAGTCGCATACCTACTTACACACATCTGTGTGGACACATTCTGTTGTGATGTATGACATTGCTCCACATGGCCAGAGGTTGGACACCATACACACATAGCTGAAGTCATGTAAGTGCACATGTCGACAAGCACCTATCCAAAAACAATGTCTGGCTCACAGAGGTGGAGCTTGCCAAAGGGACACACCCCCATTGCACATGCGTCAGTAAGTTCCTCCCTGTGTTGGGACGATGCTCATTGTGGCACACGAGTGGACAATCTAAACAACACACCTCACAGTTAGACACCAGTGGAGTGGCATAGACTTTATTGGCATGTGCATGTCAGTACGGACGAGGCAACGGCCACAACAGGCAGGGACATGCTTAAGACACTTACACGCAGCATGGGTACATGTCGAGGTTCAGAAAATGTTGGGGCTGAAATGGACAACATTCATCACGGATGGCAACGCTCACAGCCCACCTTGCCTTGCTGGATGAGTCATGTGTTGTTTGGCGTCTGCCCATTGCCCCGTGTAAGGGGGCACGACTCACTGCACGTGGGATCTGCATGGTGCTCTGCCTCCGGAGTGCGCCGATTGTCTGCTCTGCTGACAGTGATCAGGTGTGAGGGTCCGACAGGTTCACATGTCGTGCTACATTGCCATGTGTGTGCTCTTCCCCAGCAGTGTGTCCGAATTGGCAACGTTGCCAAATGACACTGTGTTGCTCCGACCATGGACCTGTGTCACCTTGCACAGTTGTGTGTACACACGCGTTATTCCACGCACATGCACCCAGAGCCCGACCGAAGGCAGACGTGTCCTCTGTTGTGGTGGGATATGTGAGCAATCCCCACGATGCAAGAAGTTGTTGGGCCATGTGCTGTGGGTGGCAATCGGATGTGGCTGCAGGAACGTAGTTACTCGTCCATGAATGCCCGTGCAGCTTCATGTGCAATGTGTTCCAATAGTACGTCATTGTCGTGTTCAAGGAACACCAGGGTGAGACAATCCATTAGGTGGTCCGGGCAGGTGTGCTCAGCCCACGCCGTCTCACCGATCCGCAACACAGCCCAATAGGGGAGCGCCTCAATGTGGTCACTGCACACGAGAAATTGTGCAATCTCCCATGCACAACTACCAATACATAAGCAGTATGTCAAGGCATCCCATGCACGGCTTTCTCGGTTACACTCCTGTTCGTGATCCAACAGGGGGCGCAGACACAAGTCATAGTCCAATTCATCAACAGTTGTGTTGGATAGGCAGACATCCATGGGACACTCGAATGTGCATGTTCGGCAGTGGAACCAGGGCTGGACCCAGGTGACGTGGGCAATGCGGAAGCTGAGCCTGTAACTGATCCGCAGCACTGCCAGTGGCAGTGCGCCCAGTAAATGCAGCATACGTGCACGGTACTGTTCCACGTGACGGGGGTTGTGCATGTGCCCGGTATGGCCTGCCATTGTGTTGGTGCATCTCGTGAACAGGCACTCTTCTGAACTGCGGCAGTTGTGTGGAGGATATGCCACTGCTCTGAGCAATGATTCGAATGTGTGTGCAACGTTGTGGGTAATGGGTTGCTGTTTCCGTGAGTGTCAAGGGCATCCCATGCGGGGGTACCACAGGCAGGGGCTTCTGTGTGTGGGCTGTGGATGAGTCTGATGGTTCATTTGCGGAATGCGTGGTGTGGGAGTCGTCCCAATCTGCCATTGCATCTCTATCAGGGTGTTCCAGGCGCGTTCTGGACCAAGGTCAGAGGTGCAGGTGTCCTCCCGCCTTCTGCATTGGGACAATGGTGCTTTCATCTCTGATGTTTGTCTGACTACTACTTGCGTTTTCGGAATGTGATGTGGGTTTGGTGCTGAGATTGGGACACGGCCTTGGGCTCATGGTGTACGGATGGCGATGCACACACACATGTTGGCATGTGGAGCCAGGTGCCCGAGCGGCCTTGCACTGCTTGTGCTATCTCACTCCGTCTCTCTCCCTCGCTCTCTCCCTCTCTTTCCTTTGTTGGGCGCATGGCACACCTTCTCTTGTATTTGGTCTTCCAGGCTGTGTGCTACGGATTGTCCAGTGAGGAGCAGCTAGGACTCATCCTAAGGGTTGTTTCTGCTTTTCTTTGTATGGTGTTTTGTGTTGGTGATTGCATTGCTGTATGACTGATTCTCCTTTTTCTGGCCACGCATGTATGTTTATTTTCCTGCTTGTGCGACATCAGGCAAAATGTTTGTTTTGGGATTCGTGGTGTTGGTGTGCAGTTTCTTAGTCCGGGGTTGGGGGTGGTCCCGGGGGGGGTGGGGGGGAGGGTGTTGCGGGCCTGGGTGTGGTGTTGGTGGGTGTTGTGGCCCTCTTGGGTGTCCGTGCTGCATGTTCAGTTGCTCGTGGGCATCTGTTGTCCTTCATGTGTGGCTCTGGGCTGTGCTCCCTTTTGTGGTGCAGGCTGTGGTCTGACTTTACACCAGGTCAGGGCAGGTGTAGATTTCCTGGTGCTAATGCGGCTTATCGCGGGTTTTGTGTTCTTATCGCCGATGTGGCTGGTCGTTGTGAATGTTGTGGTGTGATGTTGTCTCGACTTTTGGCACGGGAACGCCTACTCTGCATCTCATTAGCGATATTTGCGGGGGTCCTCTGTGGCGATGTTTTTTGCGGCTGCTATCGCGGGTAAACTGGTGCTGTGGGCTGTTAACACTGGCTTGTGAATGGGGGGGTAAATTTATCACGACTTTGGCTGCGATAAAGTGCCGTTAATTCGGCGATAGCTCCTTGTGAATATGCCCCTTTGTGTTAGTACGAAGTACAACCCTGTCTTTATGTATTTGGAAGAAAGGTTCTTCTAAAGTTAATGCCTGAAGCTCACTGACACATCTGAGTAAAGTGATAGCAATTAGGGTTGTTTCTTTCCAGGATAAAAACTGGAGGGGCAGGAGTGGAGGGGCTCAAATGGAGGACCGATTAATCTAGCTAATACAATATTGAGATTCCATGTGAGAGCTGGTGGAACTCCAGGAGGAATGACTCTTAAGCCCTTCTAGGAAGGCTTTGACAAGAGGAATCCTGAATAGGGAAGTGTTTTATCTTCAAAATAGACATGTAGCCACCAGTGTTAGGTGTAGCTTTATAGATGTAAAAGCTAAACCAGAGGTATGCAAGTAAAATAAGTAGCAGATAAAGTCCTGTACTTTAGGTGCTAAAGGATCAATGTGTTTAGACTGATAAGAGAACAAATATTTTTCACTTGGCAGCATAACAGGTCCGAAAAGTAGGCCTGTGTGCCTCTTTAAGAATATCCAATAATTTTTTGTGGCAGATTGGGTTAGCCAAATTATAAGACTTCAGGACCCAGATTGCAAGGTTGAGTGATTTGGGGTCCAGGTATCCGACTACTCCATGGTTCTGTGTGCGAAGGTCATGCCTGTTCGCTAGTGCTTCGTGGGGAACTACTGACATTTCGAGAAGTGTGGTGAACTATGGTTGCCGTGCCCATGTGAGAGCCACCAGGATGAGGGTGAGAGATGTCTGCCCAAGCTTGCGAACCAGAAATGGAAGCATTAGTGTAGGAGAGTAGGATCTGCCTCTTATGTTGCCCCCACTTTTTTTCTGATGTTTACACTGGTTTCTGGCCATAGTCTGGCTGGGTCCCTGCTAATCAGGGCCCCAGCCTCTCTGTTCTCTCTAAACGACTTGGAGTGCACTCTAGGTGCACTAGTGATTGGATGATGTGGTTCCTTATGAGTCCCTAGTATATGGTACCTTAGGTGCTAAGGGCATAGGTACTTCACAGGCCTACCAGGGGCTGCAGCATGTATTATGCCACCCCTGGGAAGCAGACTAAATCTGACACCACAGGCCTGCTACTGCAGCCTGGGTGAGGAAGTGCTAGCACCCCTCACTGAGATATAGGTCCCCTATATCTCTCCTACACACACATATAAACCTATCAGTCATCCCTAAGGCAGGCCCTATCAATCCTGAGGGCAGGGTGCTTGGCATCTATGTGAGGGGGTGCCTCTGCCTGAGCAGGGCCCCTCTGCAGCTCTCAGAGTCCATTCTCTGGTGCTGTTTGTGGATGCGGTTAAACCATATACTTTTAAGTGCATTATATCCTCGCGGTAAAATGCTAACTTTGGAATGGCTGCATCGAAACATGTCGTGTTTGGTGTCAAACATCTTGGAATACTACCCCCCCGCCAGTCCTGGCGGCGGGGGTAACATTCCACCCTTCTAGAGGGATAGACATGTACCTACTGTGGAAACGCGGTAGAATCCTGCAGAGCCCTGGCATCACAAAATGGATGCCACCAGTCACAGACACTGGGCTGCCCTCCTGCTGATGACCGAAACTCGCAGTGGAGGAAGCCCAACAATAGATATCCTGTCCCAAGGGGGTGTGACCACCTTCCAGACAGGGTTTAGTGTATTGGGGCTGGGTGGGTGCACTCTTAAGAGTGCTTTGAAGTCCTGCACTGGGGGAGCAGAAGGCTCCTCTGTGCATACCCCAGTTCAAACCGGCTCAGGGGCTACCTGCCCCTGCTCTGGCGCGAAACTGGACAAAGGGAAGTGGGTGTAGCCACCCCCTACCCTGACCCTCCCATAGGTAGGGTCATAGAGCTAGTCCCTCCCTTTCTTTTAGTATAAGAGGGGGAACCTGTGCATTGCAACCTAGATTTCCCTGGACGACGCTCTGAAGACGAATCCCGGACCTTCGACGTTCCACTACCTTTGGAAGACTGAAGAATCTCCCTTGGAGTCAAGGAGTGACTCCCCTGCTTGGCAGGCACCTAAAACTACAAACGACGGTCGCAAACTACGCCGCTCCCGCCGGAGTCCGAAGTCCCTGCAGCCCAAGAAGTGGATTTCCTGACTTCTCAAAGGCCATCGTGAGTCCCCAGCGAAGCTGAGGCCAGTGGACCCCAAGAGTGACGAGGAACCGCGACCCCTGGGTACCGTGCACTATTGTCGAGTGCAACCCCTTCACAACGTTCCACGAATTTGTGCTTTGGACCACGTGTGGTCCTAGCCTCCAGCAGGAATCCCTCCGAAGATCAGAGGCCTACCACGTCCCGAGAGACCGTGGACCCCTGTGAGCGAATCCTCCCGAGGAGTCTTCGCGATCCCGTGCCAGCCGGCTTGTGGGTCCCCAGAAGACTTTCTAAAGAAACCAAAGAGCTCCCCTGGTTGCTCCAGGCCTGCCCTGACTTACCCTCGCTGGGTGAGTCCCCAGACCTTGCTGGTCTGCGCCATTGCCTCTTCACACTTTCCCCGAGACTTGCTGTTACCAAGGCTTGCTGGCTCCAATCGAGTCGCCGACACCGCAGTAAGCCGCAGACATCGTGGGACACGCCGAATCCAGCTCCTGGTCGTCGTCGACGCCCCCTGGACCTCGTGGCTGAAGAGTCAAGGCACCCGCGAACGACCTGAATCTTGCGACGACGGTGGGCATCCATCTTCCTTGCCCCGAGTCACTGCCAAGTGACTTTGAACACTGTCCCCTCTGCTTTCAGGTCTTCCGTCTTCCGAATCCAGGCTTGGATTCCTCCGGACCCTTCTCCTGTCGCCGCAAGCAGCAAGTCTTCACTGGCTCCCATTGAAAACGACGCCGCGACCCGACACCCAAGAACACCTATGCACCCTGCTCCCCTGGGTGAGGTAACTTCAGCACTACGGTGCTCCTGTGGGTGTGGGCCCTAGAACTACTTACCCTGTAAGTGACTTGCTTGTAGCTTCCCTAGAAGTGTCCTAAAACTCTTCTTTTCTAAGTGCGACAATTGCGCTGACTCGTACAGGGTTCGCGTCTGTGTTAGACACACCGCGTCCATCTCCTTTGTAACACTATCTAGAACTGTGTCCTTCGACTCGTACTGAGTCCGATCGGTGTTCGCCTCGAACACACAAGGGGCCTGTAACATCGAGACCTCCATTGCACTGACTCGCACAAGGTTTGCGTCTGTGTTAGACACAGCGCGTCCATCTCCCTTGCAACTCTATCTGTAACCGCGTCCTTCGACTCGTACAAGGACCGATCGGTGTGTTCGCCTCGAACACGCAAGGGACCTTTAACATTGAAATCTCAATCGCGTCTGTGCGCATAGACTCGTACAGGATTCGCACCGGTGCCAGGACACCGCGTCCGTCCCCTGTGGGTCTCCTACAACTACCTGGGGTGGTTCTTGGGGTCCCTCGATTCTAGATGCCCTAGACCTAGGTCTAGTCAAACTAAGATTGTGATATTCGATTGTGCTAAACTTATTTTGATAACATTTGACTTGTACATATGTTCCTGACTTCTAATCTCATAAAGAGATTAGTAGAGAGTGTTTATTAATAAATACAAATATATTTGATATATATACCTGTGTGGTGTCTTTTCATTTGGTGATTCAAGAGATTGTGTGGTAAAACAAGCTGCTTTACATTCCTTCAAGACTTAGCCTTAAGGCTGCTCTCCACAGCTACCACTAGGATAGCTTTCTATAAAGGTTGTCTTAAACCTATCTACCATAAGAGTCGAATTGTTCTGGTGCAAGGTGTCCACTTTAATTAGTGAACAGCATATACCAGGCCAACTTCTCACAATTAGGAGGGGTGGAAAAGCGTAAGCAAATATCCCAGACAAACTCATCCATAGTGCATTGCCCTTGGACAGTGGGTGGGTGTGTTTGTGTGTGTGAACCTGGAAGCAAAGTTTGGGCATTTTGAGTTTTCTGCTGCAACAAAGAGGTCTATTTGTGGCTGTCCCCAAAGCTGGAAGTATTGTAGGAGGACTTGTGAGTGGAGTTCCCACTCCTGGAATTGTTGGTGTTTCCTGCTGAGGAGATCCGCAAAGTTGTTGTCCACTCCCGGGAGATACTCCCCTAACAGGTAAATGTTGTATCTGAGAGCCCACTTCCAAATGGTCTGGGCTAACTGGGAAAGCTTCATGGCTGTCATGTTGTCCACCTCGATGAGGACTACCTTGCAAATTAAGTGAGGAAGGAAGGTTTTCAATGCTAGGTGAACAGCTAGTAACTCAAAGTGATTTATGCAGAGCTCTCTCTGACCGAGTGTCCCTGGACTGTGAGATGTTGGGAATTCGTTCCCCATCCTGTAAGGCAGTAGTTCCCAAACTAAGCGCCGCAGTACCCTGGTGCGCCGCCAAAATCAGCCACAGGCGCGGTGGTCACTACAAAACTTATAATGCTGAACACCTTATTGTTCAGCAGTGAAGCTTTGCAGATCGTTTCAACGAACTGCAGTTCTTATAATAGCCTCTAGGTGCCAGTATGAGTACACACCTCCAGACTTGGGAACAGCCGCTCAAGTTACATCATTGTGATTGCTGAAGGACAGCTTCAGTTCTACTTATCCCTGTTCCCCCTTTTGTAAGCTGCCTCATCCAGACAAAAGCACAGTTTTCCAAAGAATGTCACCCCTGCCCTACACACTTAAGGTGTCTCATTTTGTTTTCACTGTTGCGCACTCTCAGCTTTGCCGGAATACTGCTGACAGGATCTTTTAAAGTAGAGAAACTTATGCTGGTGTTAACATGTTTTTGTAGATTCAATCCTGTCTCTTAACAGTCAGTCCGGCCTTTAAATTGCCATAGTTTCTCAGGCTTACCCCTTAGAATGACTCTACTCTGCTGTTAGTAGGGGTGCGCACACTGCTGCCACCAGCAATTGAGAGCTCTTAAGACCCCAGTCAACATCGCTTTCTCAGTCTGTTGCAAGTCCTGCCTGCTGTGTGAGTGGAACCATTGCTGGCAACTATCAGGCGGTTTGATCATAGATGGCAAAAGCTGGGCTGGGACCTCTGCACTGTACATGGCAACTACCAGGCAGCATAACAGAGGTGCAGACCAGTCTGTTCTAGGAAGCAGCCCAAACTCAGCCTTCTGTTCACTCTCAGCAGTGCCTCCCCTGGTGTCTGCAGACAAAAATGTGATCACCGGACCCCACTTTTGACTAAAGGCCCCCAAACCATGTTCCTATCTCCAGAAGCACGCCCCTCACATCTTCCCACCTTCCCCAATTGCGTTTGCACCGCTGGTTGCAGGCGTCCGGGATCATTGGTCGCCAAGAGAGTACACAGCATGCTGACCTTTCGTACACCTCACACCCTCATTCAGTATATCAGTTTTCCTGTTGATGGCAAGATGTTTTTTTCAGTTGTGCCCCAGAGCTCACTAAAGACCAGCCATATTTACTGGTGACAGACACCCTGGCATCCCTTCTGACGGTCTGACCTGAATAAATGCAAGAAAAAGCACTGCTGCAAACCCACAAAACAGAAGGAGGGAAAACCTACTCCGGGGGTCTCTATTGTCTGTTACGTCAGCAATGTGCGTGTATTAACCAAAGTGTATGACAACAACATTCTTCATAATTCCCCATCCTCTTAGAACAAACTGGAATCCCAGCTTAGATATATTACTGTAACCACAAAACGTGTGATCTCATTTTGATTCTACGTATCCCCTTTCAGTATCTGGTGGTGTACAGAAACAACAAGCTGCCTGGGTTGCAGTTGGCATTTTAATGTATTCTCTTTCCCTTCGCTGTGATACAATGCTGCTAGAAAGCTGATAAACAAGCATTACAGGTTACACTGTGCAAGAGCAAAATGCATTTACTCACAGTCAGGTAAGTCAATGGTTGAAGTGGGCCTACATTTTGCCCTTATTCCATATGTTGTGGTGGGCAGAAGCAAAATGTTAATGACAGCACAGTAGACTAAGAATGGATGAACAGAGCTGACCGAAAGCCCCTGAAAGTATGTATTTTTTTGTCTATTAAAAACAAAATGTTTTGGGTAACGCCCAACCTAAAACGCTCCTGGCAGTGACAAATAAAACAATACGGGAGAGGTGTCCAGTGCACTGTCATATTCATATTTAAAGACACCTCTTAATTGAGAATATGGTCTCAAAGCAGAGACTCATCTAGCCATGTAACAGCTTTTGTTTTTGTTGCAGTTTTATATCGCGTGAATTCCCCACCCGCCAAAAAAAAGCAATGTGATGGGGAGCTGTGGCCAACGGACAATTGGTAAAGGGGGCCACTGGTCAAAAAAGTTTGGGAACCACTGCGTAAGGAAAGTCTCCGTTGTTACAGTCCTCTATTGAACTGGGTCTACAAAAGGACGTCCCTTTAACAGGTTGTCGGTGTTCTACCACTGCAGTGTCTCAAGCCTGACTGCTGATCAACACTAGATCTTCTAATCGACCCTCCGCATTAGTACATTGGTGCGATAAGCACTCCTGTAATGGACGCATGTTGAGTCTATACATGAAGCCATCATGCAGAGGAGAGGCATTACTGACCCGACTGTTACTTGTTGACCTGGTCGAAATTGGGAAAGAAGTGCCTGGAATGCTTGTATTCTGGCAGTGTTTGGGGAAGCTATATTGAGTTGTGAATTGAGAATTGCCCCTAGGTAAAGTTGCATTTCAAATGGTTGAAGGTGAGACTTTAATGTGTTGATTGTAAATCCTAGTTGATTAAGTATGTTTATGGTGACTTGGGTGTGTTGAAAGCACTTTTGATGCGTTGTGCTTTTGACGAGCCAATCGCCCATACATGGAAATACATGTACGCTCTGTCTGCTCAGGTGAGTAGCTACCACCGCGAGACATTTGGTGAAGATCCTGGGTGCACCGGCCAGCCAGGAGCCTGCATCTGATTCGGAGGGGGGGGAGCACCTTGAATTGGAAATGCTGACTGTTCAATTTGAACCTTAGATATTGTGATGGGCTGGGTGACCAGGAATATGAAAGCAGGCGGACTTACGGTCCATTGCGGCCAAGAAGTAGTCTTGTTGTAACAGAGGTCTGATATCTTGAAGAGTAACCATGTGAAGGTGCGCTGAGAGAATGTATTGGTTTAGAGGGCTAAGGTCCAAGATTGGTCTGCCCTTTTTGGGAATAAGGACGTATAGTGAATAGAGCCCTGTGCCTTTATTGGTTGAGTGGGGCAGGTTCTATAGCTCCTTTTTTTTTTAGGGGAGCTTGTACTTCTTCCCTGAGCAACTGTTGATGTGGGGAAAGGCTGTGGCTGTGAGGTGGGATGTTTGGAGGTGTGGAAGTGAACTCCAGACAATACTCATGTTGGATAATATCCAACACCCACTGGTCGGAGGTGAAATTTTGTCAGGAGAGAAGAAAACCTTGTAGTTGGCCCCCGACAGGTGTTGTGTGATCGGAGGAATGACTGGGGAGTCAGGGCTTTGTGGTGGTGCCGGATGGTTTTGTAAATCCACCCTTGCCTCTACCTTCGGAGTTGTAACCCATGTATGAGCCTTTGTAGCAACCAAGTCAAGGTGATTTGTGTCTGAGTCTGCTGATATGAAGTGGAGGTTTCAGAGGAGGTGGTTTTGGAACCTCCACGGAAAGATTGCGGACTTGTGCTAAGCATGTGTATCTACAGCCACACATGCCTCGAACATACATACAAACACATATGAGTGAGATTTTTTTTTTTTTTTACTTTGATGATCACTTCAAAGCATTTGCAGGTGTAACCCTTATTCTCGTCCGCCGATTTCTGAACATTAATTATGAATTTCACAACTTGCAAGCATTTTATTAAGCAGTTCATTACGCATTTCATAAAAATTCACATACATATTTACAGGGTTTATTTGCTCTTGGCCCAACACATAATGACCTCAACTATAAATCATGATCACACAAGATCATAGGTTAATGGTTTCCAAAACTTACCTCAAAACATAGTTTACGCAAACAATGCACTGTGGTTGAGAGTTCTTTGTATTATATATCACAGTGGCTTGTGTTTCAACCCAAACATATCCACCCTGTTTGGCAAGCATCCGATACTGTCCAGTTGTGACCTGCCCTTTTGTGAACACTACAAGTAAAAACAAGTATTAATAAAAAAATATGAATTCCACAAAACTTCCTTGGAAACGGGCACAAAAATGCAAATACAAGCATCTGTAAATTAATTAGAAAGTCACTATTAAGGGCTGAAATATTTAACTTCGTAAAACAAGTCATGAAATACTTAACTGCCCTGTCAAGATTTGTGCCAGTAATCAGTTTCCATGAACTTAAATGCAGCAGCATGATAAAAACCCAACATCTTCCACCCCTCCCCCCCCAAAAAAACCCTGTAAAACGAAATTCAGAATTCAAGTTCTGGTTTGGAATAGCAATATTAGCTAAGGGGCAGGGCACACTGAAGTAATACTTGGCTGATGTTGAGTAGGGTCCCCTGCTTCGCTTTTGGCCCTCTAACTTCCTTAAGTCGACAACTACTGCGAACCTCCCTCCCATTTGATATTATAGATTAAATAATAAATAACTTGAGCTTATTGATTGGTATACAGTGCCCTCTGAGATCACAGGATAGTTTTTATTAAAGAATTTAATGGTTTCTAAATATTATCTTCAACTTACTGTCATGATGAGTTTTGGTCAGATGATCTGAGTCCAGTGCATGGTAATATTCATAAATTGAACGACCCAACAGTTCATCAGGCTCATACCCCATCAGCTCGGTGATTCTTTATAACGAAATGATAGACAACGGGTCACTACAATCTGTTCTATGTATAAAGCGTTTCCCTGCTCAAAATTACAAAAAGAGCTGGAGCACCGTGTACTGAAGTATGACCAGGGCCATTGGAATTATGTGGCTTGAGAGGGCCAAATTATGTGACAGGGTTGAGTGAATTATGCGGCAAGAAAAGGCAAATTACGCAGCACATTTTGTAATAGTATTACTTCATTATTTTGTCATTTTTAAACTTGGTAACACAGTATGGGTATTGGTTGCACCTCACAAATACAAGTTTAACACCAAATATAGCACCAGAAAGGTGACTAGTACAGCTTTTTGCAAAAGGCCATCCACTGCACGTTGCTGCATTTTTAGCAACTTTTGAACCGTTTGAGCTAGAAACAATTTTTTGTTTTGTTAAAATCTGCAGTTTGTGCGGAAGATGATGAATTATGTGGCAAATCTATCATTATGCGAAAAGCGCTGCGGCCGCACAATTGCATAATTCCAGTGGCCCAGAGTAGGACTGCCCACATCTTCAGAATTCCCATTTGGCATTTTACAGTGTGACACGATAAACAATATTTTGTTTCAAACAAGTACATAACTAAACACAGTTTGCCATTTTGTACTTAACTTTCACTAGTTGCCATTAAAAAAAACAAAAAAACAAGCTAAGTACACTTGAAGTCTGGCTTGACAACACATTATACCTATTGTTACCAGTTCTTTACATACCCATAGAGTTGGCTTTGGCTCCACCCCCTAAGAACACTACCCTCTCACCTCATGCTTCTGGCTGTTTGGTGTATCGTTCAGCCTCCAGGGAAGTGCTTTTATTGCAAAGCATGCAAGACTATTTTACATTTCAAAAGTGCACAGAGACCGGACACATTAAATGATTTATCTCATAGATGTGTTGTATACAGAAAATCATTGTTTGCTTTGTTATTTTCTGAAGCAGTCTATTAAAAATTATTTTAGCCGTGGCTGAAATGCAAAGTAGGGCTATTGGCTTTGCCAATGCTTGTTTACCCAAAAAGTTACAGTTAATGTCTATCAGCGAAAAACTATTTTTCCAATCCCCAGATGGCACTGCTAGAAAGGAAAAAACACACACAGATCAAGCAAATGATTAAAAAACTATAGGAGAAAAGTAATGGTATTTTTTTTAGGCCACATAATTCTCGTTATCAACCAAAATCACCAGTTACGATGCAGAAGAAACTGTTTTTTACTTGTAGTCCCAATTCTGCATCATAGGAATCTGCACAGAAGTCACACGACCCTCCCGTCTCCCCCACTGTTACTGTTTTGGGCATCTGAAACAGCAACTACTACTTCATTGTCTTCATAGATACTTTCTTTCACTTTAGAAAGAACTGACTGTGTGGCAACGGCCACTATTGGGTATTATGGGTAGTGGAAGCTCCTGGAGCCCGAAAGGGACAGGAAGCACAAGTTACTTACTTGTGTAACGATATATCTGTAAGAGACATTAGTTAGTGATAGATTCCTTACCTTAGAATATCCCCAGGCGTCAGACTGGATCCGGAAAGTTTTCGTCAGCAGTACCCCTGCACGTCGGTAGGCGTCGTCGTGCGGCTCCGCGTACGTCGCTGGCGTCGTAGTCGCCGAGATGACGTCGTCGGAGATACTTAGACTCGCCCACGCGCACTGACGTCGGTTCGGTACACGACTTTCCGCGCCAGGAACGCAGAGCCATGCCAGAGACCGACTACTGGTGCAATAGAACTAGGGCCCTGAAAGGGACTACCTGAACCCTAGAGAACAGTTCGCAGAACGGGGAGGATGGGTGGGCGGTAAGGAATCTATCACTAACTAATGTCTCTTACAGATATATCGTTACACAAGTAAGTAACTTGTGCATCTGAAAGAGACACGTTAGTGATAGATTCCTTACCTTAGAATACATACCCAAGCAATATCAACCCTGGTGGTGGGTCTGCGAAGTGAAATCACACCAGAAAGTCACGGAGAAGCGACCGGCCAAAGAAGCCGTCTCTCCGGACTTGACTGTCAAGGCAATAGTGCTTAGTGAAAGTATGCAGCGAGGCCCACGTGGCTGCCTGACAGATGTCTTGCAGGGGGACACCGCGTCCCAATGCTGCAGTAGCCGCTGTTGCCCTGGTAGAATGGGCGCGCAGCCCTACCGGAGTTTCCTTTTTAGCCAGAGAGTAACAGGCTTTAATACACAAGACAACCCATCGGGAGATAGTCCGCTTGTGTACAGCTCTGCCTTTCTTGGCGCCCACGTAGCCAACAAAGAGCTGGTCGTCCACCCGGAACTGTTGTGTGCGGTTGAGATAGAATGAAAGCGCACGTTTTGGGTCCAGACGGTGGAGCCTCTTTTCCTCTCTTGAAGGGTGCGGAGGCGGAAAGAAAGTGGGCAGAGTGACAGTTTGCCCGATATGAAAGGCAGTGACTACTTTTGGTAGAAAGGAGGGACGTGGTCGAAGCACAACCTTGTCCGGATGAATCGCCAGGAAAGGAGGTTTACATGAAAGAGCCTGAAGCTCACTCACACGCCTAGCGGAGGTGATGGCCACCAGGAAGACAGTTTTCAAAGTTAATAACCGTAAAGGACAGTTATGAAGAGGCTCAAAGGGAGCGCACATTAAGTATGTGAGAACCAGGTTCAAGTCCCACTGAGGCATTACAAAAGGAATAGGAGGGAAAAGGTGAGTAATGCCTTTGAGACATCTATTGACAACAGGGGACTTGAAAAGAGAGGGCTGATCAGGCAGCCTGAGAAAGGCTGAAAGAGCAGAAAGGTAGCCCTTAATAGTGCCCAGAGCAGAGCCCTGCTGGGCCAAAGAGAGAAGGAACAACAGGACCTCAGAAAGAGTGGCAGAAAGGGGATCTACAGCTATCGCTGTGCACCATGCCACAAATTTTTTCCACCGGCAGGCGTATACAGTTTTAGTTGAGGGACGCCTGGCTGCCAGAATTACATTACAGACTTCAGGAGGCAAGTCAAATGGAATCAACTGTCACCGCTCAATCTCCACCCAAGGAGGTGGAGGCTGGACAGGTTCGGGTGGAGGACCGTCCCCTGTTGCTGCGACAGAAGATCCTCCCGAAGAGGCAGTGGGATCGGGGGATCCACGCTCATACTGAGTAGCTCGGGATACCAAACTCTTCGAGCCCAGTCCGGCGCCACAAGAATGACTTGGGCCCAGTCGCGTCTGATCTTCTTCAGCACTCTGGGTAGAAGTGGTATAGGCGGAAAAGCGTACAACAGACCGCAACTCCACTCGCGACGAAAAGCGTCTCCGAGCGAGTGACGCCTTGGAAACTCCAACGCGCAGAACTGCTGACATTGCGCGTTCTCTTCGGTGGCGAATAGATCTAACCAAGGTTCTCCCCACTGCTGAAAGAGACCTTGTGCCACCTCCGAGTGAAGACACCATTCGTGATCCATCATGCACCGGCGGCTGAGTTCGTCCGCCCTGGCTTTCAAAGAACCTGCCAAGTGTTGAACCACTAGGATAACGCCCTGGCGTTCCAGCCACGTCCAGAGGCGCAGAGCCTCCTGACATAGGGTCCACGACCCCACCCCGTCTTGCTTGTTGCAGTACCACATGGCGGTGGTGTTGTCTGTGAACACCTGCACTGCCCTCCCCTTGACAGAGGGAAGGAATGCTTTCAGTGCAAGTAGGATCGCCCTGAGCTCCAAAAGATTGATATGGAGCTCGGACTCCGCCGGAGACCAGAGGCCTCTGATCTCCGCCTCTCCCATGTGGCCGCCCCATCCCAGGAGGGACGCATCCGACACCACTGTGTGCTCCGGTTGGGGAAGGGAGAGGGATCTGCCGCTGACCAAACGCTGGTCCGTGAGCCACCACTGCAAGTCCTGTGCAGTGCCCTCCGAGATCTGGACGTAGTCGGACAGATTTCCCTGATGCTGCGTCCACTGGAACTTCAGGTCCCACTGCAGAGCCCGCATATGTCATCTGGCATGATTGATCAGCAGGATAGAGGAGGCCAAGAGGCCCAGCAGTCTCAGTGTCTTCCTGACCGAAAACCAGGACCAGGGCTGAAAGATGGGAATCATAGCCCGAATGTCCCGGACTCGCTGTTCGGGAGGATAAACCCGAAATTGCGCCGTGTCCAGAACCGCTCCGATGAAGAGGAGCTTCTGAGAGGGAATCAGATGCGACTTCGGCACGTTGATGGAGAACCCCCAGCAAATGCAGGAGGTCGGCCGTAGTCTGGAGGTGGGAGACGACTGCTTGGGGCGATCCCGCCTTCAACAACCAGTCGTGGAGATAGGAGAAGACTGAGACCCCTGATCTGCGCAGATGAGCTGCGACCACCGCCATCACTTTCGTGAACACCCGAGGGGCGCTGGTAAGGCCGAAAGGGAGCACGGTGAACTGAAAGTGCTTGTGGCCAACCGTGAACCGCAGGTAACGCCGGTGGGCCGGCAGGATGGGGATATGAAAATAAGCATCCTGCAAGTCCAACGCTACCATCCAGTCTTGCGGGTCTAGGGCAGCCAAGACCTGAGTAAGCGTGAGCATTTTGAACGTCTCCTTCCGGAGGAAGCGATTGACGTTCCGGAGGTCTAAGATAGGACGCAGGCCCTTGTATTTCTTTGGAACCAGGAAGTAGTGGGAGTAACAACCACAACCTACTTCTGGCGTCGGAACGTGCTCGATGGCCCCCTTGGCCAAGAGGGCCGCAACTTCCTGCCGGAGAAGTGCCAAGTGATCCCCCGACATGCGGTGGTACTGAGGCGGCATGGCTAGAGGGGTAGTCTCGAAGGGGAGGGAGTAGCCCCTTCGGATTATCTGCAGAACCCACCTGTCCGAAGTGATGGTGCGCCAGTGGGGGAGGTGATGGCGAATCCTGCCGCCCACTGGCGTTAGGTGGGCCTGAAACACCGGACTAGGAAGGTTTTGAGGCAGTGGTGGCAGGGTCGGTGGTGGACTGACCCGCCCGCTGGCCTCGTGACCCACTTCGGCGGGCCCCCCGACCGCGGCTGCGCTGAGACTGTTGCTGCGCAGGCCGGCGGCTCTGAAAGGAACGCATTTGTGCGCCTCGACCTAGACCTCGAAAGGAGCGAAAGGCAGACCCCAAGGGAGTGCGCGTGGTGGCAAGACCCAAGGACTGGGCCGTAGCCCGCGACTCTTTAAAGCGTTCCAATGTGCTGTCCGCTTTGTCACCAAAGAGGCGTGTGCCATCAAAAGGCATGTCCAACAAAGTGTTCTGGACATCCCCTGAGAAGCCAGTTGTTCTGAGCCAGGAGCTCAAGTTTTTTGGATTCCTTGTCCGGAGGTGCGGAAGGGAATGCGCTCGGAGAGGCAGAGGCCTGGACAACCAAACTCTCAGGCGTTGGGTGTTGCGTGAAAAAACTGGGGTCGCCCGGGGCCGGGCGATGGCGTCGTGCCACACTCCGATCCACAGGAACCCCCGTGTTAGGCTTGGTCCAGGTGCTTAACAGAATGTCTGTAAGCGCGTCATTAAAGGGCAGTAGCGGCTCCGCCGAGGAGGCCGCCGGCTGCAGCACTGCAGTCAGGAGATTGGTCCTGATAGGCACGGATGGGAGCTCGAGGTTAAGAGCCTCAGCCGCCCTACGCAACACCACAGAAAAGGACCCAACCTCCTCCGGAGCTACGGAAGAAAGGGACAGTGTACTAGGGTGCGGAGAGAAATCCAGATCGCCTGGACCCTCCACATCGCCCTCCCATTCCAGCTCATCCTCACACTGAGCTGCGAGGGGGTCCTCAGACCCCTCCCAGTACTCCCCTTCGTCCCCGTCTGTTTAAGAGGCTGGTAAGGACGAGGGGCCCGGGGAAAGAGAATAAAATCCCCTCCTGGAATAGGAATTGGGGGGTAATAGACCAATCCAGGCTCGACGTAGTCCGGGCCCATAAGCAACGGCGTCGTGTCCGGCGTCGGCGCCGGAGCCGAGGCTGGAGCCAGCGGCGCTGCAGGGTATCTTGCCGGCGTAGCCGGCGGCGAGGCCCGGGGCCGGAGCCAACGGCGCCGCAGGGTATCTTGCCGGCGTAGCCGGGACCAAAGGCGGCAGCACGGGGGCAGTACCACCCAACGGGTCCACGGGGCCCGAAGGCGCTCCGGAGAGACCCGATGGGGCAAATAAACGGCCCATGGCCGACAGGAATACCTGTATTTCTTCCGGAGTCGCGTACGGCCCCGGGAAAGGCGGGTAGGCCGCAGGCAACAACGGAGGCTCCACCGGAGCCGCGGGGGAGTGACCGCCTGCCCCCTACACCGCGTCCCGCGACCGGTGAGGGGTAGACGAAGAGCGACGTCGCTTCTTCGACTTCTTATGGCGCTTTGACTTACCTATCCCCGATTCCGACGAACGATGGTGTCGGCTCCGCGACCTGTCCCTCGACCTCCCACGGGAGCGGGACCTTGAGTGGCACGGAACCGATTGCCGGGCCTCCAACAACTTTCGGGAACGCTCCCGCAAAGCCTTCGGTGCCATGGCCCGACAATCGCGGCACGTCTCGGGTTCATGGGCGTGCCCCAAGCAGAAGAGACACACCTCATGCGGGTCCGCCACCGACATGGTCCGACGGCAGTCCCACAGGACTTAAAGCCGGGCATCCCTACTGCACCAGAAGTAGAGTACTCGACAAAACAAGAGAAACAAGTCTCAGAAACCAAGTTAAAATATTAACTAGGAGTACCGCTCTCTCTCGGGTCTGCGCTTGCTGGCGCGGAAAAAGAAAGAACTGACGTCAGCACGCGTGGGCGCGTCTAAGTAGCTCCGACGACGTCATCTCGGCGACTACGACGCCAGCGACGTACGCGGAGCCGCACGACAACGCCTACCGACGCGCAGGGGTACTGCTGACGAAAACTTTCTGGATCCAGTCCGACGCCTGGGGATATTCTACGGTAAGGAATTTATCACTAACGTGTCTCTTTCAGATACTATTTATCAGGTTTCTTCAATGCAAGCCGACCAGGCTGCTCTTTTCCTTCAATGTTAGACAGGTACGCAGCCCTCTAGATTCTGCAAAACAGTCTTGCAACAGGGAATTTAATAGGCTCTTGTAGGGTGCAGATGATGCAAAGTCACAACCTATTTGTGAATTTCTGGACAAATATATTGATTCAAAATGTTAAGGGATCCACACATACAAAGTGGGGAATTATTCTAAAAGTTATGACTATCAATGAAAATTCTTTGATGCAGAATAGTCATTTATTTAGGGCCGTTTTTAAACCCAATCCTATTAAGATATAGGCTTGTAAATCTGGATCCAAAGATGCAGTGGACAGCTTGGGAGGGTAGAGGTGGTATTACCACATAAGAGACATGAAGGGTGGAGTGCATTGAAGAAGGGAAGACACTTCTGTGTTTTAATGCTGGCTGGGAAAATAACAAAGTAGGAGGGACTTCAGGGAGGATGTGGCTGAACAAGGCACAGTTGTGATGCCAAATGAAGGGCCATGGGGCAGAGGCTCATGCCATATTGAGTATTTCTATAGCTCTCACTACCTCTGATGAGGCACTGAAGCACTATTTTGGACAATAGGACACTACCTGTGGAAGCCCAGTGTTCGTGGTTTAGGCTATAATTTGTTTGTATTATGCAGTGTCCTGTGCTGAAATGTCCGGTCATACATATTTATTGATCAGATTCCATATAAGGAGTGTTATGGTGCCATTTGTTTGGGTTGGTTTGTAGTCTATTTGCCATGCCATTCGTAAAGGACTGATCTGCAGGTAGGTTGAGAAGATTGAAAGTTAGCGGGGGAGGAACAATCGCGGCCATGAAGGGTAGCGAGTAGAAAGGGAGGCGGAGGTTATAGATAGAGGTAAAGAAATCCATGCAGTTAGTCTGTTGTTCGTGTCTAATTAGGTTCATGCTAGGGGTGTCTTCTATGACTTGGACATGCAAGATGGCACTTAATTTGCCAAAAATTCATAGTTGGCTGTTTATGGTTATTGAGTAAACACTATAATGCTTTGCCTCGTGACGGTTTGTTGTCCTCTGCTAGATCAGACAATTTGCCTGTAGTGCAGATTCACTTCTACCATTGTGACAGTCTTTGTTGTTGCAATATATTACAGAGTAGCCTCTTTGCCGTGGATGGTATTGGAATTTATTTGGCTCTGGTTGATTTTGAGAAAACATAAAGCTTGATAAGAGATGACAGATGAGGAAGGGCAGGCTAGGGATGCATTCACACATACAACTGAGGATACAAAATTGGGAGTAAAGCGTGACTTAGTGAAGTGAGGAGGGAAAAGAAGTTTTAACTGGAATCCAATAGAAGAGTTTAAAAAAGCTAGAGGGGCAAGGGAGCACGCAGGAAATGAATTGGACAACTATGAAAGAAGACATAGATGAAACAGACAAGTTTGGCACGTAGCAAGAGAGTCAGTCAGTTGTGAAGCAAATGAGGGGGCAGGTGCATGTATACACTGGGATAAAAGAATGTGAGACTGAGAGCTCCTTAGTGAGGTTAAGTGGGATTTACTCCTAGAAATTCACAGTAAATAGGTAGTTGGAATAAAAATCAGGTTATAGGACAGTAACAAAAGAAAAGGGGTAAATCTGGTAAAGGTCTGCTTATAAGAGTTATCAAATTACAGGCCAGGGAAATATGTTCTAACAGAGTGGAGGACGGGATGAGGTCCTGGACTGAAACCTGCCATACACAATATCAGGAAGGGCAAGAGGTAGTTTATGAATGACTGGAGAGAACAACAGAGAATCAGGACAACACTAAATCTGAAAGACCCAAGGGAAAAAAATAAGACAATGGTCCACTATGCAAAGGCTGCAAAACTAAATCGCGGCGAACAAAGATGAGAAGGGGGTGGTGTGATTTATAAAAGCAACAAACAGTTTCAGTTAATTATCAAAACTGAAATCGGAACAAAGATGCAAGAACAAAGTAGGCATTTATAATCACAGAGTTGATTGTGAACTACGCACTGCCAGATTTTATATAGCTGAGATGGCATTAAGGTAAACAGAGATGGAATAGTTCAGAGAACGTGAGTTCTATGTCAGGACACTGAGGCGAGGATTAGGCTTTTCTTTGTCCGTTTATTTCAACAGCAGCGATTTTAGAATAAACAAAACAACAACGAAGACTTCATATCCCATGAAGCTCAGAGAAAAACAAAGTTCCAGAACATGGAGTCTCTAGCCAATCAGGCGTCTCCTGGCTCCATAACGGACGACGAGCCCTGCAGCGCTTACTCTTTCTTAACTGACACCGAGGCTGCAGCAGCGAAGTGCCTCACTTTCTCAAGGTTATTTTGGGGATTGTTCTGTGGCCTTGGTTGTTATTCGACACAATTTTAATATTTTTTGTATACTGACTTGGTATTGCGGAAGCCTTGGCTTCTCTTTCGCGGCAACGGTTTTCCGCTCCTACGCGGCCGCATTGTTCATTGTCAGTAGCAGGTGAGAGAACGCCGTGGTCCGCCGGCCGCCAGAGGGCGCGCGCCTCTTTAGTCTTCCAAGACGCTCTTGGTTTGACGGGGGCGGGACGGAGGTCACGTCAGTTTCTGGCTTTTGCCGAGCGCCTCCGTCCGCGTTCGTTAAGCCCCGGCTTGCCTGGAGCAATAACACCCCTCGTGGGGGTAAGGACAGCAGGTTTCATAGCCTGCTCGTGCAGACCGGCCCAGGCATTGTGTGATCCCCCGCCCGTGTGATTATAAGAGCGTTTTCCTGGTCTGCGTGGAGCGAGTGCCTTCTGTTGGCCCAAGAGCAGGAATGTTGCTGGTTGTCAGAGCCTTAGTGGGTAACCCCAACCCCCCTTCCCACCCTTACTGATATCGCACACTCCCTAATCAGGGACCATTGACCCGGGTGCTCCCACCCATTATAATTAGCCCTCTGACCTGGTGGGTGGCCACCTTTACTTACCCGATACCCACCTCTTGTCCTCCATTCCTTCAGGGCCTCGTTGGTCATGGAGGAATTTGATGACTATTACGAGGAGGCTCAGTATTTCCCGGTCACGGATGACTTTTGTGACGTGGTTGACGCCTCCATCGTCAGGGCGGTCTCAGAGGCAGTGGCCCCTCTGGAGAGGAAATTAATGGATCTGGCCAGAAGTGCCTGCAACCCTTCCACGCGAGGGAAGAGCTTCCAGGGCCCTTGGACCATCGATCCCCCAGAGCAGGCCGCCACCCTCCCCTCTGAGAAACTGCGCAAACGCCCACATCCAGAAGGGGTGGATTTGGATGCGTTTGCCAGATTAAAGCAGGCGTTCTTGGAACCAAGTCGCCTCCCACGCCTTTGGGCTCGGCCCCTCCGGATGTCCCTCCCCCAGGGGGGCGGGTAGCAGCTGCATCACCACAGCCCTCAGATGACTCCCAGGGCGGTTCGGACGGAGAGTCCGACCATAGCCGGTCTTGGCGCCCATCCCCTTCACTGGCGCGAGGCCCCCAGCAGGCCTCGGAGGCTGTCGCGGATCCACAATCGGATCTCTTGGACCCGGAGGAACTCCTCCATCCCCGATCATCAGAATGGCCCCCTTGTGAAAAAGTAGCCAAATATGTGGCGACTCGGCTGCGGAAACCCCTGGACCAGGAGGTCCGCTCCCGCCTCAGGGCGGAATGCCCTTGTCCTTCCCTCGAAGGTAAGGTGGCACTTACTCCAGAGATCGATGCCAGGATGGCGACGTTCCTGACAAAGTATATCAAGGACCCCAAAAAGGGTATTGACAGGTCCTGGCGGGCATGCCAGGACAAACTCCTGGATGTCACGGGCCCTTTGGTAAAAATACTCGATATGGCGGAGGATGCCAAGGCGTCGGGAGCCCTCATCCCCCTGGAGGTTTTGTCCAGTTGGGCTCAGCGAGCCATCATTTTTCTCGGCAATGTGAACTGCGCCATCTCCACCGAGAGGCGCAGATCGCTGCTTATCAAACTGGACCTAAAGCTGGGTGAATAAGCCACTTCTGAAGCGGGTCAGGTGGCCCAGGGGGGTCTCTTTGGAGACCCTTTCATGAAGGAGCTCAGCAAGTTTGTCTCCAACTTTAACTCGCTGGACAAGGCCCAGTCCACGGTTAAGCGTATTTTTAATGCTCGGGTTTTCGGCGGGGCCGGCCGCGGAAGGGGGCGCTCGGCGGGCCACTCGTCGCAGAACGCCTCCGGCAGGGGTCAGCAGTCGCAGAGAGGACAGTGGCAGGACTCCTCTCGCTTTGGAGGTTTCTACCCCACCAGGGGGTGCTCCCGGCACAGAGGCCAGCGCAACGGAGCCCGTGGTGGCGGAGCTCCCCCAGCTCACGGTAAGTTCTGGTCCTATCTCTTGTCGAGCTTTGGGGGCCGGCTGGCACTGTTTCTGGACAATTGGCGTTCCCTTAGAACCGACGCCTGGGTGTTACAGTCGGTGCAAGGTTTCCATGTGGAGTTTTACGGCTCCCCGGTCCAAGTTTCCCCCCCCCCCCCCGGTCCCTATAGGGTTTTCCGGCAAGGAAGCACCCTTGGTTCAGCAGGAAGTCCAGGATCTCCTGGACAAACGAGCGATACGCCGCTCCTCCCCTCATCCCAGGGGTTTCTTGAGCAACCTGTTCCTGGTGCAGAAACAGGACGGGGGTCAGCGGCCTGTGATAAATCTCCGAGAGTTCAACGAGTGGTTGGTTGGTGTCTCGCCACTTCAAGATGGAGGGTATTCACCTACTCCGCGACCTTTTGGTGCCCCAACGATTGGACGGTCCGCTTAGACCTCAAGGATGCTTACCTGACGGTGCCTATTTTTCCTCCTCACCGTCGTTTCCTCCAGTTCCAGTGGCAAGGCCAAACTTTCGAGTTCACCTCTCTTCCTTTTGGCCTATCATCCGCGCTGTGGTGCTTCACCAAGCTCTTGCACCCGGTGGTGGAAAGGTTGAGATCGCAAGGGACCAGGATGATCATATACCTGGACGATATGCTTTTCATGGCCCAATGT
The DNA here is from genome assembly GCA_963921515.1 of Calotriton arnoldi. Taxonomy (NCBI): domain Eukaryota; kingdom Metazoa; phylum Chordata; class Amphibia; order Caudata; family Salamandridae; genus Calotriton; species Calotriton arnoldi. Next base: position 551,655 of record CAWUFW010008477.1, on the reverse strand, counting down.
CCACTGATTCTATCCCAGCGGTTGCGATCGGCAATAGATCTCCTCCAGTCTTTGGGATTCATTATCAATCATGCGAAGTCTTGCCTTCTTCCCGCGCAATCAATCACATTCCTGGGGTTTGTGATATATTCCGTGGAGACGACCCGAGCCTCCCATCCAGGAAAATGGCAAAGATCCGCCACGAGATTCGGCAGATTTTACAGAGACCCCAGACCTCTCTGCGCAGCATTGCCATGGTAGTGGGGTTGTTGTCAGCCTCCATCCAAGCCATTTTTCCGGGTCCTATGCATTTTCGAGCCCTACAGAGACTCAAAACGTCTCACTTACGCAGGGGTTTGACATACGCCCAACAGGCTCCACTTTCCGAGGAGGCGAAGGAGGAGCTACTTTGGTGGCTCTCTCACATGGAAGCGTGGAACAGTCGTGCCATCTTCGGAGCCCTTCCGGACCTGGTGATCGAGTCAGACGCCAGCGGTTCCGGTTGGGGGGGCGCGCTGTGGAGAGTTCACCACTGGCGGACGGTGGTCCGCCGAGGAGCGATCGTTACACATCAACTGCCTCGAGTTGATGGCAGGATCCTCTGCAGTCCAATGCTGGACCAAGGACAGAGCTCAGTCCTGCATCCTCCTGAAAATGGACAATGTGGCGGCAGTCCGTTACATAAACCACCTGGGCGGGACTCGTTCCAAAGCCCTGGCGGACCTAGCCAAAGAGTTTTGGGAGTACTGTCTGTCGCACCAGGTCTCAGTGACAGCGGAGCATCTTCCGGCGGCGTCCAACCAGGTAGCGGACTGGAAATCCCGCCATCTCCGGGACTCGAGTCTATGGAAACTTTTTCCTCCGATGTTTCGGGCCCTACAGGATCTGTGGGGACCACTCTCTACCGACCTTTTTGCATCACGCCTGGACCATCAGCTTCCCCTGTAGTTCAGTTGGAGACCGGACCCGGGGGCGACGGCCACGGATGCGTTCCTTTAGGATTGGGGGTCGGAACGGGGCTACGCCTTTCCCCCCTTTTGCCATCATCATGCGGCTCACGACAAGTCCAGCGGCAGAAGGCGGAGCTGGCAGTGGTCACCCCGGTTTGGAGAGCGCAAGCTTGGTTTCCAGTTCTGATGGAACTTTCTTGGGATTCTCCAATCCGTCTACACCCGCTCCCTCATCTCCTGAGCGATCCAGCGGACAGTCCTCACCCTCTGATCATGAGCGACTCCCTTCCGCTCATGGTAAGGTGGATTACCGGGCTCGATGGATGGTCCCGGGAATTTCGAGAGAAGCTGCGGAGCTCCTCTCAAGAGCCTGGTCGGACGGCACCGTTAAACGGTATAGGTCGGCCTGGTCTCGGTGGATGGGTTGAAGCTTGCGACGGAGTCTGGATCCCGTGGGGGCAGGCATCATCCACTTCCTGAATTTTATGTCCCAACTGGCTTCTGAAGGCCTAGCCTACAGGACGGTCAATACCTTGTGTTCCGCTATTTCAGCTGGCCGCGTGTCTGTAACTGGCCATCCGGTTGGGAAACACCCCTTGGTGACGAAGCTGCTGCGGGGTATCCGCCTTTCCCTTCCTCTGGAACCGAGATACTCGGTCCTCTGGGATGTTAATAAGGTCCTGAACCTGTTTTCCACTTGGCCTAGTAACAAATATCTTTCGAGCAAGCAGTTGTCGGCCAAACTGGCCATGTTGTTGTGCTTGGTGTCTTGCCAGAGGGTCTTGGATGTCAGGGCCCTTGATATTTCGGGGAGATCCTTTACCCCGGATGGGGTCACTTTCCATGTATCGCGAAGGACCAAGTGTCTTTTACTAGTCATTTCCTACCCAGCCTTCCCGGTGGTTCCCAAACTTTGCGTGGTAAGATGTATCAAGGCTTGTGAAAGCATGACGGAAGAGCTACGCCCACATGGGGAGCGCCAACTGCTCATTGCTCTAAGAAAACCCTTTAAGGCAGTCTCTTCCCCAACCATCGCAAGATGGGTTCGCTGGGTGATGCTCGAGGCCGGCATGGACACGAAGGTATTCGGTGCGCACTCTGCCAGAGGCGCGATGGCCTCGAAAGCTTTCGTGCTAGGAGCCCGCTTGGAGGACAGCCTGAATGCGGCTGACTGGTCGTCAGATTCCACCTTTAAAAGGTTTTACTTTAAATCAGTCTCCTCCATTACGGCCCTAGTAGTGGATAAGCTTTAAACTAGCCTGATCCTCGCCTTCGTGTCCTGACATAGAATGAAAAATTTCCTAGCTTTCGTAACGGAAAGTTTCAGTTCTATTAAGGACACGGAGGCGAGGATTAGCCCACCCTTAGAATGAATCTAAACCCACCCGGGTTGTGAGATGTACGTAATGATGTAAATGAAGCGTTTTCCTGCTTTTAAGTCTCTGTTTTAAGGTGTATGAGATAGTTTCCCTGCATGCAGAAGGTTACGACTCCTTTCTCTATCCATAGGTTCGGAGACATCGAAACAGGAGTAAAGATCTTCCACAGTCGGCTTTGTCGCAGGAAGAAAGAGGAAGCGCTGCAGGGCTCGTCATCAGTTATGGAGCCAGGAGACGCCCGATTGGCTAGAGACTCCATGTTCTGGAACTTGATGTTTTCCTCTGAGCTTCATGGGATATGAAGTCTTCGTTGTTGTTTTGTATATTCTAAAATGGCTGCTGTTGAAATAAACAGAGAAAGAAAAGCCTAATCCTCGCCTCTGTGTCCTTAATAGAATTGAAACTTTCCGTTACGAAAGCTAGGAAATTTTTCATTTAATAGGAAAAGAACGACAATATGCTCTGAATGTACTGAGAAAGGACCCAGAATAAAGAAATTAGAGAGCAATTAAGTAAGCAATAAGCTGAAAGCAAAGCTGGATGGAGAATTATGAAAAAAGACAAGATCGAACGAAGCTTTATTAAAGTGAGTCTATTTGAAGACAACATGCAGCTCAGATAGGAACTGTTAACTAAACGTTCAGGAGATGTTCACTTGCAGCAAAGGCTAGTTTAAGTAAGGACCAATTATGATGCATAAATATTTAACAGCTTACAAACAGGCATTGATACGTTCCCCTCATGAGCCCCCAAAAGGGAAATTCATACTGGGAGCTGCAATGAAGAAAAGTGTTAGGAAATGTCTTTGTTAAAGGGGTAAATGGAATGACAATAATGCATTGTGATGAGGAAAATTGTGCTTCTGCAACCAACAACTGTGTTGTTACATATGAATTGGGGAAAGAAACTAAAAGGTATATAATGCAAGACAAGATAGACATGAACAGCTAATAAAAATCAAGGGACACTACCAGACAACAGGTGACAATTACAGAAGTGTGACCACAGCACGTTTTTGGGTTCAGATTTGTGAGAAGGCTTGATAGGCCCTAGAAGGCGAACAGTGTAAAAGCAACATGAGCTTGTTTGAGAAGAGAATCAAAGCTTGGGTGAGGTAATGAGCATGGCAAGATTTAATTTGAGGCTCAGTAAAGAAAATTCAATGTGAGCAGATTAATTAGCAGAGAAAAAGAAGAGCTTGTGAACAAGTGGGTGAAAAAACGAGCAAGGGTTGAAAAATTGAGAAAGACAGAAGTAGGTGATCTGAGATGGAGAAAAGAAGGTAACAGTGGGGGCCCGGGTTCACTAGCAGAAGACAAGATCATTTAAATCTTTGGGTTCACCTTTAACAATAGTACAAGAATTGCTGAAACTAGTGTTCCAAGCATTTGTTCTAAAAATACTTGAATTATTTATAAGTTAAAAACGTGAAAATAAACCCAGCTACAGTGTACTAATATAGCCTTAGAGCCCGACGCAGTGGACCCTACCGGCCATTAAAGGCCCGCTCCAGTCTTTAATATAGGAGTGGGCTTTTAAGGGCCGGTAGAGCGGTATGGAGGGCTCTAAGGCTATTAGAACATTCCGCCCCTAGAGGCCAGAATGTTATGATTTGTAAAACAAAGGCCTCACGGAGCTAGAGGGGGTTGAAACCCCTTGGGCTCCGTGAGGCCTTTGTGAAACATTGGAATGTTAATGATCCGTGCTTCTACCGGCCATTAGAAGCCCAGAGCACTCTATTGTTTTCAATAGTGTTTCCAACATTCCAATGTTCTAATATTGAAAAGATTACTTGTCAACAACTGACGTCATAAAAGAAAAACATATCCTGGTACCAACCTTTCATCACAATATGAAAATTTCATGTCCAGGCTGTGGCGACTGAGGAAGGTTTTGCTGTCCAATGGAACTTCAATGTTAGATGGATGAGGGATAGGTTCGCAGATCAATACCAAGCACGTCATCGGAGGCTTTTTGTAGCCACATTCAGTGTCGTTGTTGCAGATGTCATAGACACGAATATGTCCTGTGCAATGAAGAACCTAGATGTATAAACAAAAAATGTTAAATACTGTACACAGAAAACAGATGAGCGAAGAGGCAATCTAAATGTTCTTGGCTTCGATTGGAAGTTTTAAAGTTTGTCTTTATGTTTGTAATCGCTCACAGATTTAGCAGAATTGTGAAAGGTCCACATAAACGTGTCATCTACAAACTAAATGAAACTCGCACTGAAAGAGAACACATTAAAAGGGGGAGGGCGGGGTATAGATTTTCCATCAACGACCTCCCCAGATGAGTTTAACGCCGATTTATCCTGAAACAATATGCACGAGTTTGTGTCTACATGGGATTAGACAGACTTACGGTTTTGATTTTTTTGTCAGCGCAGTGAACCATCTGGCACACATTCCACCGAACTGGACGGCTATAATATTTTATTTACCTTTAAGTTTAACTTGCCTTTTCATACGTGCATGAGCTTTCTTTTACAAACAACGGTCTTTAGTATCAATATATAGAGGATATACTGTATACTTTAGTGTAACATCTGAGCAAGATGTGCTATCTTTGCCCTTAAATCAAACGGGGCTATACATTTTTATGTGAGTGATCTAGAATACCACAAAAATGACAAGTTTGAGTCTAATTTTGGCTATTTTTGAATTTAGACTTTGTTCTTTCCCATGTAATTTAGAATATACTTTCATCTATCCTCCATTCTGATGTATTTATAGGCCTATTCTAGTTCTATGTTCTATTCAACATACAGGCAGAAGTTTCCCTTTCAACGCTTATCACCACGATGACCAGTGTCAGGGTCGGGGGGGTCTGCACTTCTATCCGACACAGAACAGAGATGTTTATTTACTCTCAGGCAGGTCCTGTATACATAATTCAAGGTTCTTTCCAATTACCAACTGAACGATCATCTCTGGAGTTCGCCTCAGACCGCCTATAATGTTAAAAAACAGCCTGCCTTCGGAAAGCAAACAACTATTCAATCCATCTCGGGAAGCGTTGGAAAAATGTGGAGCACCATTTCTGCCAACAATTGTAAAAGATGTGAAATTTCTGCCGTTCCACGAACGTTTACAAATGTAACATGGTCCCTATGTACCAATTTCTTAAATTATTGTTGTACATCAAATCTTAATGTAAACATAGTGTATATGCCCTTCAGTTTGTTTCAGTTCTCGAACACTATAGTACATCTCCTCCAATTGTTGAATTGCTATATTTTGTATCTTTTGTACTCTTGACATTTGCTAAGCGTTCTGACACACACCCAGGGCTTGATTTGTGCTACAAAAAAAGACAGCTAATGAATAAATAAACTGCACAATTACATAAGATTATGCTCAGTATCGGATTACCTTCCACGTTGCAGACTTGATGTTTACAGTCCGCCCCCTGCTAGTCAAAGTGCACTTCATTCTCAGGAAAAAGCTTCTTTCGGTAATCTGCTCTTTTGACTTTTTGAATTGCCTAAAAGAATTTAAAAAAAAAAAGAGTCGAATTGTAATACACAGCTAACAAGGAGGCATTTGTGTTTTTTTCTTGCAGTTAATCGTTTAGCCATGCAGAAAAGGGCAAGCATATCTCAGCAAGTCAATTTGTTGCAGACAAACGCAACCTCAAAATGGAAATGTTATCTCATTCTCTTCCCTCAAGGTTCCACTGTACAGAATGTGCAGAAAGCAGTGGGAAGTGAGATTGTGTGAGGAAGTGATCGAGGGTGACAAAGAAAGAGTGAGCGAAATAAAGGAGGGCGGGGTTGGCATTAAAGAAAGAGGGGGATTTATTCAAAGGGGATGAGAATGAAAGACATCAAAAGGCACAGACTAAGAGTGACTGCAGTGGGTAAACTATACGTCGATGACATCTAAAGTTCCAATCCGCACTCTAAGGCTTATAGTTACGCTTGCAACCATTACACGTGTGGCATTTTTGACATCACATTATCAGACAGTTTTAAAGATCAGCTGAGTTTCTATTTCAGAAGCTTGCACGTATTAACCAGCAGCCATTTCCTGTTACACTCGACCATTTCATAATCCCACTGGTGTAGACTGATACAGCTAGAAACAAGTTTCTAACGTTTAACTTCACTTTGATGCAGATATTTGTACCCCTCCTGTAATATGTAATATAAAACATTGGCTTTATCCACAGTCTAATTTAAAATGAATTTCCCCAGATGAAGGACTTTTTTCCACAATGTATTTGGGTTCTGATTGAACACAATGGAAGAGCAAGTGTATAAGACACATATTAGTTTTGTACTCACTGAAAAAAATAACCGGAATTGTGAGAAGAATAACACACCCGCTGAATAAAATTTATGGATTGACAACAAGTTGAACACAAACATTTTTGGAAGCATAACTTTATACGCCATATACTGCAGTGCGGATTGGATTTATAGTGGTCACTCGAAATATATCTTACCCATTATAATGACAGGACCATAAGTATAGAAGTCCCACCAGTCCAGCACGTGTAAAGCATATTGAAAAGATTAATTTCAAAATTATAATTTGGAGTTCCCTCTGTGACAGATCAAGAGTGATAGACACCGGGGGAAAAAAACGGGAAAAAAAAACGAAATGCAGGCACAGATTTGTTGGACATCAAACTCACAGAATGAGATGCTTAGCTCATATATACAGACGTGAGAGAAGATAAAAGTGTAACAAGCACTGGCAATGCCAATTCATCTGGCTTTAAAGAAATGTTGTACAGTAATCTGAAGCGTTACAAGTAAATAGCAGGGAATGGATATGTGTTTGTGTGGAAACAAAGAACTGTAGAATAATATTGATGTCGGTTAAAACGTCGGGAGACAGTTGCAATGTCAAGCCAGACCTAAACATCGATGTAGGGCGGTTAATGATTGACCTCCTTCCATCTGTGTTGCTGAGAGAGAAAAACACCATAAATTATCTCGTTATCTAAGATACTTTAATAGCATTACAATGTCATGTGAGTGCCCCTGAAAGTTCAAGCTCAAGCAGCTGGAAAAATAAACCAAATGTTCACAGCTGTGTGGAGGGCAAGTACTTTTTTGTGGAAGCACACAACTTCTGCCCAGTCAAAACATGTACTCCTGGCTCCCAACATGTGGGCGGAGCCAAAGACCCTCAGTAGTGGTGCTCATATAATTGTCCGGCGACAGCTGTGCTGTCAAGCCAGACGGTAAAAATGAGCGCGTTAATTCAAATGCACAGAAGTGAGGGAGAGGAGATCCACATTACATAAAATATAAAAGAGTGAGCGCCAGAGATGCACAAACAGGCAGCGTGAAAGAGAAGGGCTTTAAGGTCCTTGAAGATCTTCTAGTTACCCTTCTAGGATCAGATAATTAGGAGGGACGAAACAACTCTACTCCAGTTGCAGTGGGTTGCCGGACACTTCCACCGCTACACATACAAATTAACTATAGGATGCTTATACGGAAATCAACAACACAAGGATCCAATACTGCAAATATTGTAGATAGGGAAAAAAATAGATGCTGCAACCTTCTTAAAATGAAGAAAATAAATACATACATGCCTCAAAACTATTTTACACAGACTGAGATGAATAGTGGAATTGGTAGCACTGGAAATCAAGGTAAAATTGTTTGCGATTTACTCCCTCTCACTGAATGGTGTTTGTGGACGGCAGGGTGTAATTGCAGACACTAAACAAAGGCAGGAGCAGCCCAGACGTTCAAGTTTAAATAGTTTTACAATTTATGAAAATACTTGGTTTCTTGGTTTAATAGAATAAGCAAAGATTGTAAATTGGTTTAACCATTTTATGTGTTTTGTTTTTTTATTCAGTGGTTCATTCGTTCATTTATTTTTTGGGGAGGAAATCATGTAATGCCCCCAAACTTAAAACAGTTTTTGAAATAATCGCTTCGATCACACGCCACATTGCATACAAAATATGAAGGAGTCTGACTGGATAACATCTTGAGAAACGTATCTTTAACAGCGGCAATGCCGATATGGGAATATTTATATATAGATGTCTGTATTTGAAGTCCACTCCAAATGGGATTTTCTAAAAAGGATCACTTGCCAAAACACGATGGTAACATTAACCCGAAAAAGTGCTTCATTCGGGATGAATGAAACTCCGAGATCAGCGAATCATTTCAGAATTTTGAGCGGACTCCTTTTTTACTGGGTCAAACTTAAAAAAACGCATGCAGTTTGAAAATAGACACATGAAAATAGGCACATGAAAAAGCGTGCCCTCTCACCATTTCTGTGTGTAAGCATCTCCCTCAGTTCCTCATGGTCACATGGATGAGTGAAATCAAAGACGCTCTGGCCAGTCAGATCAAACTGTAGGAAAATATACAAAAATAAATTGTTACAGCTCTATACAAAGGATGCCAGCAGGTTTATGGAATGAAACGTTTTCCCCAAAACCCTGGGTACCACCAGCCAACTGTTTTTCCCGACCATAACTCCCCACCCCACTCCTGAAATTACCTGAGTGAGTCCCATGCACTTGTTGACATTATCAGAAAGGTATATCATGTCTCCATCCTCGGTGAGAACAAGGACAAATCCTTCCAGAGCTTTTAGGTAGAAGCAGTTCAATTGTTTGTCCAGCTCGTTTTCGGTCTCAGGTTCACCTACAACATAAAAAGTAGCATTTTTATGATAAGCTAACAGAGGTGGGATGAACACCACATCTTTAATTATCTTAAACTGCATGACCTTAAAAACACTTTTCTGCTGCCAAAATGTATATCATTCAATAAAGGAAAGCTGGTTAAATAAAGAATAAATTTGCCTTTATGGCGACTGCATGCCTTAGTCTATATGATCTTTCGTATTATTAATGTCGGGGTATACCCGTCACTTAGTGGCTGGGACGAAACTGCTTTGATATCAGATCTTTGTGTGCCAGTACCACACATGCATAAGCATGCGAGTCAAAGGCCCCGCATATAGTTGTACATTTGCCAACTTCCTTCCTGGAAAAAAGGAAAAGCGGGTATGTATTTTTAGATAAACGCTGGAGGTACAGTTTGACAGCGCTGATAACTGGAAAGAACCTTAAGATCAAAGGAGATACCATATATGTAAGTTTATCCTTATCCTACATCCGAGTTTTCTGCAATTCTTAACTCGTGGATAGATTTCCCAGCACCTGAGAATGTGAAAGGGAGGATGAAATGGTAGCATTGAGTAACCAGAGCCTTGGAAAACAGGTTAAGAACTTGCCCATCAAGCTTAGCCCGACTCCAGGAAGAAGCAGTGTCAACAGAATGCTCAAGAGGTAGCACACATGGGTCACCCGGTCTATGCGAGACAATAGGTATGTCCCTGGAGTGCTGCCAAAGCAGCCTCCGCCCTGATGGAAATGTGCTAAGAAGCCAGATGGAAAGTCACCCTATGCAAATTTGTAACAATGAGTAATAAAGAAGGTAATGCGCTTGCCAATGATGGCATTGACAGTCTTTCAGCATCACTGCTTCCAAAAGTCAGGAAAAATTGATCCATAGACTACAGTGCCCCGATTTCTCCAGGTAAAAGTGCATGGTGTAGCTTACATTCCAGTTTTGAAGAGGAAGTTCAGTAGAAGAGGCATTCAGATGAGAGTAAAACACAGGAACAATGACCGCCTCATTCAAATGAAACCCCTTCAGAACCACTTGATCAAAGGTGAAACGAATCCTCAGGACTGCTTTAGTTGATGAAAGTATATGGTTTTGAAGAGCGAAACCCCTGCAGCTCATGGTATGTCTAGCAGATAGCATGACCACGAAGAAAGAACTCTTACCCCACAAGACAAAAGGACTCAAAATTTTATACATCAGCCTGGTTAGCACCAGGGGTAAGTACTAAGAGACTAGTGCCTAATCAGAAATGTATGATGGTATAGATGCATCTGGCATGGCACATGTCTTTAGAGGACTTTATTGGCTGTAGACGAAACATCCCCAATAGGTTCTGCAGGTGTCATTATGCACTTGGGATTCATTAAGATGGTTGAACTATGTCATTATCAACTGAGTGGGCTGTTCTGTTTTGGTAAGGCCCATTTGGAGACTTGCTCCATTTGCTCTTGTACTTAGTCTTAGCGGAGTACTTCTTTGCAACCACATGGACTCTTTAGGCACCATACACCCAAGCTGAGGGCATGCAGCCTGGGATGTAGCAACCTACCTCCTTCAATGGACAGAAGGTCTCTACTTGAAGATGGATGTGATCCTTTTGAAGCCAATGAGTGGGTTAGAGAACAAAACCTTGGGAAGGGGGCAAAATTGGAGCTACTAAGATGACCCAACATCTTAGACTGTCTGATATTCTGCAGAACCCCCTCTGCATCAGAGTAGTCAGAATACAGGCCTACTGCTGTCAAATCCCAAACCACACTATTACCTAGGGACCAATGCCTAGTAGGCACAAGAGGTGAAATGGTCTCTTCTGGAATACAGGCTGGCAACACAGGCATTTGAGAAAGGGTGACTTCATATTTCAATGAAGGAGTTGAGGACTTCTTGGTAGATTTGTGGAGACTGAAAATTTAAGTTCAGACAGCCTGTTTTGGAGTTGATCGCCAAAATTAGGGCTGTGCTTGAGCTTCACATTCACATAACTCTCCTGCAATCTCACAGAGATATGGCAAGATCATGTCCCCTTTTTTCATAAGTAGACAAGGGCTGTGGTGGTTTAGGCGTGTATCATCGCCACTATGTTTTTTATTATTTTGGCTCCAATACGTTTATGTGGGGGGCTAACAGGATCTGTCCAAGAAGCCAATGATGGAGAGTTCTCCACAGTAAGCTCCACCCTTCTAGCTCATCTGTGACCAGTTAGGACAGTAATTTGTAGGCAGAATAGTCATCCCACTGTCAGGTTGCGAGCACCTGTCCACCATCATAAGAGTGTGACAAACTATGGAAGGGCGCTGACAAACTTGAATTATTTATGCTCCAAATGGTCCCAATGCCCAGTCACATGAAGTTACAAGGAGCATATGTGGAGCGTGACATGAAGAAATTGCCCCCATGTTGCTTGCTTGTGGAGACTCTAGAGCCCTAAGCCCCTTAAGATCTCTATGTTCAAGTGGACTGCTGTCTAGCTGAATATTACACTCTCTAGAGGAGGAAAGACCTTTAAGAGGCTGGAGTCTAGAACGGCACTAAAGAAACTGAACAAGATTCTGACTGTTAAGACGAGACTCTACCCTGTCCCCCTTCATTGATGCCAGGGTGATAAGGCAGTTGTCCAAGCAGCGATAGCAAACACCAGCTCCTGGGGCCTAGATGTTGATAAACACCCAAAGGGAAACACGGAGACCCCATCAAAGCCTTGGTGCCAATAGACTTAGTCTACAACAGTGAAAGCGAGGTGTCACTGGTGTTCCTCCAGGGCGAGGACATGGAAGTATATGCCTTGCAGGCCAATAAAGCACACCCAGTCATTGTTCTGCACACCTGTCAGGACCCAAGACAAAGCTAGAAACCTTAGCTTTTGCAGTAATACCTGATTTAGATCATAAAGATGCATAAAGGAGTTAAGTCCTCTAATCTTTCCCCAAACAAGGAAATAGTGTGAGTAATATCATACCCTATTATTGAGGGCCGAGCATACGCTATTTTTCCTAAAAGAAGGAGTAGCCTTGTGACTTCTTCTAGGACTTTTTAGGATGCTAACACGCGGAGGTGGCCTAGATCGGGACAGCTGGGGAAGATGAAGAGTGATGTTTTTGCATTTAGTTTTGTTTTTGTATATTGCACATAGTGCTCCTGTAAAAATTCAAGCTAATATGTACTCTACTAGTGTGAAAGGCTGCCTTGCTTTGCAAGTTGGGCCGAAAACACTAAATAAATTGAGCCCGTCTTTCTCCTGCGCAGTCTTGTGTCATTTTCTTCCAGTCCTTCTCAACACATCACAGCCCCCCCCCCCCCCATGTCCCTGCGTACCTTGTGTTATGCGTGTTCGGTTTACAGGCCATTCACTGCAACTCTACTTCTTGCTATGGTTTTCCTTATTTGAGTCCCGTTGTACAGCTAATTTCATTGTGCCAGATTTCCAGTCACTTGGCTTAATCTACACTAGGAGGCGAGCCAGTGACTTTCTGCCTTTTGACTGGCAAGACTGCGCTCTGATGCCGGCCTTCTTATTTTTTTAGACTCATTATTTGGTCCGCATTCTATCAGGTCTTCACTTTGCCATTTTATAATCTTCTGTACTAAGATTATCTCATGGATTCTAAAAAGCATTAGCTGTCCCTTTGTCCCTTCGTACATATTGTGTCTTCTACAGAACAGTATGCTGTTTACTGTTTAACACAGAAAGCATCCAGTGTGTCCTGCTGAGCCCGTATTATTCAATCCTTCTCCCTAACGTTGTCCGTTCTTGCCATCTCTCTTCTAGGAGATGTAGAGGAGCGAGAGAGCGGCCACACAGTGGCCTTCAGCTTCCTTAGCTCCCAGGGAAGTGCATGGTCTAACCTGTGTAGATGCTTAGATGAGGGGACCCCTCTGCCCAGTACACATTTTCCTTTTCTACTGTTAATCATTTAAGCTTGCCTTCTTCTCCAGTATCCCTATTCTTGTGATGTGCCTCGTAACTCTTCCCCTTTACTGTACGTGATTTGCATGTCATACTGTGGGAGCTGTGCAATGTTCCAGCACTGACAATAGTGCTTCTTCCCCAAGACTTCTTCACAGCGAGTGCTTCATAGTTGGCACTTTCCTCTGCACTACCTTTAGGATATGTATTTGCTGAACCTCTAGTTTGGTCTTGTCTGGTAGGAAGAACATTCAGAAAGATTTACCTTCATGGCAGGCAGTGTAAGTAGTCCTGCATTTGTTAAATTTTGAAAGCTTCAAAGGATGGTTATAATATAATGCCCTGGGCAAAAAATTGTCAAACGCAGGACTCTTCTGCATTAGAGAGAATAATTTGATAATTAGTCTTCTGGGCTGTAAGGATTTTAATGTAATTTGGTAAAAAACAAGTTCCTCACATGCAAGACTCTAAAGTTGTTGATGCACGGTTTAGGTGGAATGGAGTTCCTTTGCTTTTGTGACAATGGGACCATATTATTTGGAAACGAGATGTGAGGGGGGGGGCGAGTAGTGAAGTGGGTTACAATACCAAATTCCCCTCACCCACGTCAGATCCAAGACAGTACTGCCCACTTCATACAGTCCATATTTCTGTGATAAATAAAAAGGTGAGCATGCAGTAACAAAACAAAAATTCATAGGAAAGGGTTTTCACAGTCTGAAAGTCTACTTCCAAATCTGTGGATTTGGAGATTATAGAAAGTTGGACACAACTTACTGCAATCACCATAAACACCTACAATTCAATAATTTGTTTTCCATTAAAGCAGGTTTTGCGCCTCACTGCTCAATTCTCCTGGTATGTATAGAATATATAGATTTCCAAGACTCCCTATTACCATATCAGCGAGCTCCTTCTTGTCCTTCAAACTACGACACAGCAAGGACATGGCAAGTGCAGGAAATCTGCATTAAGGCCATGTCGCATTTTTTCTACTAGCCAAAAACGTGGTGAGACCTGAATGAAGCAAATACAAATTTGATTTTGCAGTCATATTCCATTTGTTGAAGATGAGAAAACTTTTGAAACTTACACGTGTCAGAGCTAGATCTGAAAATTCAAGCAGATGGAGTTTAGGAACAACACTGTATGTTTGAAAATACAATATAACTTTGTCTTTGTGTAAATGTGAATCAAAGACGAGATAATGACAACAGGGTGTGTTTCCAGAGAACGGTCTACCAAATATCGCAATGTTTATGATTGCAGCCATAGTGCAACTGACTTCTACTGCATCTGTGAGCCTCTTGGAAAATCTAGGACAATTGTAAACATACATTAAGACTAAGAATATGGTTTCTTTTGGAATTATACCTCTTCTCTGAAAATGTATTAAGTGAAAAATTGGGATAAATATTGATGCGAGAGTCATGTTGGGCTTTCAAGACTAGCTGCAATTTGTCTGAGCATCTGCCAAGGAGTATTTTATCCACTAAACCTCGTGCTTCAATGAATAAAAGTCCTACTTAAACTACATGAAAGACCATTGCAAAATGCACGTCACAAATAAAGGCTAAAAACATCAGTCACGGACACCGCCCACTCATAACAAGAGAATATAGTTCAAAAGTTACTTACACTTACCGGCATCTAGCAATTTTCTCATGCGCAGGTAGCTGATGGTTAGACGCATTATTGAAGCTTTGTCAAGATGGGAGCTCACGTGATGTGGAAGTGGTAACTGATGAGAGAGTTCATAGAAAACCTCTGATTCCTTACTTCTTCTACACCTAGCAGCATCTCTGGACTTCTCCTTTCTGCGCTCGGAACTGACTCTGCATTAAAAGAAAAAAAAAAGCAAAGAAAAAATATGACGCAATTGAAAGCAAGAAAAAGGACAATTAAAACCCATCTATTAACCTAAGTGACTTAAATTCAGTTTCACTGCAATATTTTTTTTAACTAAAAAGTAGGACACACTGTGTACTGTAGTTTGTCCAGTACTCTTGGATCCAATAAATCTTTCAAAAAGTAAATTCTTTAGGGTTCATCCTGAATCTAGACCTAACCCCATCTAATACCGTATACGTCACAACGTGACGACTGGAGTACATCATGGCTGCATTCAACAGGAATTTGTCTGTCCTGGGAGATTGAGGGATGCTTTTTTATCCACCACCCGTCTATATGGGAGAGGACGGTTAGTGAAAAGTTCTGGAGAAAATGTTTTACTCATGGGGTCCACCTGAGAGTACTTACTGTACTTCTGCTGTTTGTAAATTACCTGCTTGGAAAGAACTGCGGTTGCTTCCTCTGTTGAATGAATCCTCACTTAAGGTGAGTTATGCTTATTTTTAATAATGGAAGTACTACTCTAAAATAAATTGGTTTTCACACTTTGGTGGGTAGTGCAGGGCTACAGACTGGCTGTTAAATTTCTTTGAGGACTACGATAATTATTTTAATCTTAAGATTTATTGTATAAGTGCAGCTAGTGCTTCATTAATGAGGGAAGTAGTGACGTTTGTTTCACCTTAAAACCACTCCAGCTATAGCACATTAAAGTGGGTCACCGACCCTATAACCAGTAACGTGGAATAATGTTAATGATAGTAATGACATAACAGCCTTATTTTAAAACACGCAAGAACTGCAAAGAACTAAAACACTAAATAATACAATCTTGAGGTAGCGTCACGTAATTCCAAAATGGAATGGATTTTACTTCACAGGCACATCATGCTATTTTGCATCTAAAACATTATGTCACAGAAAGCACACATATCCTACCCCAGGCTCACGGCAAGATGTTGGCCTCCCTTATGCTACGGCTGGAAAGTGTGGGGCTATACAAGGTTATTTTTATATGATCTTAGCCTCCTCAGTTGTAGGAGCAAATTGCTTAGGAGGTGCATGATGAGGAGGACATGAAAGTTGGGAGAAGAAACAACTTCCTTTCTTGAAGTTCCTTTCTTGAGAACAGATCGCAAAAATTCATAGTCAACCAAGCATTGTCAGGTTCAACCAGAAATACAATCGGAGTTCCGCAAGGGTCAACACTATCTCCGGCGTTATTTAATCTATACGTAGAACCACTCACGGATATATTACAAAAAGCAAACATTTCTTTCCACATGTACGCAGATGACACTCAGCTGTACATCAAAGTCACATCGACAGAAGAGATAAGTACCATGGAACCAGGCACTAATGAGAACCCTCCAATGGCTAACCATCAACCACCTGAAGCTTAACCCTCATAAAACCGAATTCCTGCTGATTACGCCCCAGAAAAGCACATCAAATATAGTAGAATGGACCAACCTAATCACAGCTTTAAAGTGTACTCCGAAAATTGTTGACTCAACTAAATCCTTGGGAATTATACTGGACAAAAATCTGAACATGTTAGCACATATCAACACGATGGCAAAAATGCCCGGTTCCATTTAACCTACCTTAGAAAACTAAAACCATTCTTAAATAAGACAGATCTCAAAACAGCAGTTCAGGCATTGGTCATATCAAGGATAGAGTATGGATGCACAACTCTGGCCGGGCTCCCCAAGATCTCAACAGCCCCACTGAAAGCTTGTCTTAATGCAGCCACAAGACTAATATCTGGATCCAAAAAATAAGACCATATGTCCCCTCATTTGAAAGCACTCAACTGGTTGCCCTTCGAAGCAAGAGTTCAATTCAAGTTGGCATGCATCACTCACAAAGCGATACATTACAAAACACCAGGTTACCTAGCCCAGAAACTCACTGTATCAGGAGGGTGCCGGTTCTCCTGGAGCCACGCAGACCTACTACTGAAACCGGCTCGCTTTTGTAAGAAAAGAACTTATGACCGAGCGTGCTCCGGTGCAGCTCCTAGAATCTGGAACGCTCTCCCGCCTAACATTAGAAGAATCCCATCCATCGCGGCATTCAAAAAGGAAGCAAAATCGTTCTATATGAGGAAATATCTCCCTTAATTTTCAACAGTCTAGCTATTGTCTACGGACCTGTCATGATCGTATTCTTGCTACCTCTCGATCATTAACCCTTTGTGGGATTGTATATATGTATATTAAGCTTAATGTTTAGTTCTAATCATGGTACAACAACTGATGACTTGGAAATATAAATGGTTTTGGTTTTGAAAATGCAATTGTAAAGCGCTCTGATACCCTACGCAGGGTCATGTTCGCGCTATAGAAAACACCAAATAAATAAATAAATAAACTTGTGCTTGAGGGAGGGTGTGCAAATGGGGGGGAAGGTGTGAAAATAGTGGAAGGGACCTAACAAACTCATTTTAAATGGTGATACAAATGGAGCAAGACAATGGTGTGGTAGGGTAATGAGTGGGACTAGCTAAGCTCCAGAGCAGAAGCTCAATTTCAAGAGCTCTGGTGTCGGTTCACTTTTCAGCATGTTTGGTTATTTATTTATTTATTTTTGGATTTTATATAGCGCACAGCTACCCCCAACGGGGGTGTCCCGGCGCTGAGACAGGCGGCAGATGGAAGGTACACAGTGGAGGACTAAGGGAAAATGAACAGCCAGGTCTTTAAGGCACGTCGAAAGAAGAGTTCTGACTCAGAGGAGCGAAGGAAGAGTGGCAGCGCGTTCCAAAGTTTGGAGGTGATCACCGCAAAAGCTTTGCCACCCATTCTGGACCTGCGAAAGCAGGGGGTAGCAAGGAGACGCAGATGGTTGGATCTGAGGGTCCGGCTATGTTGATAGTGCTTAAGTTGCACTCTCAGGTAAGCTGGGCCATGTCCTTGGAAAGCCCTGAAAGCCAAGGTGAGAGCCTTGAATGCAATCCGTTTAGTCAACGGAAGCCAGTGGAGCTTACACAGGTGGGGAGAGATCGGGGGGCGGAAAGGAATTTTACAGAGTACTCTGGCCGCCGCGTTTTGAACAATCTGTAGACGCCTAGTCAAGTAGGCAGGTGCTCCAAGATAGAGACTGTTGACGTAGTCAAGCTGGGAGGTAATTAGAGCATGGATTATGGTCCGGCGGGACGCCAAGGGGAGGAAGTGGAGAAATTTAAGAAGCACATGGAGCTTCCCGAAACAGGAGGAGGACACCTGTCTAATTTGGGTTTTACACGACAGCTCGTTGTCAAACCGGAAGCCAAGGTTCCTAGCCGAGTCCGCAGGTTTGGGAGGGGGTTTCATCTCGGGTGGCCACCAGAGTGACGGGGCAGGGGAGATTTTTTGGTTGAAGAAAAGCACCTCAGTTTATCAGAGTTTAGCTTAAGGGTATTCAGTGCCATCCATGTCGAGATGTTGCTCAGGCAAAGTCTAAAACTAGAGAATGCCGCCTCAGAGTGGTTATCAAAGGAAAATACCAGTTGGGTATCATCGGCATAGGAGATCACCCTCACCCCGCAAGATTCACCAATGATGCAAGGGGGGAGAGGTAGACATTGAAAAGGCAAGGACACAAGGCAGAGCCTTGGGGGACCCCACATAGCAAGGGTTTTTCATCGGAGACAAAAGGAGGGAGGGAAACTTGTTGGGTCCGGCTGCTCAGATAGGACCGGATCCAAGACAGAGGTGTGCCTTGAATCCCCAGATAGTTTAGTCTATCTAGAAGGGTAGAGTGGAGACCGTATCGAATGCAGCGGACAGGTCAAGGAGCACTAGCATGGCTGCCTTGCCTGAATCCATGCATTCGCGGATGGTCTCAGAAACTTCAAGGAGAGCGGTCTCGGTACTAAAGCCGGATCTGAAGCCGGACTGAGAGTCATGGAAAAGGTTATGGGATTCCAAATGGCTAGAGAGTTGTTCCTGAACTAATTTTTCGAGGATTTTAGCTGGTGCGGGTAGAAGAGAAATTGGTCTGTAATTTTTATATACAGTGGGGTCGGCATCCGTTTTTTTAAATAATTGGCACTAAAAGGGCCTGTTTCCACACTGAGGGGTAGGTACCAGAACAGAGGGAATCATTCCAGATCTGGTTTAATGGAGTGTTGATGAGAGGGGCTAAGGTATTGAAGAACTGAGCCGGGCAGGGATCTTTGGGGGAGCCGGAATTGCACGTTAACAGTTTGAGGAGTGAGGTATCAAAAGAGATGGGACAGAAGGTGGTCATAACATCATTGCCGGCCAGTTTAGTGGTTGTGGCTATGGGGGTAGTGGAGGGGCAAACGTTGAGTAAATATCACAAATTTTGTCCTGAAAGAAATCTGATAACCCGTTACAGAGATTCAAGGTAGGGGGAACTGCAATCGTTGTGGCGATAGGGTTGGTAAAGTCTTTAACGATTTTGAAGAGAGTTTTAGCCGAATTACCTGCAGAGTGGATTTTATTAGTAAAATATTCTCTCATCGTAGAGCGTTTGAGTTTGTGGAATTTTTTTAATGCAGCTCTATATACTAATTTAGCTATGGGGTCATAGGATGATCGCCAACTGCGTTCCAGTTTCTTACAATGACTTTTCTCTACCCGGAGCGCAGAAGTAAACCAAGGGGCTGATGTTTTTTTCCTACAAGAGTTTGTGGGTTTGAGGGGCGCAACCGTGTCTAGAGCGGAGGTTAGCCAGCTATTAAAATTTATGGAGTCAAGGTCAGGGTCACCTGACAACTGGAGAGAGCTGGAAGAGAGTGCCGGGGACATGTTGTTACTAGTGATTTTACACCACTTCCTTCTGCTCTCCAGGTTATGGGGAGGACAAGAGGTACGTGAAGGTATTAGCAAGCTGAAAGGAATTAGGAAATGATCAGACCAGGTAAGTGGTAACGGGGGGGGGCTGAGGTCAGGTTGGGATTGTTTGTGAAAATCAGGTGGTCTAATGTGTGCCCGGCCGAGTGCATAGGGCCCTTAACCAGCTGGGTCAGATTTAAGCCATCCAAAGGGTCGACTAGTTGACGGGCCTTGGTGCAGTGGATGTCGTCAACATGAACGTTGTAATCTTTTAGGATCGTGAAATGAGTATGTTTGAGCGAGAGGTCAGCCACTGCATTATAAAGTTCAAGGAAGTGATTAGGAGGGGAGCTGGGGGGGGTCTGTAGATCAATATACCGGCTATCACAAGGTTCAGGCAAGCACTTCTGATATGGCATACAGACATGGCATTAAGCTTTCCTAGCCGGAAATATATCCTCAGTAGTGTGGTTCAGTAACCTAGAGAGAGGGATATATGAAAATGGAAAACACTTCTGTAAAAACCGATGATATGGTCACACAGTATTCCTTATTAGCTCTCTATAACAACTCCTTTTATTCTCCTTTCCCCAAAGGTGTGAGAAAAAGTGCAACGACGATCTAGGCACCTTAAAAAAAGATTTGCAAGTGTAGGTGATGGAGGGCATGATTCTAATGCCCCATTAAAACCATAAAAATATAATTAGAAGACTATCCAACTAGAATTAGAAGACTATCCTTCCCCGGGAGGGCAGTGGTTGTGAGGAGGGTTGTTGTCGCTTAAGTCTATGGTGGTGAACTCAAACATATGTAGCTTGTAAGTGTGACATGCTACCTGAATGGTGATATAAACATGGTAGTGGAGCTAGTCATGGTGTAGCTCACCTCCCTATGTTAGGAATGTCACCTCAGTCGGTGTGCGGCAGGTCTAGTAGACACCTGGAAGCATGGTGTCCTGTAAAGCAAAAGGGTTAAGAAGGTAGAGAGGTCACGAATAATTAGAACGAGGTACGTGACCTGTAACTCCTATTCATTGCCTGCCCAAATGTGGAAATCAGTAGGGAGCACTCACAATCAGTGCCGGCTCCCAACGCTGACAGCGAAGTCGGCGGTCAACGGTAGCGTTCCCAGCCTAGGGAGACGCTTACCTGGACATGCGATCTTGCCGCGATCTCGCCGCACACCTCCCAGTCCGCCCACCACTGCACAGCCAGGGGGAAATCAAAAAGCAGCATAAAAAGTTGCACGCTCACAAGCTGTACCACAAGTGTCGAGGGTCCGGTAAGAAGCGGTCACGGACCCTTATCTAAGATTATCGGTTGCACTCACCATTCCAACGGGGAACGCGGTCGATTCACCTACCCTCCTCGCCGGCACCGGATCAGAGCATGTCAGCTCCCTTGGGAGCTGAAGTACTGCTCCGGGTCACGTGCGAGGAGGGGGGCGGAGCCTCAACTACGTCATGCCAAATTTAACCCTGGGAACTACTAGATTGTGCGTCTGGCTGGTGTGGCGGCCATCTTATAGTGTAGTTCTCTTCAGTGTTATCCCTAGTGATCCAAGGGGCCAATGGGTTCTAAAGTCCACCAATAATATGTCGATCGAGGACTATTTATATTATGGGTGTCTAACGATCCATAAGATGCCAGGCTTACTGCCTATATGTTTTACAACTCAGTGCTTTCAAATCATATTGATCCTGCCATGCAGTGATACCGGAGGGTACCAGATGTGCGGTACTGTTTAATATCATGACGCGATATTTGTGTTGTGTGGTACAACGTGGGTAGCTCATGTAGGGTAAACCCTTATTAGGTAAGGTGTGTGGTGACAATGCGTGGTGTCAGTCAAACGGTCCACAACCTAGGTCCTCCTCGTTGTCCAGCAGGGAGAACAAATACTCTACCCAATAGGGTAGTGCATAGATGGTATCCTGGGTGTAATTATTACCCAAGTCCTGCGTGCCTGTGGAGGGCTCAGTTAAGGTGTGTACACATAAAGCCAGCCTGGGGTCATCTGTTGTTCAGGGCGGCCCAGGGTATATCATCATTTAAGCCGTGGAGGGCTGAGGACAAGCGATGTATCCATCGTTGCTCTATCCTGAACAGTGCATGTTGGGTGATTTTGGGATGGGTTTCAAGTACCAACCACTGTAGCAACCCCGGGCTGTGTCCCTGTTCTTGGTAGTGTGTGTACATTTTGGTTGTGACTCTCTGGCATCTTATGTTGCTCTTATGTTCTGTGATGCGAGTCCTGACTGTTCTCATCCTCATACCCACATATCTCTTCCCACAAGGACATGTCACCAAGTAAATGCATTTGGATGTATTGCAATTGGTATGACTTCTCATGGTCCAGGTGAATGTGTCCGACAGTGCTATTGTTTTAACAACTCTGTTCTGTTCACAGACCACACAGGTGCCACATGGATAATGCCCGGTGACGGGAGGAAGATCCCAGAGTGTTCTCTGTGTGTTGTTGTTGTTCGTAGTTAGAGGTCTTGTGTGCACAATGATGTCCTTCAGGTTTCTAGTTCTCTTGAAGGCGAATCTAGGTGTGGGAAACTCCATCTCCCCCGTGTTCAGGATTCCCCAGTGTTTCTTTATGATACCCTTGATGTGTGTGGAGTCTGGTGTATATGACGTAACACAAGTCAGGGTCTCAGTGGGGTCCCTATGTGTAGTCTGCAACAGGGTATTACTGGGGTTATTCAGGGCTCTCTTGGAAGAATCCCTGACCAGCCGTTCTGGATAACCTCTTTGTTTTAGATTCTGTTCCAGCACCTTGGCCTCAATTTTATAATCAGTGGTGGTACTGCAGTTCCTCCTAATGCGGAGGAACTGTCCGAACGGGAGGTTATCTTTAAGGGCCCCGGGGTGGTGACTCTTGTATAGTAGTAAACTATTCCTGTCCGTGGGTTTTCTATACAGGGTGGTACTCAGTCCTGTATGCTCAAGTCTCAGGTTCAGATCCAGAAAGGGTATACTGGTCTCTGAGATGGTGTGTGTGAACCTCAAGAACTCATTTTGTGTATTGACCCACTCGCAAAACTCTTAGCTGGTAGAGCGATCGCCTTTCCAGAAGATTAAAATGTCATCAATAAACCTCTTCCACAAGGTTAAGTTATTGATGATGGGGTTGTTAGTGTTCATGATGACATTTTCTTCGAAGGTGGCCATGTATAGACAGGCTACACTTGGAGCGAAGGTACTCCCCATGGAAGTACCTTGTGACTGATGGAACAATTGCTTCTGATACTCAAAGTAATTCTCAATTAACGCCAATGTGGCACACCCCATGATGAAAGAGATCGGGGTCAGTGAGCTCCAGTTTTCTTTCATGAGCAATGATTCAATGGCAGTCAATGTGGCACGCTGTGGAATGTTTGTATACAACGCTTCTACGTCAAGTGTGACTAGAAGGTTGATCTCGGTTGTCTCATGTATTTCATCTATGATACGTAGTATATCAGTTGTATCACGCACGTATGAAGGAGTCTTTTTCACTAAAGGCTGCAGGAAGTGATCGCAGAATCTTGATAGGGGCTCCAAGAGTGACCCTATTCCTGAGACTATTGGTCTCCCCGGTACCGGTGTTATGCCTTTGTGGATTTTGGGGAAGAGTATAGAAATAGGGCACCCTTGGGTCCCTCGTTATCAAGAAGTCAGCTTCTTTTTTCGAGATCCATCCATTGGCCTCAGCCTCAAAAACCACACTACCGATCTCCGTTTTGAGTCTGGCAGTGGGGTCTTCGGAGATCGGGGTGTAGTATCTAGTGTTGCTCAATTGGCGTCTGCACTCACGATCATAATCGTCAGTGGATTGGATCACTGTGGCTCCCCCTTTGTCAGCTTGCTTAATAGTAATACTGACATCTTCTGCTAGAGATCTTGCTGCGGTTTCTTCGGCATTGGATAGATTGTGGAAGGGTTTTTTAGTAGGGATCCCTGCTAGATCCTTTAGTACTGCTTTTTCAAACGTCAGTACTTCGGGCGGCACCATCCCATTGTTGGGGGTGAAGTTCGAGGGGTTCCTCAAACCAGAGTCTCCAGTGTCAACTATAAGTGTGTCAAGAAAAAAGGCTTTCAAGCGGATCTTCCGGAAAAACTCTTGGATTTCACAGGTATCCCTGAATCTGTCTGTTCTGGGTGTTGGTACATACCCTAGTCCTTTCTCCAGTACTCTTTTCTCGGTTTCGGTCAAGGTCCTGTGAGACAAGTTGACCACTAGTTCCTTTTCCCCCTGCTCCGACTCCTGGTCTCTATAGTGTGTGCTGTCTGGTCCTGCCATTGCACTCCTTTTTGCATCCCTTTTTTTCGCCCTCTTCCTCTGCCCCAGCCTCTACCTAAAAAAGGGGGGTTGCCCATCGGATAGTATTGAGGTTGGCCTTGAGGGTACATGGGGAACTGCCAGAAGGGCGGAGGCGGTGGTGGCCCTTGGTATGAGGGTGCGTTGTTATAGTTGGGATGAGGGGGGTAATAGCCCCTTCTCTGGGTGTTGCTGCCCCTACTGTCAGTGCTAGAGTCACTGTTGGAGGATCCCCTCCTACTCGTATCCGTACCCTCGTCAGATGAATATCCATTTTTGGATGAAGTATAATCATCCTTCAGATAGGGGTAGTCTAGCTCTTTGTTAAACTTCTGGATATCTTTCTGCAGTTTAGCAATTTTT